>JAQPZY010001096.1:600000-897500 GCA_029931535.1 Margaritifera margaritifera | reverse complement strand
TTCTACCAAATTTGCATTTTTGGTGACCTATCTTTTGTATACATGGCAACGAAATGTACAACATTTTATTAACTACCTTTAACGAACCAATCAGTACTGAGACTGAGGATTGTAATTTAAAAACATTTAGAGATGTGGCCCTAGACAGGTTCTTTCAAAGTTGTGTTTTTGGCGGCTCTCCTCAGCAACCAAGAGTGAAACCTGTTCCTCGTTTTTTCTCGAATTGCTATGCAACTTTATTACTCCTTTAAAAATTTTCATAATGACAGGTTGTACCTACATTACCTCGTATTTGCTCTGCTAACCTTAACTATGACATATTCTACCAATGTTGTATTGCTTTTTTGGTCTTCTTGCCATCTGTTCTTTTTCCGCATCAACTACTTGCAAAGCCTTTTTCTGTCATTGTTAATTTTTATTACACAGAGTAAAAGTAAAGGTTCTTTATAACATGTTACTAACCAGTCTCTTTACCGAACGTTTATTTCCACTGCGATAGATAAAAAAAAATAAAAATTCAATTTCTCGTGAGATGTTCAGTTTTCATCAAACATTTGTACACATGGTCTTTTTGCCATTTTGTTTCCTAACGTTGCGTTTTTATGGCATATGAGAGGAATATTTGCTTTCTAGTACAACCAGTTTTTAAACTTTATTTTCTAATTCTTTGTCAGAACTTAGTTAAACTGGAATTAAATATGCTTTCCGATTGCCTAATACCTATTACATTTTGGGGTTCCACGCCTTCTTATGGCAAGCCATTATTTGATTTATTTGAAACGCTTCTAAGCATTAAGAGAGGGAGAGAGAGAGAGAGAAAAAAAAAACAACATGTCTGTAAGCACTGAAATTTATTTCTTTTGCTTCTTGAAAACAGTATTTTTCGACGTATTAATCTCTAATACAATGATTTAGATCTATCAACAAGGCATGCTTTAACGTGCACGATAAATCTACGAGGAACAAGAAGGTGTAAGTTCGGTTTAATATACTCGATGTGAAAATTCAAAGGCAAAAAAACAAAAAAAAAAAAACGATTGGCAACAGTGCTTCATTTATTGGTAATAATTGCATATCATCGTAATTTCAGTTGTTACACAATTTGTTCACAATAAAAATTCTTAGCGTTTATCAACATAATTAATCAAAGTAGGAATTTTACAGGCTTTAAGCAGCACATATGGACAGTAGATCCTCAATTAAGGGTTCTAGATTTTTTTTTTTTTTGGTGAGGTCTAGACATGATCAGGACATTTACAAGCCAAGCAGCCGTTCGACATAATGACAATACCAACATTGCATGGTGCCATACAGCGCACTGGGGCGCAGGTTGCCGGGGCTGCGGTAGTTGACGTCATGACAACAGGTTTATCAGAAACAATTGGGTGAGCAGTCGCATGTTGTAGGACTGAAACGAAACAGGAAATGAACAGTAAAAAGAAAATCATGTATGAAATATACATTTCTGTTTTCAGTTGTCTTTGCGCTCCTTCCTTTTTACCTTACTGAAGGAAGAGTTAAATATTTTCAAAGATTTTTCAATTTAGTTTAAACATTCTTGCTGTAAGTAAAATCTCAACGTATGTAGGACTAGCATTCTATTAGTAATTAGGATTGGCTGAGAAATTACAATAAATGACAAACAATCCTATTTTTTATTAGGAAAATGTAAGTATGGATTCTTTTCAGAAAACACTTTATAAAGTGTCATCCAGTATGTACTAGATATATCCTAACAGCTCTGGTGCAAGATGAAAATTACCGTATATACTCGCGTATAATTCGGGTCCAAATACAAACAACATAGTCCCTGATCTGCCGTCGCATAATGCGCCGGTAGATCAGGGTCTATGTTGTTTGTTCTACTGATTAGTCTTTACAAACTGCATAGACTCAAATCTGCTGGTGCATTATGCGACGGCAGATCTGAGTCTATGCAGTTTGCAGTTGGTATCTGAGTATACGCGAGTACAGTAACATTTCTCTTAGTCGATATAAAAAAGAAATGTTAGTAACAACTACGTGTAGCTAGCATGCCCATTTACATCTTATTTACGTATTTCCAATTTTTCAAAAATTAAATTCAAGCTAATAGATTGAACGAGAAAGATTAAACCAGGAGAATAATCTAGAAAAAATAGACCCAGTTTCCTCATATAGGCAGAAACTATATAATTTTTTTGTTCCTATTTTCTGTCATTTTTGCTTTTTTCAATTTTAGTTTTGCAACCGATGCGTTGCACGGAGTATCGAATGATTGTTAACACATAGAAATGCGTCCAAATGACATGGCAGCTACACCAATTTATCAATATAGGATATTTCAAGAAACCTTGGTTCAAGATGCCAGTGCAAACGTTCAGGTTAAACAAGGACCAGACTCGGTCAAATTTTAAAAGTAGGAAAAATTGAAAACATACTTGAATCTGGTCTTCTGGATATTTGGTCACATATATCAAATTTTGTTTCACCACATGAATTCTTTGAAAAGTTATCGATCAGAAACAAAATTCACGATTCAAGGGCAAACTTTTAGCTAAGAGCCATACTTTAGCTGAAATGTCATGTAAGGAAAAGTGAAAATACAACTTGACATGCCGTGTACATTCGCATATAAGACGGATCCAAATGCAAACTGTACAGACACAGATCTGCCGTCGCATAATGCGCTGGCAGATCTGGGTCAATGTAGCTTGTTAAGACTTATAATTAGAAAAAAAACAACAATGACCTTGATCTTCTGGTGCATTATGCGACGGCACACCAGGGTCTATGTTGTTTGCAGTTGGACCCAGCTTACAAGCCAGTACAGACGGGTATGTATTTTTGATATTTACTCTAGTACAAAATGTAATTTCCAAGCATAAAATCCTTCAAAGGTTAACTAGCAGACATCAAATTCGTGAGAAACGGGGCGGATGGCGAACATAGACAACACATCACGAACTCTCTACCCACAGCATGGGCATAGAAGGTTCCAAGTCACTTACTTGTGCAGACGAGGCATGCATTTTCAATCTTGATGAAACTCTGCGGGCAATTTGGCGGAAAAAAGGGACACTCGGTCGATGGTGCTGCAAAAGAAATTACAAGTGATAATTTGTCCACGAGTTAATTTTGCTTAATATGCTTCATAAAAACCATGGAGGTCATTAAACAGTGTCATCCGAAACTGCACCAACAGTCTGCCAGTTGAAAACCAACATAATATGTAATAATTCATGCAATGTAGACCGTTCCTGAATCAGTTATAAGAAAGTCTATGCTTCTAATGAGTACAGTTATCAGGAAGGTTATGCTTCTAATGAGTACAGTTATCAGGAAGGCTATGCTCCTAATGAGTACAGTTATCAGGAAGGCTATGCTCCTAATGAGTACAGTTATCAGGAAGGCTATACTTATAATGAGTACAGTTATCAGGAAGGCTATACTTCTAATGAGTACAGTTATCAGGAAGGCTATGCTTCTAATGAGTACAGTTATCAGGAAGGCTATGCTTCTAATGAGTACAGTTATCAGGAAGGCTATGCTCCTAATGAGTACAGTTATCAGGAAGGCTATGCTTCTAATGAGTACAGTTATCAGGAAGGCTATGCTTCTAATGAGTACAGTTATCAGGAAGGCTATGCTCCTAATGAGTACAGTTATCAGGAAGGCTATGCTCCTAATGAGTACAGTTATCAGGAAGGCTATACTACTAATGAATACAGTTATCAGGAAGGCTATGCTCCTAATGAGTACAGTTATCAGGAAGGCTATACTTCTAATGAATACAGTTATCAGGAAGGCTATGCTCCTAATGAGTACAGTTATCAGGAAGGCTATACTTCTAATGAATACAGTTATCAGGAAGGCTATGCTCCTAATGAGTACAGTTATCAGGATAACAGATTGGATTAGGAGTCTGACGCTCTGCAAGCTGTGCTACCGGGACTCTCTTTCAGATACTGCATATATTTCAACAACATTCAAATATCTTTCAATGGAAAATAAAGACCGTACAAATATTTGTTTATTGTGAATAGAAACTAAAGAATTTCTTTCTTCAAAAGGAAAATGGGGAAAAATGAGTTCGGATTTATAAACAACCTAAAACTAGAAACTTTCTTTAGGCTACCATTAATGTTTAACAATGCGCACACGCTTTCAGTGGTTTTAAATTTGATTTCACACAAAATAAATTCTAGTTTTCCAAATTTCAGACTAAAATTGGTAACTAAAAATAATAAGTGCTATTTTTGTAAAACAGAGTTTGGAAGCCTCACACACACACACACACACACACACACACACACACACACACACACACACACTTGTCCATGCTAAAAGAGTGTATCGATAAGTGTCCTTGTGCCTGGTTGCAGCAGCAGTAACTCTACAGTCGATTTTCATTGCCACTCTTATAAGCCAGACTACATATCCACATTTTAAATTCTGTTATTTTCCTCCATTCAAATTAAATATATATTATCAACCAATGATCCCAAACTAATTCTCAAACTTAAGTCGCACAACTTTTAAGTACAAAACTCGGGCTCGAGCTCGAAACATTGGGCATGCCGTAAAACTTAGAAGAATAACGTTGGAATCATATACATTAAAGACTGTTTTTTCTCACATTCTTATATATATATATATATATATATATATATATATATATATATATATATATATATATATATATATATATATATATGCTGGTGTTTTCCAGTGCAGAATACTGGTGCAGGATAGCTCTATCTTATCTCACAGGTGACCTTCATCCCGTGGACTATTTTGATCTACTGCGAGCATAGTGTACACAAAGTAGAAAAAAAATTCCCGATTTCCATCATCACTTAAACATTCTTTCAAAATAATCAGCATAAACATTATTTGCAACACATTTACGTACTAAAACGAGCAGTGGTTGAAGTTAAGTGTCCCTCAATTAGGTCGTTTCGCACTGATCGACTTAGCTATATTTACAGCTTCCTTAATCCAATTTCGAGTCGAAAAAGTTGTTGCTGTAATTGTTATTTATTGTTGTAATAGTTATTTATTTTTTTAAATTAAAGAAGTCATATTCTCATTATTATTTCTGAAAGGTAAATCAATTCTAGATCAACGTTGAATCGATAACTATTTGTGTGTGTGTGTGTGTCCGTCTTGATTAATCTTATGTGTAAGAGTGGACTTTATTTTATGATCCGTCACATTTGTATCTACAGTGCACAACTCAGACGCTGTGTATTGCCATCAACATAGCCGTTTCAACCACTCTTCTTGGAAAGCTAAAATGTGTTTAAATATCATTTAAAGTTTACACTGAAACTTCAGTGTAAATCAAACGTTTCCACTCTATCTTAAGATAAAAAAATATTTTCAATGGGTGTTTTGCTGTTTGAAAGTTACATCTGTTTTCACAAGACGCCATTTTGACTTTGACCAACACAGAAATATGAAAAAAGAATCTCTTATTATACTTCAGGGTAGGATAGAAAAAATCCACCCTCGGGATCAACATTTAGTGTCAGACACTCGGCAAAGCCTCGTGTCTGACGCAAAATTCTGACCCTCGCGTGAAATTGTCCTATACTACACCAATCCATATAAAGGATTATATTAGACCTTGATTCTTCTACTTACCTACCTGAGTATGGAATTTCAATGACGGAGATTTATTCCCAAAATCATATTAATTCGTCCTCATCGTCTTCTTGTACAGTGCGACCACCATCAGGAGTACTTTCTCACTTTACGCAGGTCGGTGCAAGAACACATTTGACAGTAAAGTTGACTATTTACATTGAGATTAAGAATATGATTTGCATCTATTTGAGATGTATGGTCTGTGTCCCTCGCTAAAAGATATCTATATAGATGCTGTCTATTAGGTTTGTGGCAAGGAGTTCCATGCTTATAGATCCACTATGAAGAACGATCGCCAGTAGTGTATGGTCCTCGCAAATGGTAAAAGGAACTTCTGGGTGTGTTCTCTCATTGAGACAGTAAGTATCAGGAGCTCCTTTGTAGTATCAACTGTACCATGTGCAATCTGGAACATCTTGACAGCTTTGGTTATCATCCTACGTTCTTTGAGTGTCGATCGTTGTGGATGGTTTATCGGGCTATAAAACGGCTACTTCTCCAGTAGTCATTGAAAACAAAACTTGCTGACCGGCGTTGGACTATTTCCAGTTTCAGATGATATTTTGAATGTATGCGCCACAAAATGAAACCAGCCTATGCTATGATCTGTCGTACCAAAGTACTTTTTATTTTCCTAGGGCTCTGGGCGATGGTTGTCTTTATTAAGGCCATGAACCTTCTGAGTCCAGTTGACGTTCTTATGAGGAAAGAGTATCGGGCACTTTGCTGTTTTGGCCTCTTATAAAGTATTACCATGTATGTTTTATGGCCTCTTGATAGAAGGAACTGCAATGACTCAGTGATTAGTGTGCCCGACTAGCGACCGAAAGGGTGTGGGTTCGAATCCTGCCATCTGATCAGACCTGGTCGGTTACCATGGTGTGTCCTTGGGGAAGGCACTTTAGTCCAATTGCCTCGGCACTAAATAACCTATTTGTGTTGCTTTACCGTAAAACACCAAACCAAACCAAATATCTTGATAGAGTGTCTTTGGTTGGCTATTTGTAGTACTTTTGCGCATGGAATTTAATAGCGAATGGCATAGTCTCTGTAAAATCGACGGCGAAACAAAAAGATAGCAAATCAGTGAAACATAAGACCTGTTTATGGAAGCAGGCCAAACATTACATGATGAGATGTTATAGTCCACCCGGATCTTTTTGTAGACATATAGTATATTCGATTGACTTGATGGTACTGTATTGTAAAAGTAGTTGCTTCAGAGAGCCATCTGACACATGACTAGACTGGAGCTGTTCTTGATGGCGAGCCTTTCAGTATAACTTGTGCACGGTTACTCAGGAAACCACTAATCCAGCGGTGTATATTGTATTAGTATTGTAGCTTATATAACAGTCTGATGTGTGGGGCCATATCTAATACTTTAGAGAAAACAGGCAGAATGGCATCACTTGGAGCTTTGTATCTACTCTACTAATAATATCATATAGTGTGAGGATACACTGCGTCACTCCTGTCAATGTTTATATGTGGATTATAAGACTCTATACATGCCTCTTGCCTATATAATCACACTTATAAAATGGAGAGGAACAAGTAAGTTGGGGAACGTTTCATCCAATCCTTTTGCTATGTATTATTCTACCACTTGCGTAATAAAATATGTTTAAACGAATTGCGTCTCACCTGAAAACCTTTTCCTGAATCCACGATGGGAATATGTAAGGATATCAAACCTGTCCAAATGTATCATTATGCTGCTTCAGATAATGCGTTCAAGTACTTTGTAGGCAAACAAACTGGCCTATAGTTCACAGGTCTGTTTCTTTCACCATTCATGAATATTGAGGCTACATTAGACCTTTTCCATTCTTCTGGTATTACTCCTAAATTAACTGAGACCTGGAAAATAGTGTAAAGACTGGGGTGGGTTCCTCAGACAACTATTTCAATAGCCTTGTCGTGATCTCGCGAGGCCATGTGACTGCATATTCTAGTTAGCAAGCAGTTTCTCCACGCCTTCCTGTGATATGTTTATATTAACAATCGACAGATAAGGGCTTTGACCTTTGTGTTTGATGTTGGTTTAATGTTACATCTTCAGCCTTGTTGAAGACCGAAGACAACTGATCGTTCAGAATGTTTGCTTTGACTGCATTGTCAGATCAGCGGAGGAACCTATGCTATCAAACTTCTTGCTGTTGATAAGCTACAAAAGCGTTTTGAATTAGAAGTAGCATTCAGGCTGA
Organism: Margaritifera margaritifera; assembly: GCA_029931535.1. NCBI lineage: Eukaryota > Metazoa > Mollusca > Bivalvia > Unionida > Margaritiferidae > Margaritifera > Margaritifera margaritifera. The sequence continues at coordinate 889,659 of JAQPZY010001096.1, read as the reverse complement.
TAATGTTGTTTACATCGTCATCCATGGCGCTTTTCTGGGCTATTCCTATTGCCTTTTTCAACATGTGCATGCAATACATGGTTCCATTAATGACGTCATCACATGCAATAACAAGCTGCTTCCATATGACTGTCTTGTGACAAATATGACAATAGATTTTAAGAGCTTGAAGACCTGGATTCATATCAATTTCAGAAGCATGGGCAGTTATTAAGAATCTAGGGTACAGCAGGAGATGACTTTTAGAATGCTTTTTGTATGGAATTGTACCTAGTCGTAGTGTCATTCGTATACTTCCCCTTACTAAAGTGTCCCGGGAACCATTGTGAGCTGGATTAACATTATGAGTACTTCTCATATCTTGTGTTGTGCATACATTCTCATACTTGATAATGAAGTTCACCAAAAACTATAAACATCCAATAGAATTACAGACTCACGATTACCCTTATTTACATACAGGGAAGATAGCTGAAAGACTAGGGCTGAGCAGATAAAACCTAAGTAGATTTATGAAGAAAATAAGAGTTGATCTGATGTTCTTCTTGAATTTTTTTTTATCTCAAATGCGTTGAAGCTTAATCGTGATGAAGGATGGTAGCTTGTGAAATATTGAAGCATTTAACTTTTTGAAAAATTTATATTTTTACATTGCTAAGAGTCCAAGAGATCCAAAGGTACTTACACATGTATAGGTTGGTATAGGTTTGGTCTCTGTTTTGGCGGAAGATTTTCTTAACTAGATCGTGCGCATTACCGTCTGTGTTATCCAGGCAATGATATTAATTCAGTTGTTATATAAAATGGAGATGTATAGTCAATAAAATGTTAATAATTAGGTAAATGAAAAACGTTACCATGGGTGGTCCTTGATTCTACATGGCTGTTCGTTGGTGCATCAGTTGGGGAAAGTCCACCGGACCCTGTATGGTATTGAATATTTGTATGCAGAACAATTATCTTCGACATAATGCCATACAAAATCGATCAGTGTTCTTCATGATCATAAGAACATTTAAGAAGCGTGACGGGAACGATATAATCATATATTCATCTAAAGCATTTCTGAGATTATATATGTCTTCTGCAAGTACACAGGCATATTTTTCAAAGTCCTGCAAATCTTTTGCCTTTTTAATGTTTAACGTTATTTTTTCTCAGTTGTCACCTCTCTTTCGCATGACTATTTTCCGCGTTTTCAGCTTCTCAACCTGACAATTAAATTTGCAGACGACACAAATATTCCCTCAGTTCAATTGCCTAACCTATTTTGTACATGCTGTTTTCGCCCTGCGGTGCACACGGAAATGTTTACTTTGGAGTGGATACAAGCAACCATTTAAATTAATTTTTCACGAACAAGATCAGTTTATGTAAGAACCTGTGTGAAATCTTGAAAATATAGCGCAGAAATTAAGATAAACATGTTGCTTATATGAGAATTTAGGAATCCCCTTTATGACGTCACAATCATGCATGCACACTGTCGTGACCCTAAATTCATCTACATGGTTAAACTGTCGTGCCTGTTGCATGGATTCTATTACATAAAGCTGCATTAAGTAGTAAAATCTCTGTGAAATAAATCTGAAATTACATATTTTGTTCCCCCCCCCCCCCCCGACAATTAAAAGGACAGTTTGACTTAAGTCGATAGCTTAAAGAAGCATTAATTATTTGACTCGTGTCAGGTGGGCATATCACGTATATGTAGCCCATAACACATGCTGATCATGTAAAAAGCACGTATTATCAGTAGATAAATACAATGACCAGGTGCCAATCTCTTCTTGCGTGGGATTCGCCAACACTTAAATAACTACATCGAGAATTCACGGGAAATTCAAATTTCAGTTATTTCAATTTATCTGCTACACTAGCGCATCTATATCTTGCTATCATGCTATTTCAAATCTAACTAAAATAAATGGAGATGATAAAATCACCAACCTTGATTACAGCTAGTGATCATGCAGAGTATGTGCACTTTCAAATAAATTTCTAGCGCAGCTGCTAAGCACTGACAGCAGCATAGCCAACACTAATTTTAAATAAATATGCGTTATATAATAAATAATGGCATAAAGATATATTGCATTGAATTCAACCGTTTATCCAGACGTGATCTCTCTCTCTCTCTCTCTCTCTACACACACACACACACACACACACACACACACACACACACACACACACACATATATATATATATATATATATATATATATATATATATATATATATATATATATATATATATATATATCACGAGTTTAACATGAAAGCAACAACGTTGGTAGCTAGGGATACTGATTTGTTTTGGATAGGATGAAAAGTCTCATAAAAGCTTGTTGTGTCAAAGAATAACTTTTAATAGAATAAAAGTTTAATTAAATTACAAGCAAAAAAAAAAAGATATACGTCAGTGTTTCAGAAAGATGCAGATGTACAGACTACTTTAAATGATGATGGCATTAAAAAAGCAGTAGCATCTTTGAAAGTAAAATGGTTAAAACAGTACAGCATGACGAAGGAATAAATTACATATTTGATGTTGGAAAATACACAGATTTTTACAAGAACAATCTACAATAATTCGACAAAAACAAAGAATTTCAAAATACAAAACAATGTTTGAAAGTGGATACTTTCCTATCTTTACCGATGAAATATTTAAAATCAGAAAAGTAATTTTAGGTGGTGCAGTCGTTTACAAAGACTTAAAGGAAGATAACATATTTTGTATACAAGCGTTATTTCTGTAAGACAAACAAGATAACATATGCAAAGTTTAAAAGATTTTAGAAACAAAAAGAATGAACGATAAAAAAGAAGATACTGGTCAAATGGAAATAATATGACGAATCATTTATTAGTTGGAGATCAATTGATAACATTAAGCCATTAAAAGAACCTATGTGCAAAAAGCACATATACCCATCCGAGATGGAGGAAGCGCAATACATAAATAGGAGTATCTAGGACCATGACAACTTTGAGCCTTTGAAAGGCAACGACTTTCTTGAATTGGACATATGTGGATAAGATGGCGCTTTAGAAACTTAAGGGTTAAATTATGTACAATATGTGAAGTTGTCTTGATTACAAAACTTGAGGGAGAAAGGAAAGCACATCCCAAAAGATCACAGGTAAATAACAAAATGCTGCACATAACAAACATGATAAGGGGACTACAATGTACGCAAAACCCTAGCAGATCAATAGATAACAATAATGAAGAAATTAGAAAATATAACATTAAGAAATATGAAGTTGATTGCAACAATATCTAACAAAAGATAACAAGCAGACACTATGCAAAAGAATACAAGATAGCTTACGATATTTTGAACAGCACAAGAGTTAATTAATATCGCATAATGTTGAAGAAATCGCAAGGATTTAAATTTCTTTCGAACTTTATTTTTTTTTGAAAACGATACAGCAACTACACCTAAATTATGCAAATTTTCTTGGATAAAATTTGACCATAAAAGATGTTAATACGTCTATAAACCCTTCTGTAATAAAGAATTACCATAAAATTAACCAAAATTAGTTGAATATGGAAGAGTTGTTACACAACATGGATGAAGTGAGATACAGTATACGTCGTACAGTGCGTAAATATACAGATTTATGCATATTTGCAAGTGTTTTCGTGTTAAAATGTTCAATTACATCCTGAACATACAGATTATAATCATTTGATATGTTCGAATCGTGTAAACAGATATAAGACCGTTCTATTATTGTGGGTATAACCGTTTAATTAAATCGTTCAAAGCTGTCCATATATTCATATGGGTTAATGTTTTTCCTCAAATATTGAGGTGTAATATCTCTAAAATGTTTCAGAGTATATGCAAACTTTGCATCATTAAGGCTTTTTTGACAGTTCTACTATAGATTCTTCAATGAATTTAAAGTTATCTACAAACTTAATTGTCATTTTAACTGTTGTTTTCTGTTTTCGTGTAGCTATAAACTATAAAATCCTTACTGAATTAAATATATTTTACATCATGGTTCAGTATGATTTTCATACCTTCATTTTGAATCACTTTTCACAAATGTTATGAAATACAACCGGATAAGTTATACATGAACAATACTATCTATTTTTGACACTTGAAGTCAAATTACATTTGGTATGTGCTGGAAGTCTATACTTGCCTGTTAAGTGATATGACATATATTTTGCTGAGTTGAAATGTTGCTCATCTGCATCTGTAAACATCATAGGTTTTGACTTTTTGGTCTTAATTCTTTGTAACTACTTTGGCAATCTTGCCCAACGTATAGCAAAATAATTGAATACATTCTGTTCATGTGGATACTAATGGTTTGTATCTCTTGTGGATTATTATTATTTTTTTGTTGTTGTTCATGGTTAATTACTTAGTTCTGATGCGTAGAGGCTCTGCCGCTGTATACCAAAATTGTTTTTCATAAGTGCAATGGTACTTTAAAAATCACAGTAAATAACATAGGAAACTTTAAATTGATGTCCATAGTTCTTTTTTCAAGTTTAGAACTGAACCTTCCCCAAACATTATCTCTCTCTCTCTCTCTCTCTCTCTCTCTCTCTCTCTCTCTCTCTCTCTCTCTCTCTCTCTCTCTCTCTCTCTCTCTCTCTATATATATATATATATATATATATATATATATATATGTATATATATATATATATATATATATATATATATATATATACCATTAATAATTAGTGTATTTAACACGGATTCCACAACAGAACAGAAACATCTACCATGTTTATTTTTTACGTTTAAACAAACTTTTTGTTATGTAAATCTATGTAATATCTTCCTCTTAGCAGTTGATCCATATATATGTAAATGTTAAATATTAAGTCCTGTCAAACATCCATCTTATACTTTAACTTATTTCCTGTTCAACTTTGGTATGCAAAATGTCACATAAACGTTCAATGACATTGTCCATTTAAACTCTGTTCAATATATTTAGAGTCAAAAGTTTATATATTCATCTTGTTCACCTTCTTGAGTTGGTCTGATCGTTAAGTCTAATTGAGATTTCACAAAAGAAATTGTCGAAATTTTGTAGTGATAATCTTCTTCAAATATGATTCAATGCCATTAAAACATTCACACAATTCTTGATTTGCTACAGCCATAAAATCTATACTTATTTACCTTTCTTTGAAACCAATATCTACGTCTTTTTCCTATGTTTCTGTTTAAATTGTGTCAGTCCTCCATAATTCTTTTCTAGCTTGAAGGGATATTAAATGATGATACTTTTATTTTCACTTGTTGTGGTATTGGTGCATCAAGCATGGAAACGTTCATTTTGATTCTTTCAGCGAGAAATGTATTAGTATACATTTAACCATTTTGTAAGTGCTTCTGTCTTTAATGAGTACACTTTGACTTTTATGATAAATTTCAGCAAGTTCCTACCTTGTTGTCTATATATTCTACCATTAGGGGTAGTTATATCAGAACTGCACCACTTACGATCCCCAGGGAATTTTGTTTTTTTACAGCAGATCTTTATATTCGCTCTGCTATCAGACCTGTTGCTTATGAATTCTCTCAGACCCTTTTTCTAGTCTTTTTTTGTTTGTTGATGCTATCGTGTCACACGGCTCTTTGTGCGTAAACTCCGCATAAGATCAGCTCCTCAATGGAATCTTTCTGACTTCCTATGGCACTTCTTTGTGTTCACATGACAACTTTGGCACACTTGCATCAGACTAAATTCTTTCCATTCTGCCACGCAACTATCATGCATGAACCTCACAAATGATCAGATCCTTCCTGAAGTCTCTCCAACTTTCTGGGTCGCGTTCACAAATCAACTTTGTCACATGTCTTTTTGTTGGCATACCTTGCATTTTGTACGAAACATTTTGAAATATCTCTCAATAGCGGAACTTATATTAAGTTTTGATCGCGGGGTGTATTTGATCAGCTTCATATAGAAAACAAATCACATCATGCAAGAACACAACCGCAAACCTTTCGATCTGCAATCCCGCGCGATATACATAGATCCAGCGGTCTCAGTTACTAACACATTGTAAAAATAAATCAAATTAGTTTTACCTGTATACTGACATTTGCTGTTCTCTGCGCTCCACTCAAGACAAAGCAACTGAGCTAGTGATTGTACGTTAAGTACATATGATCTACGTGATCCTTCGTTTAATTAATCAGGTTTTAGGATTTGATAGTAAGTCTTCACCAGCAAAAATATCGATTTCTGGTGTATAATATCGCCCTAGTCTTACTGCGTGAATGAATATAGATTTGTGTACAAATAGTACAAAAGAATTACAGTGCCAGTGAATATCGTTTTTTTGTTTTTGTTTTAGTGTTGTTATATACCTTTGCAAGTGGGCTGGTGTGTTGCGCTAGTGCTCTAGCGTAGTAGGTACAATCAGTGTACTGGAATTTGAACTTCTTGAAATTTCTCGATGTATTTATTTACGCGCGGCTCACGCGAAAAATGATTGTACTTTTAAATTTTACTGTGAGCCAGTACTCTTAATTTACCTAACTACTTTTATTCATTACAAATCAATGCAAGGTACACCTTTATGCTAATGCTTTCATATTTGTGTAGGTCAGAGTATTTATTGTAGCGATAATAAAAATTTTCAACGAACATTCTTATTTAACTAAAAACAAAAACAGGAAAGAAAAAAAAAAAACAACAAAAAAGCACAACAAAACAATCTTCATGTATGTTACATACAGTATATGAACGACATGTACATTGTTGAACAGTTAAGTCAGGCTTCCTAATGTTTGAACACTAACTAATTTATAAAAATGCTTGTAAAATAATTAATAAGGAAAAGCGTTTCAGGCGGTCTGAGTAAGACTTATCAACACGTGTAACATAAAAATAATGTGTAAATGACATTCATCTTTGACGGTGTTATCAAGGAACATCTTTGATGTACCATTAGTTATCTCTTAATTTTGTAAAAAGTCGCTAAAGAATTTTCACGCGTTCAAGTACACCTTAGCTTTGCGAAGATCGCTCATCGAACACGGATGAGCATTGTAGGGATAATAATAATAATAATAATCATAATAATTTAATTGTGCTCCTCTTCTCGTTTCTCTGCACCAGTTAGCATGTGCTAGTGTATTTGCTTTGTGTATCTCTTTTTCGATGAATAACAGTAGATATTTACAATTTTGGCAAAACAAAAAATGGAATTCTGCTCCCTTATTGGTCGACGGAAAATCAGGTTATCAGTAGGCGTAGCACGTCATTTTTCGACCAATGAGAGTGCCGTATTCCATTCAGCTCGTTGTACTTGCATATTCGACCGGTAGCGTGGGAAAATGGTCTGGCACTCCTTAACGGTGTGGTAATAAGTCAAACTTTTTGTAGGCATAAAACGTCGAATGCCTGAGCTCAACATCGGTACCAAATTTATTACTCTGTGCGAAGTGTAGCTTCAAATATGAGCGTAGATTCTTAAATAGGTCTCGCGAGAAAGGTGAGAAGTGTCCTCCCTTGTAGTTTTATATAGTACATGTATGACTGATAGTTAAATTGTAAGCAACAATACGAGCTCCTGTGCCAGAGAAAAATACAAGTGATAAGAATTACTTTTTCAACTGTAGCTTCTCTATCGAAAATAGGGGCTTTATTCACAAGTAACAGAATATACACTCTACATCTACTTTCACAGTATTCATTCATTTTGGCATATGTTTAGAGTATTTTTATTACCTCCATACTATAGTATTTTAACGCCGAAATAGTCAAGCTATAACTTACATGTATTTTGATGCCTAAAAAGTCAAAGGATAACTGAGAGATATTTTGCGTTGAAATACCTTCTGTAAAGGTAAATTATGTATATGTTTTAATATAATAAAATCTTCGTGATTCATATGCTTCAATTTCTCGAAGCTGATATACATTTGATATATTACTACAAGGAATGTAGTTGTAGATATAATATTTAGTTGATTCTAATCCTTATTTCAGTAATTTAATGCGATTGGTGTTTTTTGTGATCTATTCTATGCCTTGTTTATGCTTCAATAGGCCAACATGACGATTAGGCTATTTGGTTGCTAAAAGAACCGTACTACGTCTTGATAAAATGTACCTTTACTGAGAATTTTGTCCGCACTACAGAACACTGAAAAGGAGATAGAGAAATGGATTTTCGAATTCACAACATTTGGTTAGTAATATAATTTCTACGAGGGGTATTTAAAAGATCTGACTATTAGTGCCCTGTACAAGAAAGTTCTTTACTAGTAAACAATGCGTCAGTGCATCCCCTCAAAGTACCCCCGTGCACATTTACAAACTTTCTCAATCTGATTATTCACTTCTTAACTGCCAGTTTCTATTCACTTTTTCGTATGTTGTTCATACACTTGACAATTGCACTAACAACCGTATGACGGCTTTCAAATCGTCTGCCCCCTCCCCCGCCAGCTTTGATAACGGGATTATGCCAAAACTCACTTTGAGCTAAATCACAGCTGATTGAGGATGTGGCAAAGTTTGGATGCCGTGCTGCTTCAGGAAGTCTGTTATGATTTATGCGCCGTTTTCGTTGTCATGGAGTTGATGGATACCTCAGGTACCGATGTGCGGATTTGATAGCATTCCACAATTTTTAGCAGCACTTCGGAGGCATAAAAATGACCAGTGACACCAGCAGAGTCAGACACAGGTACCTGGACGACCGGGCCTTTTGCATCGAAAAATAATGCGTATAAAACTCTCCTAACAGAACGACTACGTCGAGCAATTTGTGGCCTATCCAAATTATTTCCGATCCAAACATTGATTTTGTTTCTATCGCTCGGCATTAAATGTATTGATAGGTTCAAAGAAACAAAAAAAAGTTATAACAAAATATTCAGAACTTTTCAAATACCCGTCGCATTATCATGCCATCGACTATGTTGTAATCTTTACACGAGTGCTACAATTTAATGGTGACTGGAGTTCAAGTCGCAGGTGGCGCTGAGATTACATTGTGCACGTTTTCATTGTCGGAGTTTTGCGTCTAAATTCCTTTTGGAGTTACAAAGCTTCTAGTACTAAGTAATTTGTCTCCGTTAAGAATCGAATTTTCAAGCGAAATCTTACCGACGGCTTTGGGACAGTCTTTCATGCAGAGCATACAACCTGTTTTCTGCTCCAGTGCGATACACTCAGAGGGGCAGGACACCGAGACTGTCAGGTCACATGACCAGGGCCGAGACCATTCTGAAAGCCCAGAGGACCCGGATGTTTGACCCGTGCCGGAACCTTGACCACCATCTGGTTGTGTCTGGCCTCCATGGGAGGTCGAATCTTAAACAGATGTATGGAAAACAGATATTGCTAGGTATGGAAGAAGAAAGTAAGTCCAGAGATATCAGTCGAAACAATAAATATAATTGGATACACGAGTCTTCTGAAGGTTTCGGCATTTTATCCTTCAAATTGTCTTAAAGAAGTATGTTTAAAACAATTTCGATCATTAGTAGCCATCACTTTGTTTCTTCTGCAAACGGTGTTTAAATTAATTGCTGCATTTTTAATCCACCTACTGAATTATACTTTTTAGATGCAATTTCACGTATAAAAAGCAAACTTTTCTTAAATTAAGAATAATCTTCTAATCTTTCATTATTTCATGAATGATGAGAAAAATAACAAAGAGTCTGCATGTAAATATGCTGCCTGTCGCCGCTCAACGACCCCTACATGGGACATTACTGTGTGCTTCCTGTCGCTGTTTTTACTCATACTTGTAATAAGACAAGACTTTTTAAAGCAGTAATTTTAGCTAGTTTCAGGAAAAGAAAGGAGAAAACTATGACGTATAGCCTATTGGCCAATTCTCTTTGCAGTAGGAAGACAGTGTTTTCTGCCAAGGCGTTAGAGACACAAGCTACGGTCGATTTGCATTAGTAGCATGTTTTCATGTTCTTAAACTGATGTTTAGACCTTTTGTCGTCAGCTGTAGATTGAAATGTTTTCCACATACTGTCACCATTATCTCAGTAAATGTCTTTTACTGGGTTAAGAACATTTTGTTTTTATTAGCAAGGGACCTTAAACACCGGTCATGGAACTTTTACGAATGTTTCTTTTTTTTTTCTTCCATATTGGAAGGTCCAGATCTACAATCGTATCGTGTTATCCATCTGATGGTCTGAATCATTAATATCACTTGCCTACAGCCAAAATGCTTCCGCAATAAATATTGTCAAACTTTACTAATTCTGGGTCACTGAGAACGAAAATGATGCTTAAAATTGTTGACTGGCTCTAGTTTTAAAGATATTATACTGGGTCAGTATATACGACCCTTGACTTGGGAATGGCGGACGATAAGTGAGTTATAAAGGGAAGGGGTCTCAATTTAAACCAGAAATGACTCAAATACATCTTTGACTGGATCTATGAATAAATATATGACTGGGTTTGGACAGTACTTGCTTTTTAGGCAAAACAATGAATGATGCAATCTGAAGCTGGTATTGCGTCATACATGATATTAATTGCATCATGTTATTTCTATAAGTTATCGATGATGCAATGATAACTAAGCTTACATCACTCTACTGAAGAAATTGCCCAATATCAGCTCTACAAATCATACAGTGTCGTACTCTCTTATTTGTCAGTGTTTGATTTTGCAAAGGGACACATTTCTGTTTAGCCAAAGTGAGCAGAGATGCCTCATACTTGTGTGAACAATGCAGATAACTTCTGCTATGTTTGTGGTGAAGTGACTTTGGATCACAAAAGCGCAGTATAACCACTATGGTTAAGAAAGCCTATCACCTTTATTTTGGCTTCAAAATTGGAGATCAGGACAAGATGTGGGCCCCATACATATGCTGCATCACTTGTGCAACAAATCTTCGCCAGTGGTTGAACAGGAAAAGGAAATATATGCTTTTAGCAGTGCCAATGATTTGGAGAGAGCCAACAGATCATATCAGCAATTGTTACTTTTGCATGGTGCCTCCAGTTGTGAAAGGTGTGTCAAAGAAGAAAAAGTGGACTGTGCATTATCCAAACATTCCGTGAGCTATACGCCTAGTACCCCACAGAGAAGGACTGCCGGTTCCTGATGCACCAGAATCATTCTCACTTGAGTCAGACGAGGAAGAGGAAGAGGATGAAACTTCTAGTCTTGAACCATCAATGTCACATACCCATATTTTCCTCCCATCCTCCTCCTCTGAACCACACCTCATAACACAAGGTGAACTGAATGACCTTGTCAGGGATTTGGAACTACCCAAGAGGAAGGCAGAGCTGTTGGGCTCCAGACTACAGCAGTGGAATCTCCTGACACGTGATGTTAGAGTTTCCATGTTCCGTGACCGTCAAAAGGATCTTGTCCCATTCTTCTTCATGGAAGGTGATCTTGTAGCCTGCAACGACATCGATGGTGTGATGGCAGCCCTCAACATCCTTCATGATCCAGATGAGTGGAGACTGTTCACTGATTCATCGAAGACGAGTCTTAAAGCTGTTTTGCTGCATAATGGGAGTGTTTTGCCATCAATTCCAGTTGGTCATGCAGTCCATATGAAGGAAGCCTATGAAAACATGAAACAACTTTTGAGGTGCATAAACCATGACCAACATCAGTGGCAGTTTTGTGGCGATTTCAAGGTTCTTGCTCTCTTGCTTGGTCTGCAGACTGGATACACAAAGTACTGCTGTCTTCTCTGCGAATGGGATAGTCGTGCGAGAGATTCCCACTACATCAAGAGAGATTGGCCACTCCGACAGTCATTGGAGCCTGGGATGAAAAGTGTTCAGCATCCACCACTTGTTGAATCAAGGAAGATTGTGTTACCACCCTTGCACATCAAGCTGGGTCTGACGAAGAACTTTGTCAAGACCATGGACAAAACACAAGCAGCTTTCAAGTACCTCCGTAGAAAATGTCCAAGGTTAAGTGAAGCTAAGATAAAGGAAGGTGTCTTTGTTGGTCCTCAGATTCGTGAACTTCTTCGAGATGATGCATTTCACCGTGCACTGCGCGGCAAGAAAAAGACGGCATGGAAAGTATTCCAGTTAGTGGCAACACATTTTCTCGGAAACAACAAGGCAGACAACTACAGGGAGTTGGTGGAAAACCTCCTCAAGGCATACAAAAGCCTTGGTTGCAACATGTCACTAAAGATACTTTTTTTGCACTCTCATCTAGAATGTTTTCCACCGAACTGCGGAGCAGTGAGCGACGAGCATGGCGAGCGATTTCACCAGGACATTGCAACAATGGAGAAACACTATCAGGGCAGATGGAGCCCATCAATGCTTGCAGACTATTGCTGGACAGTGACAAGAGATGAACCATTTAATGAATACAAGAGACAAGCCAAGAACTGCGCCGAGTAGACAGTCCGCAGTTCGGTGGAAAAAAATCTAGATGAGAGTGTAAAAATGTATCTTTAGTGACATGTTGCAAGCAAGGCTTTTGTATGCTTGAGCAGGATTTGTGCCCTTGGGAGAAGGAGACCAAGTACATTGATTTACTTGTGGCGTGAAACTCTACGAATGGAAACATTTTGATACAGCTTACCAAGAGCATTTCATGTGGTCTCAACTTTGTCACTACCTCACTTGGTCGAACCAAAAGTGTCCAAAGACTCTTATTCTTTACATGACACCAAAGGCAAAAAATGGATAACCTCTGGTATCTCCATACTATAAAAAGACTGGTGGAGGAAAGCTGTGGCGCGTTTAGAATCTCCATTGGGAGTTGCGACAGCACATTTTAAAATATTTATTATGGATTCAAGTGACACTCAAAGAACCAATTCACTCTAAATGGGATATAATGCTGAAGCATTGTAATATGAATAGCATAAGGAGGATGATTACCTTGAAAAGGTTCCAATGGTCAGACATTGAAAAACGGTGAGGACGTTATAAGACCTTTCATACCACGTTGCCACGAATTCCGTAATCAGAAGATTACAAAAGGCTTTTAGAAGAATTAATTTCACAGAACGATGCCCCTTTGAATTTGGGACGCCTTCTAAATGATCATTTTCACAAGTCATACGACGAACAAAGTCGTTTAATGTATTAAGGAAAACCAATTTCGGGATCTAATGTGGTTGATTTGATCAACGATGCCTTTAGATACTGTCAACGATTTAAACCTGTGGAATAGCAACACTTTTTATTAGGACTATGCGAAAGCAATGTGCCTCAAGATGCAGTAGGTAATTAGCAAGGTTGGCGATGGATTCAACGTCATTAAAATTTACAGCTGATGCATACATTTGGAGGTGCGAAGAATACGAGGAAGAGGAAACACTGAAATAGGGAGTAGATAGGGACGAGTTTAAAACTCCACCCGCCAAAGACGACATCCATTCTTGCAACCTCATTGACACCTTCACCGATAAAGATTCGATCATACCTGTTTTACTATCATCGTCGACTCCCATTCCTCCTCGTACACGCATAGCATCAAAGCAAAAACCTCCACAAGAACAGAAGAGCATCGAAAATTGGTTGCTTTATTCAACACACTTTGGTAGCATTTGGGCACTCTTTTGTCTAAAATTTACTACAACCCCGAACTCGCTGCTTTCTACGGACGAATTCAAATATTGTATCGTGCTGCAAGCTAAACTCAAAAGTGTAAACTTCCACAACGTACGACAATGGCTACAAAAACAATCGACGTACACGTTACACAAACCAATTTTACGCAAATTTCCAAGAAGTCAGACAGTGGTAGCAGGTATCGATCATCAATGTACAGCAGATTTGGCTGATGGATCACAAATGGCTTCGTAGAATCGAAGTTACAAGTATTTGTTTTTGTGACTGACGTGTTTTGAAAATCGTTTTGGGTTTTTACCTCTTGCACCCAAAACAGAATCCGAGTTAGCGCGAGCTCTGAAAGTAATCACGAAACAATGTCATCAACACCATCTACAATAGCAAACAGACAAAGGCACTGAATTTCTCAATCAACAGCTTCAAGAAGAATTAACGAAATGAAACACTCATTTTTTTCACAACTGAAAATCCTGATCGTAGTCAAACGTTTCAAAGAAGATTAAAAGAACACAATGTGAAATATTTTAAACATCAACACATGCTAAAATACATCGACGTGTTACAACATCTTGTGGAAGCATTCAATAAATCGTACTATTGTAGCGCCAGACGTAAACCAGAACAAGTGACGACCCAAAACGAAGTGGAAGTGTTTCATCGATTGTTGGGGAGAGAGAAGAACAACCCAGTAGATAACAGCAACAATTATGGTCGTAATCCTACCCTGGTGTTGACAACAGGAGATTAGTTCGCACTGAAAAAAAGATACGCACTTTCGACAATGGATATTTACCCAGCTGAACAATAGAAATGTTTCGTGTGACGGAACAAATCTATGGACGTGATCCACGTGCCTATAAAGTGGACGTTATGAACGGAGAAACTTTGAAGGAACGTTTTACTTGCCTGAGTTACAACGAGTGACCAAAAAGAGCTACGACTTATCCGATATCGAGAACATCCTCAACTAAAGAACACGCAAAGTGGAAAAACGTCACATGAACGTCGTGAAAGTACGTTGGAAAGGTTATCCACCGAGTTTCGATTCTTGAATAGCAGCCTTTGCAAGTCATCCATTATAAAAAGAAGAAGAATCCATACAAATGTCGACAAACCTCGTACCACCCTCACCAGTATCTTCATCACATGATCCACAGAAACTAAAGCAGCAGTAACAAGAACAACAACACAGGATGTGGTGTGGAGAACGTGTCCCGAAAAATAAAAGTGACCTATTTTGTCGGATCACCGTGGAGTATTGTTTGACTGCAACTGCCATGGGAAACTTACGTCTGCAATAAGGCGATAAGCAAATATAGACCATTTTTAGCAGTTTTATTTGCTCTCTTCTTCCAGTCCGTTGTTGAAATACACCAAAGGTAACAGCTGCAGCAACAATGATATCCTCAGCCCCAACCATAACAATAGCAACAACAGTCATAGCAACATCTTGGAAGAGTTGAAAAGTAATCTTCCTTTGAAAATGGGCGATTCCTCGGAGAGGAGAACGATTGAAATATGAATAATAATATTCGGCTTTACCCAACGAAAATTTTATTGATGTTTCCCCCCCCCCTCCTAACAAATTGTGTTAGTTCGCGACGCAATTACTTTAATCCATACAACTAGACCACAAAGTCTGTTGGGATGTAGCCTTGGTAGAAATCATTCATGTCATTAAAGTCTTGAACATCACCGAGACTCAAACGAACGTTGTCGTAGAAATACTAGTCGAACATGTAGAAGAACAGTTGGACAAAATATATCTCAGTTTTACAAAAGAAAATGCCTTTGGAAGCCAATTCCAAGCTGAATGTGTACATGGTGAGAATTTCTGAGAGATATTATTTCAATGCTTGATTTCTCGTCGATACGATTTGGAATATATACAACGATTAGTTTCGCGAAGCACTCACCAGAACCTACAAACATTTGAATATTGACTACTATGCACCCTCTCATCGTCTAAAATTAAAATGTTCTAACTTTTCTCCAAGTTTGTTTCCTATACTGGGCGTACACACAGTCTTAGATCCGTAGTCAAAGATACACACAATAACAATAAATTTTTCAAGTATTTTCAAGACCCCATCGAAATTAATGTGGGACTCAACTTTATGTTTGTGTAATCTGATGTGATATAATTCACTGTCTTGGCATCCGTCCGCCTGCGTAAGACGATGGCTGTAAAGTAGTCGCTGGTGATGGCTTGTTAGTTTGTACTGCGTTTCATCTGGTGGCTAAAAAATCCTATCCTGGAAAGACAGGGCCTGCCGCAAGTGATACAACTGTGTTCTCTGGTAGGCAGAGCCTGGCTGGTGCATTGCTTCCTGCGTTTGCGCTTGATGTGAACTTGGTCGAGTCACTGTTCATCATGATGTGCACTCCAATCCGAAACTTGAGACACTAGTTGTCTCTGCTGCTTGCCAGTGTCTCCCATTCGTCGACGTTGCTGTTAAAATCTTTCATGTCGCGCTTGCAGATATCTTTAAAGCGGAGTTTTGGGCGTCCTGCTACTCTCTTAGCTTTGTCAACTTCGCTGTAAAGCATGTCCTGTGGGATGCATTCATCTTGCATCATGTGCACGTGTCCTTGCTAGTGCAGCCGTCTCTGTTTAAAGAGTACCAGGATGCTTGGTACATTGGCCTGGGTAAGGACGTCAGCGTTGGTGACCTTGTCTTTCCGTGTAATTCCAAGAATGCGATTCATGCAGTGGATGTGAAAGCTGTTGAGTTTCTTCTCTTGGCAACTGTAGGTAGTCCATGTTCAGCTGCCATACTGAAGGGTACTGAGGACGCAGACCTGATACATGAGTATGTCATTCTTGATGGTAAGTGAGTCTTCCGAAGGTGGTGGCTGCTTTTCCAATACTGGTATTGATCTCTTCATCAAGTGACAGCTTGTCGGTCACTGTAGAAACAATGTAGCAGAACATGTTTACTAACTCCAGGGGAATGCTATCTAGGGTGATTGCTAGCTGCTGTGCAACACCTTGTTCCGTGACTACAGTTTTTTCGATGCTGATGGTGAAAGGGAACATGGAGCATGCATGAGAGAGACAGTACGTAGGGTTTTGGAGTGAGCTTTCTGCGTGGGAGACTAGTACTGAATCGTCTGTGAACAGAAGTTCTCTGATCAGGATGTGCCCTATATTGGTCTTGGCTTTCAGTATGGCGAGGTTGTAAAACTTTCCGTCGGACCTCGTGTACAGATAAACGCCTTTCATTTCCGCGTCGAAGGTATAGTTAAGGAGTGCTGAGAAGATACCGAATAGTGTTGGTGCCAGGACTCAGCCCTGTTTCACTCCACACTTGTGCTCGAATCTGTCGGACGCGGAGTCGTCATTCCGTACCGTGCCGTGCATGTTATCACGAAATGAACGGACATGGCAAAGAAGTTTCGGAGGGCAATTGATCTTTCTAAGTATCTTGAACAGTCACGCCTTGCTGACCGTATCGAATGCCTTTCTGAGGTCGACAAAGGCAATCTTGAGTGGGTTGTGCTGTTCACTGTAGAATACAATGTGGTGGGAAATACCTCCACTCCTTTGCTGAGAGTCATTCCATAGGAGGAAAAACGCACCACGTACACCGAGATAGCGTTCATTCTCACTATTTGGCAATCAGTAAAACGTATTTTGATTGTGTGCATATTTGTATAAAAGGAGGTCTCAATCAAGATGTTGTATTCGTCAAAGGAAAAGTCACTGTGAAACTTCACTTCCGCAAACGATTCTTGATTGACTTGTAACGCATATATTCCGTGGATCGAGGAGTAGCTCGACAACGTGGACATGATTGGGCAGTATGTTCAAATCGGTGTTTCGTCCTGTCGTTCTGGCTTTGGAACTTTTCCTCCACCAAGGATTGGATGCTTTGAAACGTAATACCCTGGTACAAGGAAAACAACTCATTTAAAACGTAATAGTGGTTTGACAAAATTCCAAACAAGTTTTACTGAGTGCTGAGAAAGATGTGCTGGTCCAAACTGGAAACGAGCTCTTTGGACCATCGTCTGTTGAATCAGTTTTTCTGACAACCATGCAGCAGCAAGGACAAGACAGAAAGAGATGTAAAAAAACATTAAGATAAAATGGACACGGCAAAAAAAGAGAAAAATAACAGTCAGAAACTTGAATTTTTTTTATTACTAACTCGAAAAAGCAAAGATGATATACCAAGAAATATACCATGTTCCAAGACGGCATTCGATCATGCCGACGATGCAAGAATCCGAGTGGGTAGAATACCATCCAGTGTCGTATATTACGACGACAGTTCCCATCAAGTTTGAAATAAAAGAGCAAAACGAACAAAACATTGGTCTGAATAACAGTTGCTTGTACCTAATAGTGAAAGTAGTAAAACCACTACGAATCCAGCCCAAGACGCTCGCGTGACTCCTGTCAACAATGTTTTGCATTCCTTGTTCAGTGAAGTGAATTTATACCGGAACAACACATTAGTGAGCAGCAGCATGGGCACTTACCCTTACCAAGCTAACATAGAGAATCTACTTACGTACGGATAAGAGCCAAGAGAACATATTTAGATGCTTTTGTAGTTTGAAAACCTGATACGCTAGGTAAGTTCAACGACACAGAGTTGATTGATGACGATGACACGGGCCACAATTAAGGATTTCACGACCGACAATCGAAAAT
The DNA here is from genome assembly GCA_029931535.1 of Margaritifera margaritifera. Taxonomy (NCBI): domain Eukaryota; kingdom Metazoa; phylum Mollusca; class Bivalvia; order Unionida; family Margaritiferidae; genus Margaritifera; species Margaritifera margaritifera. The sequence continues at coordinate 871,424 of JAQPZY010001096.1, read as the reverse complement.
CAAACAAGATCGCTGCTTGGAAATGATGCACCGTTTGCACCTGGACAAGTGGTTGCAAGACAAGTCTTTGTTAAACCGAGTGGATGTGCGTCTGAGACTGAATCAAAGTAGCATCGTCTTCCATTTTATGGCCAATGCTAATGATTTCAAAGCCTGCATCGAAGAAGCAAGACTATATGTACAAGTCTAACCTAGAGTAGGAAACGAGGTCAGCCAGACAAGTATCCCATAGGACGAGCGGAAGTCAAACCGTTTACCATTGCTGCTGGACTGCGATCTAAGATCAAAGAGCAAGTGTTCCGGGGTCAGTTACCTACACGTTTGTTCATTGGCATCGTCAGCAATGCAGCTCTTAAGAAAACATTTGATCAAAACCCTTACCAATACCATCACTACAACGTCTCCAAGATAGAAGTCACCCGAAAAGGCCAGACGTTGTTTACCAGACCCTTTGAACCTAACTTTATCTACAAGAATTACTGGAGATCTTACTTAACTCTGTTTGAAGCCACAGGCCAATCGGACCAATGATACTTCAAACTAAAGCACTTTCGGAGCACTGAACCTTCGGAACATTGAACCCTTCTTTCAGACCAATGAACCTTCGGACAAAGGCACGTTCGTACCACTGAACCTTAGGGCCACTGAGCCCCTCTTTTGGATTGATGACCATTCGAATCAATGAAGCTTTGAAACAGTGAACCTTTCTTTCGTACCATAGAACCTTCGGACCAATGAACCTTCGGACTATCGAAATGTAACCGTCCATATTTCTTCTACAAGTAAAGGATAAATGACTTTTCGCTTGCGCGTGTGCAGACATTAGTCCCTTTCTAGACCACGAAACGGTGATTCGAAGTTTTAGGTATCGTGACATCGCATCTTCGTATAGTAACATTGATCTTTTTTTACATCGGTCTGTGTCTTCGCATCTTAAAAACTTCGCATCGTAACTTCGATTCTTCACATCGGTTCGCATCTTCTCATCTAAGTATCATAAAATACACATCTTTGTCGTCGTAACTTTGCCTCCTAGTTTCTTCGCAATGAAGCTATGAGGCGAAGTTGTCAAGATGGTCCTAACGGTACACCATACCTAGCCGACTTTCACTATATATCATATGCAAAATATAAATCATCATAACTGCAACATTTTTCAACCATTTGTAGTGGAAATTTTAGTATGCACTACCAAATGAACACTACTTCACACTGGGTACTTGTCAATATATTGTTATGTATATTGAATCTATTGTGTGCTTAACTTTATCTATTATACTAAGGTTGTACTTATTTGTATTTTAAATTACAGTTACTTATCAACAGGATGTTTACCAGCATCTGAGTTCAAGGCCAGTGTTATTTATAATTAGACTGGGTTTTGTTTCATTAGGATGACTTCACGTCTTGTTATGATGTGGGTCATTAGAAGATGTGTATATAATAGAGACTTGATACACATTAAATTCATTCCTGTTTTAGATCAGTCTGTGGGAATCCATTTGTGATCAGATTTTATATTGTGCCGTTTAAATCAGATATAATTCGAGAGGAAGTGTTTATTTAAAATATATTCATTGGAATTACTAATGTGTTCATTGACTTTTGAATTAATACATTACTTTGGACTTGTGAACTCATTCAAAGGCATTCTGGATTGTATCATTGTGATATATCAGAACATTCAAGACTATTGGAACTCATTTGGACTATTCTATATTCTTGGACTTGTAATTAGGACATTTAGGATTATTTTGGAATTTGATTCATAATATTGTAAGTATCATTTGAATTTCACTTTGTATTATAGGGAAGTACATTTCGTGTTGATATTAATTATATTGTTGATTTCACTTTCTTTCTGTTACATATTTGTTAAGATATAGAGTCGTAACAATATAACACACTGACTGTATATGATGTGCTATGTTAATTAATAGATGTGCATATTTCAGGTTTGGCGATAGGTCAATTGTGTACAATGGATTTTGTGATAAATTAAACAATTAGATAATAATGAAACATCGCAAGCGTTATGATCTGCACGTAGTTTACTTGAGATACAATGCTAATAGAATACACTTATATTCCCTCTCTCCTCCTATTACTCGCCCTACCAACTTTTTTTCTCTCTGGATCAGTTGTATATGATATATGAATTATTGTATATTTTCAGTTAGAGAAGACGTGTTTATTTCACGTAGCGTGTGCATCCTCAACTCACGTGTTGCCAACAATGTGGATGTTGGCTTGTAAGAAAGAATGTCTGTCTGTTTGCAAAAGTGAACAGATCACCTTTACTCCCTTATCAATTTGTTTGTAAGTGCGATTGTGTTATTGAGTATATATGAATCTGAGTGTGTGTTTGAAAATAATAGCAACAACATACCCTTTCTTCTTCTAAAAGTTTAAGCAACAATGCTAAAACAGGGATTGCGTGGGCGATAGTTAACGTTCCTTCTCTTTTTTATACAGCTGCGAAGGAACGTGTTATTTTCTTTCCCAAGTAGAGACATTCTTCGTCTAAACTATCCTAAGCTTGAAATAAAATAAATGTACTTTTACTATTATTTTTTAACTCCCGTAACCGTAACATAGATTCATATCTCGGAATTTCTACTGGTTTCCCCATTCTTGTCTGTAATTTGGCCGTCATGTTCAGTTTTCATTAGAGTCTATAGGGACCCAAAACGTAATGTTAAATGTCCATTTGAGTGCATAGTGACCCAAACGTAATGTTAAATTCCTAAAGAACTCTATGGTGGTCCAACCATGTTAAATTCTTATAAGGCCCCATAAAACCTCGACCCTTTTTAACATTAATTTCCCATTGGGCCCCATATCGATCCCTATAACTACCCTAGTATGATATAAGGCAAACTTATTTTCATTGAAGTTAGTACGTGGCCTTGGAAAAAAGTAATGAGTGTCAAGTTAGGCATGACTGGAGCTTAATTGTCTTTCATTCTCCAGGAAACCTGCAAACCGAATCTTAAGAAATATAGAACCTTATTTTACGCTTGACATGACCAAGCACTTGGCTAGAACTTGGATATTAGATAAATCGAGTAAATGGAATAGTTGTTCAGATTGACCCGTGTTACTCGATACGCTGAACCCTGAAAACCAACATATTTTAAATCTACTCACGCGTGAGAAACATAAATACATCAGAGAGGGAAGTTGCTTGTAAATCGTGTGACTGGGATATTGTCTATATTGACCTATTCAGGTGGTATGAGCATGACTTACGACAGTCGCTCTTGCAGTAAGGACATCCAGACTGTGAATCCACTACAATGCAACTTGTGGGACACGTGGTAGCTATGGAGGAGTCACATGACCAGTCGCCCAGGAATACACAGGAAACTGAAAATGCGAACTTTTTTTAATACAAGTCATTTTTAATATCTACGCAAAAGGTAGAATCATTCAAATGTTCATCCAAACTTATGGAAAAATTGTACTTTCCAATTACGTTGTTTGTTGAAGATAATTTGTTCTACCTTCCATTTCGACCATTTTAGCAAATGTTTGAATTAATTGTGACCATCATTTGTCATAAAGTATGACCAGCATTACCAATTGTTTCCAGTATACAGAGTGACCACACACACACCTATATATATATATATATATATATATATATATATATATATATATATATATATATATTCTTTTTCGCACTCGCTGTACATATTTACACGTATTTTTTCCATTACTTTTGGCAAGAGAGAGGAGGAAAAGGAAAAGCAGAGGAGAGATATCGATGAAATGGTGCAAAGTGTTTATTCATTTAGAAAGCAGAGATAAAACGGTGAATAGTGATGTGTTTCTAGTTATTTTCCTTTGTTATTAAGGACTAGTGACTGGACATTTCATCACTGGGTTTAGAGACCATAGAAGCAATGGTATATGATTATGTATATCCGAGACAAAATCATTTCTGTGTTCGCTTCAGGAGTCAGCTATACTAAATATTAGAAGTTAGAGTGTCGAGCCACAAATGTAATCTATCTCCTGACATGCAAATTCTGTGGCAGCTAATATGTCGCCGAAACGGTAGATTTCAGAAAGAGTTACATTCGCAATAGAATCAATGTGCAACTCGCCAACAACTACAACTTAACAGGGCATTCAGCAGAATCCCTAGAGGTCATAACCACTGAGTCTAACCCAAGGTGGACCTATATAGAACTCACGCGTAAGGGACGATACTTGATTCTGCAACTGAGAACTCATGGGGAATTTGGGTTGAATGAAAAATTTTAACCATCCCAATGCAGTCTTGTAGTCAGGTAAAAGTTTATGAGTCGTACGCATATCTTTGCGACAATATTTATACATGTAAATACTCCTCGACTCTTTACATTCAATGTATTATTATTATTATTATTATTATTATTATTATTATTATTATTATTATTATTATTATTATAATCGTTTTCAGTATCCCGCTACAACATTGTCATGAATAATTTCCTTTACTATCTTCTCCACACTTAATTTTACCGGGCTATACCTTTTGGTACACAATGTAGTTTCTAGTCTCTGATGGCGCTATTTTTCTCTACACATTAGTTTCGTACTTTGTCTTTATCGCAAAGTTAGGTCAAAGAAATTTGGTTCTCCGCACTAATCACCCCACCTTTCAATATTTGTAATAAACGTTTGCTATTCTGACCTCAACACAAAACAAACATGCCATTTACATATTTTGATACTGTTTTCATCTGATTTTTTAAAAATTATTATTTAACTATTATTTCTAAATTTTTTGCCATTCAAACATGTAAATAATTTAGGTTTTCTCTCGATTTTTGTATTACGTGTTTATTTTGGTGTTTTGTTTTGTAAGTTGTCACTTCCCTGACGAAGAGCCTGATTAGCTTGAAACGTTGGAAAACTGTTTTAAAACTGCGCCGTTCTGCGCCGTTATCACTATATATATATATATATATATATATATATATATATATATATATATATATATATATATATATATAATGATACTAAATTAATAACGGCCCGAACACAAATCAGTTTCCCAATCTCTAGAGCTAAACAAGCTCTTTGTCAGCGGAAGAAACAACTTACATCCACAAAAACCCCCAATAAACAAAAAACCAAAGAAAATTCTGGACTCTTACATGTTTCAATGAAAGGGGAAAATATACAAACAAGGGATAAAAAAAATAGAAGAAAGAAAGAAGACAGAATTGAAAATCGATCTTAAATCGGCTAAACTTCATATATATTGCGTGCTGCCGTCAGCCCAACAAAATTGCATTAAAAAAAATCAAAGAAGGGATTATCGTTTCTATCGCAGAGAAAACCAAAATGTTTCGACCTAATTCCAGACTGGAGACAAATATCAGAGCCGAATGAAATCAGATCATAATTTGTACACAGCAGAAAAATATGAGTCGTTATATGTGATGATCTGGCGACAAGGGGTACTCCCAAGTTAAAGGGGTCACAAGTTTATGGCGACAAATCGGATTTTAACATTAGGGTCACAATCTGGATACATACATGAATTTAACATTGAGGGTTCATTGTTACATTGTTAGAAGTGATTGACTTCAGTATGTCTAGAGCCGTATGGGAATTAACATTATGTCGTAGGTTTACATTAGATAACACCCTGGACCCTATGGGAAATATATTGTTAAAATATTTAGATACTATCCAACATCAACTTTTTAAGTACTATCTAACACACCACATATACTATCCATCACCTACATTTTGATTACTTACCAACACATACTTTTTGATATACTATTAAAAACATACTTTTTGAATACTATCCAACACATACTTTTTGATTACTATCCAACACGCCGTATGTAGAGACTAAAAACCCCACACCTACTATCCAACTAAAAGAGTAGGAGTGCTTACACACACTTACAAACACACTATCACACACACGCAAGGAAAGGATGGTTAGTATTTATAGACACAATATGTCCACGAACACAAGAGGAGTAAGTGGTTTTAAGTTTGAGTTGTGTATTGAACACACAAACATAAAACACAAAGAGTGGCAATAATTTTCAGTAGTATCTCTCTTTTTTAGAGACCTGGGTGGCTATGAAAAGGGACGTTGGGGTTGTTAACCAAAGAAGAGGGTTAACACATACCACACCACTTGACAGTTGTTCTCCGCAAACTTCTCCTGACAGCCATTCCGTAGACTACGACACGCTTCAGACACCCTTGCCGCTCCTCATAGATTCTTCTCTTCCATATAGCTTTATATGTAATCCTAGTAATGGCCCACAATGCCTCGACATATAACAGGAGGTATGGATTAAACAGCAATGCTGGAAATGATGGTCGATGGTTCTAATTTTACCCACATGTTGACGAGTTGTTTTAAGAAACAGACGACAAAATGGGCCATATATATATATATATATATATATATATATATATATATATATATATATATATATATAGGCTAGGACCGGATTGAAACGGATTGGAATGTTCCACCAATCAGAATGCGTGTAACATAGTTCAATCAGGGTGTGTTCTCTCCCTTACGATCAGAAGACTGCGGACGCGTGAATTCACTTTCAATATATATATATATATATATATATATATATATATATATATATATATATATATATATATATATATATATATATATACGCACCAGCGTTCCAACGATTTAACGAGTTCAAGTACAATACCTACGGCTGATAAAATGAAGATGATGTATTGGGGTACGCCTGCCGGGGATACATCGTATACTCGGAGTGATCGTACGACTACTGCTACCACTACTGTTGCAAGTATTCTTCTAGAAAAGGATGACTTAAGTTTGGCGTTGTGTGATTTCCTATCGACTCCGCAAGAATTTTTGCCTGCGGTAATACCACCTTACATTTCCTCTTCCATCATTATCAGTGTATGGATGATTTCAGAAAGACACAGAAGGAAGAGTTGGGGAATTTTTTGCAACGTCAGAAAGAAGAACAAGTATTTGTTCAACAACAACAACAACAAGTGGAAAAAAGAAAGCAAGAAGAAAAGGAGGAAAACGTTTAACCCTGAACAGAAGGAAGAGAGTGAAAGGAAAACTGTTAGTTACAAGACAATTTGGCAGAGTTAAAACATCCGAAAGAAATGTACTAGACTTCTTTAGCGCAACCCAAGAGAAAGGGACCTTCACGATCCAAGACTTCTAAACCTTCTATGATTACATTTACGTTCACCAATACTGAGACGCCATCAGCAGCAGCAGCAGCAGTTACTACTATCACTACGACAGCAGAAGGAGTAGGACTTGGCCGTGGATAAAGTATTAAGACAGTTACAGTTGATGATGTCAAGTCCATAAGTTTTTTGTTTTTTGAAAAAAGCTCCAACGGTCCTTTTCAGGGCCACCTATATATCTTAGAAAAGAGATACTATTCAGTGATTGCCAAATGAAATAAAACTTAAATCTCTCTATGAAAAAATGAGTGAGCGTGTGAAGATCTTATCCATACTAAAGAAAAAAATGAAGACCAAGATTCATTTACGGATTTTTATGTACTTTCTTTTTTATTTCATTCTTTCTTTCCTTCACTGTCTTTCCTTTTGAATTTCTTGACTGGCATGGTTTCTTCTTCTGTTTTTGCTGAACGCTTCTACTCATTGTTTTCTTTTTTTCTTGGGAGGCTCTGAAAACCAGTGTCCTTTTTATTGACATTGAGAACAGGTATCTTTACTTTTGTCTCTCTTTTTACTCCTGTCTTAGTGGCTCCTTTTCTTTGACAAGGCGGACATTCTGGAGCCTAATGTCCTTTCTCTTGACAGATATAGTAGGTATCATGACCTTTACCTCGAGTGGAGTAGCCAGAAGTCTTATTGGAAATGTACTTTCGAATTATTCTCCGTAAATATTTCACGACAAGTGCGATCTTTTGTAACTCTTCCATCATCACAGATTGAAAACTGAATGTATTCTCTTAAGTTGAGGGGGTCTCTTTATATATAGGGAGAGAGTCTGTACCTTAGTCAAATAAAAGTTTGAATCAAAATGAAAAGATCAAACCTACCAAGTAGAAACCAGAAGAAGCCAAGAGACGACGGCTACTTTCGGTGTCACCTCATACGCTAAGTGAAGTGTTAGCACAAGTTCATGCTAGCGATTTTGAAGAGGACATAAGTGATCCTGCGCCAATACCATCTACCTCTACCACAAGACCGAGAGAGTCAAGATCAGCCAAGAAAGAAAATCTTTATGTTGCTCTTGGAGATTATTTTTACATTCGAGACCAAAAAAGTGACTTCCAGAAATATCTAACGACGGCTTACACGTACACTGTGAAATTTAAAGAGTTCAAGCCTCAAGTTCCACCAGAGAAAGCAGCGGGTTTCATTACAGATTTATGGAAATTATTATTAGAGACATTGAAATGACAGTGCCAAGTTAAGGATGACGATCATTTGAGACTATCCATCAATCACGACGGTTTAAAGTCTCCTGTGTGGATCGAGTTTAGTACACCGGCAAAATTAACTTCTTCCAAAAGTATTGACAAAATTCAACACGTCCAACAATCCAACAATGAGTCTGACATGACCGATGGACAACAAGTTTTGTTGGTTGATGAACGTCGCTGTACAAAAATAAGTAACGTTTAGATTAATAACCATCAAGACCAGATGTGCTTAGCTCATGCCATGGCAGTTGCTAAAACTTATGCCACGAAGAAAGATACAGCGGAATGGAAACGATTATGGAAAAGCATTAGTCGATCAGACAGAACCAACGAAGAGAAGCAGAAATTCTTTTCAGCAAGCATGTATGTCTAAAGAGACTGTGTGTCGAATTCCTGAAATGCAAAAAAACTTCAAGACGTGTTGGCACCTCGTTGTACGTTGAGAGTATATCTTCAAGTCGTTCTTGGAGCTCTCGTGTTTCGAGAACCGGATTTCCTAGATGGAAAAATACATTCACGTTTATCATCATCAAGATCATTTCGATGCCATTACAACCATCACAGGATTCCTCGAGTACGGATATTATTGCGAGAAATGTGACCAAGGATTTACGAATCGGAAGCAACATATTCATTGTGGATAGAGATGTTGTGGGTGTGTAGCTTCCAGAGCTTCCATTCCGGAATGAAAAGAAAGAATTAATTCCACTACTTGCAAGCGAACATCTATCAATCCAACCTGTTACGAGCAATATCGCATTTACAGAGACTGTACAGATTCAAGTGAAAAGCAAAGAACAATTGCATCCTCTACGACATACGTTTTCACCATTGGTATCTGAATGCTATGAGAGTGTTGATTACTTTGAAAGTGTTCAAATGGTCAGGCATTGATCAACTACCTACAACTAAGAATAGTTTCGATGCTATGACTTCTAACTACAAGGTTGGAATAATAAAAAGAATTCCAGAGGACAAAGACTTACAGGATTACAAAAAGAAAAAAGAACTATTGCATCAAGAAGAGACTTCTTCACGGCGTGTGGTGTTGTGAGTTAGTGACTGAAACATTTCGTCAAAATGATTTACCAGTAGATGCATTTGTCAGAAGGATGACTATTTCCTCCGAAAAAAGACATTCATCCGAATGACTAGTTTAGAAGAGAACATTCAGAATCTACCTTTGAAATGCGAGAATGCAATTACAGAGAGCTTGTCAAGATTCAAGTCAAACACAAAGAACAATTTCAAAGTTGGAGTGCCACACATAATTCCAAAGGACGATGACTTACAGATATACAAAAAACTTTTTAAAGTAGTGTCACCTCAAGATGAGACTCCTTCACGACGTGTGGTGTGTGGTGAGATAAAGGCTGGATTTATTTGATATGGTTTACAAGAAAATTCCAGTTTCCAAAAGTATGACTATTTCCTGAAAAAATACATTCCTGTGAATGATCAATATAAAGCTTACGATGCCACGACTTTTGGCATCAGTGTTACACCACGTTCCATGGAAGGAAATTAACGCCAGGGTTCTTGACGTAGTGGATTACCAAATACTGTTATGAGAACTGATTCCACAGACGAAATCCAAGAAACGGTGTCACGAACACACACCACACGTCGTCCAAAATTTTGGACGACGTGTGTGTGTTCGTGACAATGTTTCTTGGATTTGTTTACCAGCAGATTTGTGGTGGCATATTAATAAACAATACATGAAAAGACATGACCACCAAACTTTATCTGCGCACAAAAAACTCATTGTGTTAAAAGTGTTGCAAATAGTGATGAACACTAGTTGTGTACCTCGATGCGAAGAAGACATTCGTCGCATTTCATCAACTCTTCATACCTACCAAGATGTGTGTTTAGCCAGTTGGTTACACCAACAGATTTACGACTGGAATAATGTACGTGTGATTGGAAAAGTCTTGGCTTCGATGCTTGGATACAAAAGGTGACTCATTATGCCAAAGACATTGTGTGTGACTGATCAAAGAAAACGAATTTAACTTAAAGCCATTGGGAGAAAAGCTAGAAGTGAAAGGCGAATTAGAGCTTATTTTAGTGGAGGAAAATACTTATATTTCGCTAGAGCCTATAAAGAAACTTGACTTAGAAAAAGGGGTAGAAGAACCAGAAACAAAGGAAGAAATACTACGAGCCAACGAGAATAGTAGTATTGTACAGATAGACAAGAATGAGATGGCATTTCCAGAGAGGTTAGGACAGAATAACTAAATTGGATTAGAACGATGGAGACAGAGCGTTTTCATAGATTGAATATTACGCAGATATATCGATAATGTTGTAATTGTCCTTGTTTATATTCAGCTTTGATGATTTTAATTTGTTCTCTGTTTGTGTACGGAGTGATTTATGCCTTATTTGTTTTCGTGTTTTAAATTTGCAGACTGACTGTGCCAAAGACACCGTGTGTCACTGATCAAAGAAAAGAAAAACATGAACTTTTTGTGTTTTGAAATGTAAATATGTTTTTGTTGCGTTACACTGCCGTGACAAATTAAACGTGTATAAAATGTATAAAAAGTCTTGTGTCGTTAATGGAATCTCAGAATTCTAAACGTAATTGTTACGGCTGCATCCTTTGTTCTCACAGTGATTGACGAAAAGTCAGATCATTAAAGTTGGGAGGCACTGTATCTTCGTCATCCCTTTAACGTGTTGATTGCTTAACCAAGTGGTTCAGGTAAAGCGGATTTTGTCAAATGTGTCATTGAACATAAACCAAGATTGTTCGATTGTCCTCCACAACCTATCATGTGGTGTTACAAAGAGTGACAATAGGCTTACACGTTACTCCAAGAAAGTCAAGGAGAATCCATTTGTTTGTAGAAGGAATTCGTCGCAAAAACGGAACTGTGTCTGACTTTAGTTAAACACATCTTGTCATCTTCTATGACATGTTAGGAGAAGACGAAAAAGAAATTAAACTGTTTGCTTATACGAAAAGGATTATCGTAATGCCAGTATTATTTACATTACTCAACCTTTATTTCGTCAAAGTAAAGCACATCGCACCATCAGTCTCAATGCACATTATATGGTGTTGTTTGAAAGTCTAAGAGACAAACCTCAATTTCAAGTGTTAGCAAAACATTTAGGAACGCCTTGGCTAAATTATGCGTATGACGATGCCACCCAATTACCACATGCCTATTTAACGATTGATTTAAAATTAACCACTCCCAATTATTTCAGAATTTGTACACATTTTTGCATAATTGGCATGAAAAAAAGGCCAGTCATTTACATGTCACCTTCTTCGTTTTAGTCTGTTTAAAAAAAAAACTATAAAACACCATTAATTTCCTTTCCTTATAACAGTATTCAACATGACTTCCTTTCAATCTCATCCTCCTACAAAATTAATTCGTACACTGTATGCCATCAGTCGCGAAAAAATGCACAAGAACGTTCACATTTATTAGAAGCTAGTCTCAAAGAAGTGTTAAGATAGTTTACTTTGACAGCACGTCAGTTGTTACAAGGCATCATTCACATACACATGAAACAAAACGTGTTGTTTTAATAAACAAACATAAAGTAGCTTTGTCACAACTAGCTGATGCAAGAATCGATACTCAAACAGTAAAACAAACACACATCATTTTGAAACCAGGTGGAAGTGGATCTTTAGGAGTTGTCATTATTCGTTCACTTTTACAATGGGATCCAAATGCCGAAGCTAAAAAGCCAAATCACCCAAACCACAGCAGACCAAAATGAAGAGAAGTGGTGCAGCAAGTTGACACTTTAAAAAGAAGAAAAGTCCCACACACAAAAAAATATCCTGCAAGAAAGTGAGACACTGTCGCTAAACGCGCACGTATTCAAGAAAACCTCGTTCAGTGACGGTTTCTCCTGCCACTTCTTCTTCTACTCCGTTAATGATGATGCCTGTCAAACCTGATTTAAAACCAGTATTTCCCAATTTGATGAAAAAATGAAAATCCACTTCTAAAGGAATATCTGCTTCTCCGGCGACGACGTATTCTGCTACTGCTTTAGCTGCTGCTGCTGCAGCCAAAAAAGTGGCCTCTCATAAAACAAAAGTAAATGACAGAACAGGCATGTTACAAAATTTACTGGATTTATCCAAACAAGAACTGGAAAGATTTAGTCTGCTAAAAACACCTCATCGTCGAGTGGTACCCACATTTAAGTTGGTACTACGTCCTGACAATCAAATTGAGACGAATTCTAGTATAAAAAAGGAAGAAGTGTTGGATAAGAGTCACTTCACTTTTTTCCTCCTAAAACATAGATGTCATCAAATTCAGACCATCATCATCAACAACGTCCAAAGAAACCTTCATCCAAAAAAGGAGGAAAAGGGACTCCCTCCTCGTTTAGCCAAACATTGGGATGTTTTATCAATACTGACAAAATCCAATGCTCCGATGCGAAAAAAAATCATTCAAAAAGTATAAAAAGAAATTATCGACATTGTTTATGATTGTTGTTTGAAGGTTTTGAAAGGAACGGTGTCTTTTGTCCAAAATACAGAAACAGCGATTAGGACGACATCGTCACTTTCTTCGCCAAATGGTGAAAAAGAAAATGCCCATCAGTCAAAAGAAAACAATGTTCGTTTAGCGTGGAGGATTTCTATTCATGTTGATATTACCGCTGTTAAAAGTGGCTGCTGCTTTGTTAGCATCGATTGCTGAATCTCTTTTGGGAAAAGTGATGAGATGAGGAAGAAGATGCTAAATGGATACACTTTTCTGGACAGACATCACACTTATACCCTTGAATCTAATGGAAGAACGAAAATTACCTTTAGTTTCTTACAAACGATGGACACCACATTTACCTCTTAATCCTAATCTCACCGACATGTCACACTTACAACAAGAATTACAATCTTTGATGGATCGAAGAGAGTTGTCAGAAACAGAAAAATTGCAAGGGTATAGAGAATTATTGCAACTTCTTCAACTGCTTCACCAGAAAGTTTTAGAAGAAACAGCTTCACATATTCTAAGAGATTTCAAGAATATCACGAAAAGCGAAGAAAAGCAAAAAGCAGCAAAGTCGATGACAGAAGGATCTACAGGGATGGAAGAAAAAGACAAAGAAACAAGAGAAGTGTTTCAAACTCCGTCTGTTGACACCTTCCCCGACTCCCACTCCCAGATGAGAACAAATTAAAGCTTGGGTCAAAAAGATGATGTCGACACCATCTTCAGCAGAATGAAAATAGAAAGAACTTAAGACAGAAGTGAAGACAGAAATCAAGATAAAAGAAACAAAAAACCGAAGACTACTCCTACTCCTATTGCTCATCCGACACGTCAATCGTTGTTGCAATCCAAAATATCACACGAACAACATAAGAGTAGCATCCAACAATGAGTGGCTTATTGAGGAGCAGCAACAAAACAGCAAAACACATGAATACACTTTTAGCTAGCATTTACTACAATCCTGATCATGCTGCTAGCTACGGAGGAATTCAAAAGCTGTGTCGTCCCGCTAAAACCAAACTCAAAAGTTTACGTCTGCAAGGTGTACGACAACGGTTACAAGAACAATCGACACGTTACACAAACCCATTTGACAATTAGATTCCTGAAGTCATACCAAAGTAGCAGGCATCGATCATCAAGGGTAAGCAGATTTAGCAGATGTCTCTCATTTAACGTCATTCAATCGAGGTTACAAATATTTGTTTTCTGTCATTGACGTATTTTCAAAATCACCTTGGGTAGTTCCTTTGACGTCTATAACAAATTCAGAGTTAGTGCGAGCTTTAAAACGGGTCTTGAAACAAAGTGGTCGACATCTTCTGCGGTGGCAAACAGACAAAGGAACCGAATTTCTGAACTGATAAAGACACATTCATTTATTCACCACAGAAAACCCTGAAACAAAGCTAGTGTCGTGGAACGTTTTCAAAGACCTTGGAAAAAACGTATGTGGAAATATTTGACACATCAACACACTCTCAAATACATCGACGTGTTACCACGCCTGGTCAAAGCTTACAATCAATCATACCATCGTAGCATTTGGGTTTGCTCCAGAAGTGACAACTGAAAACGAAGTGATGGTGTGTGATCGATTGTTTGGAACGTCAAAAACCAGACAAAAGAAAGAAGTGTAGAACACCTAAGATTGGGTTCGCATTAGAAAAACAAAACGCACTTTTGACAAAGGTTAGTTACCCAACTGGACGACAGAATTGTTTCGTCACTGGACAAACGCGTGGACGCGATCATCCTGTCTGTAAGTTGGAAGATATGAACGGAAAAGTGTTAAAAGGAACATTGTGCTTGTCTGAATTGCAATGAGTGACTAAGAAATAAGACGACGTGTACGATATCGAAAGTATTCTCGATCGAAGAACACGCAAAGTGGGGAAAACATCGACCGAAAGTTCGTTGGAAAGCATAACCACCCAATTTCGATTCTTGGATTGCTGCTGCACAAGTCATCGACTATAAAAAAAAGTAGAAGTTACCAACATGGCGTTAACCACAGCTACATCTCCTTCTCAGAGTTTCTCTCTCCTAGAACTGAAATAACATCCCCTGTGGGTGTGGTGTGGAGAACGTGTCCCTAAATATCAAATTGTTTTTTTCTGTGAAATCTTTGTTGTGTATTGTGTCATCGGAGCAGCCATTAGAAATCTGAGTTTGCAACAATGAGATAAACAATTGTGGACTATTTTACTCAGCAGTTGTTTTGGTTATATTCTTCCCAATCCGTCGTTGAACTATACCGACAGTAACAAGAACGGTAGCCTTGCCGCCAACGCCAGTCACAACTCTTCCAATTACAGGAGCGGTCTTCTTCGTGAACATCTGGAAAATCATCCTTTAACAACGGGTAACTCCTCAGCGACCAGAACCATCGAACTATGAATAACCAATGTTATTTAACATTACCTAGTGACAGTTCTAGGGATGTATTTCGTAACAACATCTTATGCTGTTTCACGACCAAATGATCTCAATCCAGACAATTGGATCACGAAGCTCACTAAAAGTAGCTTTGGTAGAAATCAGTCATCCTACTCAAGCCATCAATATCAACGAAAGCCAAAACACTTTTATCGTCGATATCAACGAACAAGTTCAAGAACAGTTGCACAAAAAATGATCCTGTCTATTACGAAACCAAAAAACTCATCATCAACTAATCATCAATTGAACACCTATATCAAGAGAATTCCTACAGGATAGATTGATCAACATCTCGTCAAAACGATTTAAGCTATTTTCATCGAGCAGTTTGACAAAGCACTGGAGAAAACTCGCCAAAGTGTACTGATCGAGTACCATAATATTGCTCATCGCCTTAAAATGTATTTTGCTGACGGTAATACACTGGGCATTAGTTTTTCTCCCGGTTTGTTTTTCTATTCTGGGTGGATACACATCTCTCGCTTCTATGAAATATATTCATAACAACGTTTGATTCTACAAGCATTTTTGCTATCCTATCGATTTGAACGAAGGACTAAATTTGCTGTTTGTGTATTTTGATGTCGTCGAGTACAACGTCGTGGGAAAAACAGCCGCTGAGAGTCATTCCTTTCAAAGTGCATCATGACATAGCTGCTTACGATGAAGGAGGACACACGTATCGCGTTCACCGAGAATTTGGACATCCTCTTTATCTTCCTGTCAGTAAATCGTATTTTGACAGTGTCAATATTAGTATAAAAAGAGATCTTGGACAAAATATTCTATTCTCGAAAGTAAAAGACACCGTGAAACTACATTTTTGAAAAAGATTCTCCAGTGAATTGCAACAGATGTAACCTGTGTACCGATGAGTCGCTCAACAACGAGGACATAGCTTAGGAGATATGCTAAAACCAGCTTTTCGTAAGGTGGCACCCACCTTAGAACCGATGGTCACTCGAGGATTGCATTCTTTGAAAGACGCAGCTTTGATGCAAGGAACAGAATTTATCCAAAATCGTACTCATCGACAAAGTCATAAAGAAGCCTTCATGAAAGCAGGACAACATGTGTTGGTACAAACTGGAAACGATCTCCTCTGGCCAAGGCATTACTTCATCCTCTACGCCACATAAAGGACAAGACAGAAAGAGACGTCGAAAAACCTTCATACCTCATAGACACGTTCAGAAAAAGAATAATAACAGAAGAGCAGTAGTCCGAGAATTGGACGTGTTTGCGTACTAACTAAAAAAGAAAAATGATGCATCGAGTTTCTTAAAATGTTCCAAGTCAGAACTCGAACTGTGTGCCATGCCACCGACGATGATGACGATGAATGAATCACAATGGGTAGCATTTCATCCTGTGTCATCTTTGACCACTTTAGCAACGATTCAATTTGAAATCAAAGGACAAACCTAAGAATACATCGATGTGAATAACAGTTACTTGTACCTGAAAGTCAAAGTTCTCAAAACGGACAATCTCAAAACCAGGGGAAGAAGCCAGCTTGGCTCCCTTCAAAAATTTCATGCATTCATTGTTCAGCGAAGTGGATTGGTACTTGAATAAGAAACTAGTCAGCATCAGCATGGACAATTACCCTTACCGAGCATACCTGGAAAATCTCTTGACGTACAAAAAAAAAAAAAAAAAAAAAAAAAAAAAACACACATCTGGATTCCTCTGTGGTATGGAAACCTGACACTCTGGACAAGTTCAACGACACAGCGTTGGCTGTGGATGACGATCCTCACAATTTTGGATTTTACAGCCGTTGAAAGAATATCAAACAAAACCGTAGTTTAGAAATGATGGATCGTTTGCATTTGGACATGTGGTTGCAAAACACGTATTTGTTGAATGGTGTGGATGTACGCCTGAGACTGAATCGAAGTAGTACCGTGTTCCATTTGCTGTCTAATGCTAACGAGTATAAAACGAGCTTTGAAGAAGCCAGACTCTACGTGCGACTTGTGGAAGTCTTACCTAAAGTGGGAAACAACATGAATCAAGCTCTGAGCAGAAGGACGATTGAAAGTCAAAACCTTCACCATTTCCTCTTAACTCCGATCCAAGATCGAAGATCATGTTTTCCAAGGTCAACTACCAAAACGCTTGCTGATCGGCATCGTCGGTAATACGGCACTCAGCGGAGTCATCGATCAAAATCCTTTCGAGTTCCAACACTTCAACGTGTCCAAGATAGAAGTCACCCGAGATACCCAAACGTTGTGTACCAGACCCATTGAACCTAACTTTGTTTAGTAAAAGTTACTTGTGATCTTACTTGACACTCTTTTAAGCCACAGGACAGTTACGTACCAACAGCAGCCACGGTATTTCGTACGACGATTATGCAGAAGGATATGCTTTGTTGGGATTTGATTTCAATCCAGACCAAGGCAGCCAAGAGGGACATTTCCACCCTTTAAAATCGGGCCAACATCATGTGGAACTTCAGTTTGCAGTAGCTCTGGCGAAGACAGTGAACGTCATCTTGTATGCAGAATTTGACAACACTCTGGATATCAACAGTCTGAGAGAAGTGATCCTAGACTATTAGAAAAAAGATGGAACACGAATCTATGGAGGCGACGAGGATGTTTCATTTTTTTTTATCTATAACAACAACAGCCACAAGTGAAGATGACACGAATACAGTCATGATGTCAAGATGGCCAGAACAAGAACAACACTTAGTGACCTGTGTTGCTCTTGCCTTAGCTGAAAGAATCATAGGCCTAGCCATGGATCATTTTTATGGATGTCAAATCAATCATCCTATTCTGAAACAACACGACAAATGTTTGATGATGAGTTCAGAATCAGTTGGAAGAGTATCTGGAAGATGCATGGACTCTCATCTCAGAAGAGAAGATTTTTAAAAAGTGGTATAAAGACTTGCGTGATCATTCCTTACCGCCATTGACTTGTCTAGAAACGAAACGCATCGAAGTTCTCTTGCTAAAGAGTACGGAGACTGCCCGTTGACTTATTTGACAGATATTTTCAAGAAAAAAGTAAAGTGTGAACTGATGAGTTATCATTACCTGTGAAAAGAATAGATACCCGGGAACTTCATTACCTTCTGACTCACAGCTCGCACACAGCTTCTTGGAGTCCAGTGCGGTGTGCTAAAGATAAACTTCAACATAAAAAAAATTAAAGACGTTCAAGCTTATGCCATCAACACGGACGACAGTCATCGACCAGGAATCCATTGGGTAGCGGTCTACGTTCCCAACGACCATAGTGTGGAATATTTTGATTCTTATAAATTACCTCCTCAGGTAGATGACATCATCCACTTTATGAGAAGAAATGCTATATCCACTCAATTCAATAATGTGAGATTATAAGGATCAGATTCCATTGTGTTTGGACAATATTGTCTGTATTTCCTTCATCAACGCAGTCTTGGATTTCCATTAGAACATTTAGTGACTTGTTTTGACCGTGCGTACTATAGAAACGATGATAAAAGAGAAAGGTGGTGTTGTGAAAATTATGGTTATCTCTTTTCTTTAGCGCAGAGACGTAGTGTGCATCAGTGGCAAAATGAAAAATGACATTGTATTAGATCATTGGAAGTCTAGTCTGACTCCACAACTTTGTCAACCTTGTAAATACGTTCATGTTTCATGTCTGTGGCATTTGTAAATGAAGAGGAAAGGACTAGCCCTAATACTCTCTCTCATAGCTGATGTTTCAGTGAGTGGGACTTATTAAACAAACAAATATGTTGATTTTGAAAAAAATCGTGTTGTCTTGTTTTTGTGTACAAAACATTTTTGAACATGCTCTTTTACATTCTCTCTGTGACATTTGTAATATTTCCTTTCACGTCCACGTACCGCACATCCATGCTTCTGCCATATACAGCGGTGCGTTCGCCAGTCCTGCAACCGTGGGGTTTACAGTTAAGACATTGAACAGAGCAGAACTAGTGATGGAGCAAAAGATAGTTACAGGAGGCGTGGTGCCACAACGTAATACCAGATACCGCTGTCATACCAATGCCTGCAATAAGGACACTCAAAGCCTTTGGTAGGGCGCTAGCATATAGCTGGAGCCTGAGGACAGGACCACAGCGGACTAAGCTACTATTGGTGTGAGGTAATGCCATAGAAGACGACGCGGAAAAGATATAACGGGGACTTGGCAGTCTGCAAGGACTAGATATAATAGGAAAAGGGCCAAGAGGAGGAAAGAAGGGCTTTAATCTCTGACCACTCTATGCCTTGCCAGAATGAAACAGGCTGTTTGCGGACACCCGAATCCAGTAACTCGACCGGCGAGATGACGGTAAATTCTACTCCCACCCCCATCCTTCGGCAGACTGACCCCTCCACGCAGACTGGGGCTACACACTCTGAAGCTGTACCAGAACCCTTCAACGTTGCCGAAACCAAACCCAAATCTACCCATGCCACCGACAAGAATGAAGAGGAAAATGAGATAGAGGAGCAGGTAGAGGAGAAAAATAACGACCCCGACATACAACGTCAAATTGACATGGGGCTCGAAGTGACACTGACAGATAAAAGAAAAGCAAGCCACTTCGTAGATGCAGCACGAGACATTGCCTGGCGTTCGTTGCGCATAAGGAGAAAGACAGTAAAAAAGGAGTGGACATTTGGGGCCCATGTAATGCATACATATTACAGGGTGGCCTGTACCAAATACTCGGTGGCCAGTCTGATGGAGGTAGCAGAAAACCTGACGGAGATCCACAACCTGCGCCAGTTTCCGAACTCGAAATACCAGGAGAGGGGAACGGTGAAACCGTGTGTGGAAGAAGACCATCCAACCAGAGAACACAGTTTGCCGAAGGGAAAATGAATTACTTAATGCCTAAAGGTTTTCACTTTGTCTTGAAAACCTATTTCGATAACAACAATATTTTAATTTACTGATATGATCCATTAGTTCACCGTTTCAAAAATAATACTTGAAATTGCCAAATTAAGAACACAAAAGATAAATTGTCACGTTGACCTGGTATTGATATATTTTTCGGAAAAAATAAGGTTAACTATGTACGCTAAATTCGAAACGATTAGAGACAAAGACTAGGAAAATTATGAAAACTGTCTAGCTTTATCGCAATTACAACATGTGGCTAACATATAATTGGTTATTAGGGACAGCCTGACCTAGCTAACTGGGCAGAACTTGACCATGTACGTTCGTAGCGTTTCATTACTTCCGTTCCGCTTCGCGTCTCCCTTGGCCGTGCAGCCTGCCACTCCTGACATGCAATTAAGAAGCATGCCGTGCATGCAATAATGCGTAGAATTGGTTTGCAGCCCGGCAACCCATTCGACAAATAATTAAATAGTGTGCTGTGCACACAACTTAATCCCCAATTGGAGTGTTCTACTTCTAACAATGTATCCTCAATGATAAATTCCCATTTGTCGCCAGATCGCTATCATAATGTAAAAATCTCGATTGTCGACATTAACTTTTGACCCTTTCAACATGGAAGTCCCCCTTGCCGCCAGATAATATTTTAGTTGGCATATTGGTTATTATGAGCAA
Organism: Margaritifera margaritifera; assembly: GCA_029931535.1. Taxonomy (NCBI): domain Eukaryota; kingdom Metazoa; phylum Mollusca; class Bivalvia; order Unionida; family Margaritiferidae; genus Margaritifera; species Margaritifera margaritifera. The sequence continues at coordinate 850,483 of JAQPZY010001096.1, read as the reverse complement.
ATGGAGATAAAAAAATTCATTTATCATGATAATAATATTCTTATTCTCAAATGCAAGCACTTACCTACTGAGAAGTTAAGTATCGCCAATATAGAAAAACACCACCAAATTGCCATTCTGCCTATTACTTAAGAGTACGTAATATTTAGGTCAATATGCCTATATACAAGTTATCTCCGACCATCATTTCAAGGATATCTTTAGACTTAGTCTCACGAACTGTGTCTTGTTCTTGAAATATATCCAAGAGGTGTGGAATGGTGGATTAGTGGAGAGAGAGAGAGAGAGAGAGAGAGAGAGAGAGAGAGAGAGAGAGAGAGAGAGAGAGAGCACTTAGACCATGACACAACACTTGTATAGAACTCAATTCTTCTTTTGTATCGTTTTCATTAAATTCCTTTTCTTTCATGTAATTACTATTCATTAGCGCATCGCATATTGCACTCGTTTAAATGTCGTTGTGTTATCCATTGTATGGTAATGTATGTATGCATATATGTATGGTCTACAGTCGAGTGTATGGTAATGTATGTATACATATATGTATGGTCTACAGTAAATTGTATGGTAATGTATGTATGCATATATGTATGATCTATAGTCCAGTGTATGGTAATCTATGTATGCATATATGTATGGTCTTCATTCCAGTGTCAAGTATGCATATATGTATGGTCTACAGTCCATTGTATGGTAATGTATATATGGTCTACAGTCCAGTGAATAGTAATGTATGTATGCATATATGTATGGTCTTCAGTCCAGTGTCAAATATGGTGCAAGATACTCTTTATAAACGACGATTTGTACAATAACTTTAGATCGGTAGGCTGGTACTCAAGTGCATATATGAGTATACCAAATGATTTATTGATTTATATATAATAAAATGATTATGTTTGAATCTTTGTACCAGCAAATATTTAATAGTTACCTGAATAGATAGATCGTCTTCATTTGACTAAGTAGTGGTACAACCATAGCACTTTTTAATTACCTTCAATAAATATATTTCTTTTGATGTTTTAATTGATAAATCATATCCCAGGTTTTGAACGCTCAGGACTCTAGATATTTATCCCGATTTTCGAAGTCTAAACTAAATCTAAAACATGAATGTTTTAATAGGCCTACACTGCTCTCTAATAATTGTTTTAATTGCTCAATAAACTTTCATCGATATTTGTGTTTCATCGAATAAGATTCAGTTTGTAGCAAACGTTTTGATTTGTTGCTGAAAAATGGTGATATTCTAATAATGTCCATTTGCTTATCGAAATTGTAGCTTGATTTATTTGAGAATTATATATTCCAAAATAAATGATTGAAGGAAGGGAGGTTTAATTGTCGTTCTTGCTCAACACGTAACTAGTATCAACAAAAATATATCCGAAATAATGCAATGTTTAAATTGCCAAAAAATATAGAATTTTCACAGCTTCTTAAAGAAAAATGTTTAGACGAGAGAAGTGAGTCGCAATATAAAAAGTAAAGTAAGAATACAATTTATACCCAAAGCGCTTTCTAAGAACGTGCACGTGCCTTATTGCAACAAATCTCAATGACGCCGCGCGTTTTCAATTAGTTTGCACAAGAGGTCCTACAATGATAGTTAGCTGCGCTACCTAGACTCCATTTTGTATGTTTAGTTTCTATATTATAACAAAATTAATTGGAAAAGAGGTTTCACTGTAAATGAATGTATATACATATTTAAATGTGCATGTGTCCATGCATATACATGTATAAGCATGTGTGTATCTAAAGAAGAGAATCAGCAAATACAACAATCATAAGTCTCACGAAAATAACAAAACAATACATATTTGATGAAGCAGCTTGCTTATACATTAATTATATAGAACAAATATTAAACCATGATATTAGAAAAGGCTGCTTTCATTAATATCGTTCAAATATGAAAACTTGAGTGCATGGAAAATATTCATTAAACAAATATACAGAATGTACATATAAAGACATAAATCATTCATTAATAAATGGATTTTCTGGTTTAGCTAAGAAACACGAGACGATGTAAACGTATTTCAATAGGACTCAGTCCAAAATCACAATACTGTCATCTAATAATAGGAAGATATAAAAGAGTTTATGTAAACTACAATTAAATACAAAACTGAAGTATTTATTTCCTCTAAAACAACAAGTACAAAAAAGTTCTTACTTGTAATAAATATATTACAGTTAGTCAATAGTAGAAACGGCTGTCTTGCGTCTGATCTCTTATGAAGAGAGAAATGCGCCGAAAACCAACGAAAGCTCGTGCAAATTGTGTTAGTCACGTGGCCTGCTTCTGCACGGAATTCACATTACAATAGAGCTGCCGTATGCTCGGACATTGGAATATTGCCACAAACCGGAGCGGTTATAAAATATCTACGATATGAGGTACGGAAATAAAACATTGCATTCATTATTTCTAACAAACGCGTCTGAGTATTGTACATAGAAAATATCGCACTCGAGACTAAACTATGGCATTAGTATGAACAAAGATGAACAAAAAATAATTGTAGTAATAGGCATAAATAGAAGAAAGGAAAGAGGAAAGATTAATAATTGGCATGGCTAAAAAGGGAATGAAAAAGTGGAGACAAGTGCCGCAGGAACGGGTTGGGTGCATCGATTCTGATAGCCCGCTTAGATTTAGGGATGCCACGGGTTGTAGACACGGTCCGGTCGCGAATTTCGCCCATATGAAATTTTATGGCAGCGGTGGGATAATGTAATGTAGACCTGTCATACTCGTACAGAGTTAGACTTTCATCCTAAGGAGGTAGATCTGTGTGGTTACGGAGACTGGAGACACGGGAAAGTGTCTTGGAAAAACAGGAAAAATATGTCGCAGGCATCGGCTCAGATAGTTTAAATGATAGAGCGTCCGTCCAGAATTAGGGAGGTTCCAGGTTCGACCCCCAGTCCACCCTTGTGACATAGTTAAAGGTAAGACCAATGCATGGAGATGTATATCTTAACTGATTTAACTGTACTACAATCTGCCATTACCTTCTTATCATGCATCATTTCAAGAATCGAAGTTACATCAGATCCACATTATCTGGTAGTCATGTTTCTGGCACGGGTGACATTTCCAATTTTTTGCAGCTTTCATACATTTTTCAGCCCTGGAAGAGTTAGTGTGTGGCCTGCTTGTCATGATAACCTGACCCATCGAGTGTATAGGTACACGTAAGAGCAGCACGTAGGCTGTATGATATACGGAAAGATTTTCTCTGGAAAGATTTCGCGTTAGAAGTTGAAATAAACTTTCCATATAAGAATCACACCAGAGCACACTAGCTTATACAGTAGTTAAAGTTTTCGAGCAGCGAAATGAATATAAATTGGCATGCAAAACTTTAAATTAAAAGCTTACACGATGTCTTTAGCACTTGAGAATATATTACACCGATAAGATCAATTTAGAGTTCCGCCAATCAGAAATACTAGTCGGTTTATGCACAGTTTTGTTCAACCAGGATCATCTACAATTCAAAGTTCTGGAATGTTGGACAATGTTTTTCAAAAATTCGAACATAGGACTGTTCTACTAAATATCAATTGTAGCTAAACCTCTGCAACATTCCGGCATCTAATTTGGTCGGAAAGAACCTAGTGGGCATAAATTAAGTGGCCGGCAAAGATTACGATCGAAACCTAAAACAACAATCAGGCAGTCCACATTAAAACATCTTGTGGCATAAGGTTTTAGTCCATAAAAAATTGCTTAATCTTAAATCAACTGAACGCTGAGTCTTTCAGTTAGTCACGATGCGTGATCATTGGCCGTTTTTGTAGACGATTATTTTTCAAAAACATAACACACTTCTTTTTTCCAAAAACGTTGTTGTGATCCCTTTCCTCGAAGCAATTGATCCGCAGATCTGTTTGAAACTAACAAGATAATCAATTTCATAAAATGTCACAACATTACATGTATTTAATATTGGATGTTCTGGACCATTGACGACATTTGTTACGTTTAAAATCATGTATTTCTCGAGTAAATAGTATTTTCATCTTGAGTCTCTCCAGATCGAAGCAATTCACCAATCAGGACGCAAATATGAATTTTGGCAGCGTTGTGGTTATTTTCAACTCGCATCGATGTGCAAAAGCATCCGTAAGCAGGGATGTAATCACGTTTCTGTCGATAACAGTATCCCAGAATGTTGAAACCTGTTTCTCTATGCGGCAAGGTTTTATCAGTCAATACAGTGGATGCTAGTTTCAGGAATGCGATCTCTCTTCGCATTTCTAAGCCTAGATCATGGGCACACTCGTATTGTAGATAATGCAGACATACCTTAGGACTCACGACAGCCCAATCAAACCAATAGTGTGCCTCTGGATGTCTGGAGAATGGATTTGTGGCCATTGATCTGAACATCTCAAACTGCAAAGCCGCAGGAGCGGACATGACTTCTTGGCTTAGAAACACAACTGGTAAAACCGCAACTTCGTTCAACAGACTGTCCGAATGGAGATCTTTTGACATTATTTCCCGCACATTCGTAAGACTGTAGTTTCCTGTCAGTTCAAAAGACAAAGATCTAACATTTTTGTAAAGCCTCTTCTCCACATCATGTAGAACTGCCATGGCTAGACCTGGGATTCGGAGCTTATAGTAGAACGCAGCCAGTTTGAGCTTCCCTGACGTCACATCAGAATGGGATCCAAGAAGGAGGAACATATGAGCCAGATTTAAAGGGTGAAAGGGATGTTTGATTCCACGGTAACCATCAATTACAAGGTGATAGCTAAGATCAGTTCCACATCCTCCTAGAAGATACAGATATGCAAGGTTTATTATTTCCTCCTTAATGGCAAATGGATCAAAGATACTTTGCTGATAAGCCACAAGATAACCGCCAACGACAGAACATAAAACGGAAGTCATAGTAGGGACGAAATTCCCCTTCGAAGATAACTCTTTAAGAGTTGGGTTTCTCTGTTCATCTACCAGATCTCGTATTTCATGAATAGCACAGAAAACGTGAAAGATACTCCTCATAGTTTCCTTGACAGCGATGGCTGTATAGGTGAGTAAGTAATCAACTGATATTGCTTCTAAATGAAATTCATCCAGATAGTCATCATTAATCGATTGAATTAACTTGCTGGTGCATGAGTCATAGAGATGCTGACCAACATTGTCAAACCCAATTTGAAGAAGAACTAGACCATTACTTCCAATTAAAGATCTAAAAAGCTGTGCCAGTTTGATTCTCACCTTACCCATAACATGCTTGTCAAACATGTTTTCGGACGGTATGAAATAATTCGGGCAGTTGCCCGCTTCTGTCCAGGAAAGCAACAATTTTAAACATAAATTCAGGCACACAAGAAGTTTGCATGGTCTCCATAAAGATTCTCTGGTCATTTCAATCAAATAGAATAAAGCTGTTTTGCAGTGATAACTGGTGAGACTATCTTGTAAAATAGGTTCTATAAAACTTCTTTTGAGCATTTTCATCAGCACATAACACATGATCTGTATTTCATTTAAATCATGCATCAAATTCCTCTCGGCTAATGAAAATGACAGTCTATGTTCTACTTGTTTTTCTTCACTTTGTGGGTGACAAGCATGGACAATGAATGAATCGAACGTGTGAATCAATTTATTTTTTCTTCCATTAGGTCTTATATTATTAAACAATTCGCTTTGGTGAGCCTTGCGTTCAACTCGAAAGGCATAAACAAAGTCAGTATCTAATTGGCCTACTGTAGATGTAATTGCTGGTCCATGTGTGTCATATACGGCCGGATACAATTTGCGATCCAGAGTGCGCATGGCTACATTTAAGTCATTGCATAGCACAACACGTCCATGTCTGTCACGGGTGTATCTGTCGTTCTTCGAACGTGCTTCATGGAATTTTGGTAAAGGGAGATATGAATTCACTGACTGAAGCTTGAAATACCCTGGAGGCGTGTGTTGGTCTGCAACCAGGAGAAAAGTTACTCCTCCAGGCGTCCAGTGATGTAATTCAGCAATGACCTTTACGTCCACATCGTATCTCACAATATCCAGATCGGACCTCAGCCCACGTGTTGTACTTCCCTCTGTCTGGCTACCGAAGTTATGGTAGCGTGTGTTTGAGCCACGGATTTTATGGCTTAGATTGGTTACGTGTTCAGCGCACATCCAATGTTTTATCCTCCTCTTTCGGTCTCTATCACTCAGACCTGCATTACTCAGAATGTTGTACAAATGAATGGACACCTGTTGGTAGTAGTCTGGGACTTCCAGGTCTTCCATGTTACCTAGAGTAGGAAACATTTTATATGTTGATAATTATATACCTACCAAGATTTGTAGAAAGGTCGGTAAAATGGTAATTTAGTGAATAAGTACCAAGGCAGACAAATAGATAGATAAATAGATAGATAGATGGATGTCAAAGTTGAATGCAATTAAGTCTTCAAAGAGAAATAAAATGAAGATAGATATATAGTACCTGCAACCAGTGACGTGAGGATATCAGTGTCAATTACATGTACGTCGGAAAGACTGTCGTGCTAGCCGTTTCATAGCTTTTATATTGTATTGTATCGTGTTCTTGACTGGTGCTTCGGACTGGTTACTAAATTACAGGTATGTTTCAACGAAACCTGTAAATATTATCGGTCCATGTTATAGTTGATGTCACATCTATATATATTTATGAATTGTACATAACATGTGATTATTCACTGTGTTCGTCACCGTCGGAACCTTTGTCATTTCTGCTCATGAATCGTTATATTGCATAGGTGTAGTTTTCTAAACATGGGTCAGTTCTCTTAATTTTACTAAGGCCTTATAAAAAACATATCGTCTACAAATATGACAGTTTTACAGTGCTACTGGTTTCGCAATGACTTTCAACCTCGAATTTGTAAATGTAGATATGCTTTCTTCTATTTATATTTGGAACATGATACTTTGCAATGTAACTATCATATTTTAATTGAAACTATACTGACACGAGGGTCTCAGTAATTTTATGTATAGAAAAAGTTCATATATGTACATGTACGTATTTACATTTTAGTCAAGCTGACAGACATAGGCAAGCAGTGCAGACATAATGACATTGTACTCTGTAATGTATCAGTCTGTAATCATTACCAAGTAACCTGAACTTAGTATTTACAAACTGCAGTCTTTAGAACCAACAACTGGCTTTACGAATATTTCCACAATAGACTTATTTGTACTAAATGTTTGAAATGCAGGTAGTGTTGTAACTATACGCTGTGTAATATGACAACGCAAAACACTATTGTGGTATACAACGACAATAGCAAAACCACACAATTAGGACGCAAATAGATATTACAGTGTAAAATGGGAGCAACAAAATCCGTAGTGCGGAACGACATAAAACGAAGGTATATCAAATAACATAGATCCCATCAATACCTTTGAAACTTCTCTCATACATCACTTAGGAATTATTCTGCCAAATACTTTGTAAACACCACCATGCAAGCAGATACAGCTATCACAAGACATATTATACATCTGTTTTTTTTTTATCACAATCAATCAACCCTCTATTTTTTTGTAGCAAGAGCGCCTAGTGAAAAAGCGTCTGCCTTACTGGTAGATACTTTGTGTAGTTCGAGCTTTAGGTCTACCACGACTCTGATATCATAGTAGTATAAGATGCCACTTTGGGGTCAAACGGAATCCTGCGTTAAAAAGGGTCCGTGGATTATTATACATTGTTAGAAGTAGTTGACCTCAAATGGGGCCCTATGGCCTCTTAAGGAGATTAACATTACGCTGTAGATATCATTTAAGAACAGCCATTGCCTTACCTTTTACAATCCGAAACATGAACATATATCCGACATAGATATTCATCCTCTCTGGCAGTCCGGGGGGGGGGGGGGTAGAAACTCCCTCGGCAATAAGATGTTTTTCAAAAATATCTACTGTCAAATCAGGCAAATTTTCATTCATCATTTTTTTTTTTTTTTTTTTTTTTTTTGGGGGGGGGATGTGTATGTGTGTGTAACAAATGTTACAAATTTGCCAACCCTAGCACTGATTGCCACGCCGACTGTCATCATAGAGACACCCTCTACCTAAGAGAACACACTCTACAGTTTCAATCTGTGACGATTGAAGAGCCACAACAATGACCCTTCTGGTCAAAAATTTACAAGGGTCATTCGAAAAATACACTTCCAACAAGACTTCTGGAGAAAGTTCAGACTACTCCCCTCGAGATGAAAGACAAGATACTTGTCATGTTTGGGAAAAAACAGGACATTGGGCTCCAGAATGTCCACAACGTCAAAGATAAGAAACCTCTAAGACTAAAGAAAAGAAAGACAAACATACAGATACATGTTATCATTGTCAAGAAAAAGTACATTGGTCCACAGAGTGTCCCAAGAAAGTTAAAAAAGAGAAAAAGGAGGAAATTTCGGAAGAAGAAAAAGAAGAAGAAACAGAAGAAGACCCCATTCCAGAAAAGAAATGTAAAGCAAGGCAAGCAGAAGAAACAACAGAAAAAGATATTCCAGTAAAGACAGTCCGAAAAGACAGTGTAAAAAGAACAAAAAATTACTTTTGTGATGTACTTTTTAAATTTCATCGTGATTTTTATTCACGAGAAGAAAAAAAAACGTGTCTCTATGTCTTGATTTTTTAAAGAGTGGATAATTTATAATAGCACACACACACACACAAAATTGTATAATGGAGGGATTTGTTTTTTGTTTAATTCGGAAATCATTTGAGTAGTATCTCTTTTCCAAAAGATCTAGGCGGATTCTGAAAAGGGCTTCTTTAGTATGTGTTTGTGTGTCTTCTCTCCTTCCTGTCGTCAGATATTTACAGAAAGTGATTCGAAAATACACTTCTAACAAGACTTCTTGAGGGATCTGGTTTTTGTTTATTTTGGCAATCGTTTTAGTAGTATCTCTTTTCCAAGAGATCTCGGTGGGCTGTGAAATAGGCAATTGGGTTTTGAAAAATGATGGCTTTGACAACATCAGTTGTAACTGCCTTAAACCTTTTCCACGTCCAAGTTGCTGTAGTGGTAGTGATAGTTGCCCCCGCTACCCACCATCAGAGAGATCTAACAGGTTAAAAAATATTTTCTTAACAAGTACAACCACTCCCTGTAAAATTCATTAAAGTTTTGCCGTTTTCAAACTCAAACAGGAAATTTTACTCTCTCTCTATCTCAATCTTTGGGTTTGGCCACAAAATATTATATCCAAAGTTTTGTGTCACGAAATGAACTGATATGGATCTGCCGTTTTAAAGTTGAAAAGAACATATTACAGCCTTACAAGAAATCTTAACTTCAGTACGCCAAATGGTACCTTACGTTTAACATTGTGTTAAATTTAAGACATCTTGTAGGTCAAATTTTCATTCATCGGACGAAAAACAAAATTTGTATCAAAACGAAATGAACCGACCTTGAGCAAAGTCGGCTAGTATACAAACCCTAGATTTGACAAAATTCGTAACAAACTGCTGAATGAAAAACCAAAATATGGCTCACTTGACACTGTACTTTTTGTAACAAAACCTTCTGCCAGTGAATTGCTAAAATCGAAAAACAGTATTACAAAAATTTGAAAACCCACACTTGGCTGCAATACAGAATTTACAACAACGGATTGAAATCTAGCACAAGAAAAACAAACAAACAAAAAAACAAACCATTTGTAACATTAGGTAAACCGATGTCAGTCAGTGTGTACTAAATCTCTAGGAATTTGCAGATCTGAATCTGGCTGAATTGACACTGGCTGTTTTTGTAACAAAACTTGCTGCCAATATGTTTATCAAGCAACAATGGGTAGTCGCGCTTAGTGAAAGAATTAAAATCTAAAACTGCAAAAATTCTAAACCCCACTTGGATTTCATACAGGATTAATGTCCATGTCGGATATATATTTATGGTTGTAAAAGTAAGTCAGTTCCCTGTTCTTAAGAAAGTGTGTGTCTGTTTATTCTTCTATGTATTCTGTTTAATGTATATAAAAGGCTACTCTTTTTTCTCTTCTTTACTCTCTGTCTGCCTGTCTGTCTCTCGAACCGAGTTCAGTCCGTGTACTAAAAATTTAGAGTTGGCTAAAATCGTAACAAACTGCTGAAAAACCCAATCTGGCTGACTTGATAATGATAAATTTTGCAACAAGACTTACTGCCAATATGTTTATAAAGCAGACAAATAGGGCAGCCATTTTAGTGAAAGGATTAAAATCTACAACTGCAATATTTAGTTTGGCCATTCTGAAACTCGAACAGAAAATTTTACTTTCTCTCTCTGTCAATCTTTGGTTTTGCCAACAAAATACATTCTGACTTTTTAAAAATGCAGTGTTAGTTTTTTGTCTTCAATAAAAACGATGAATTGTTTTGTGGTCACAATAGTCTGTCAGTGTATTAAATCGAAGATAGGAAAATTCTAAACTCTACTTGGGTTTCATACAGGCCAAATTCTAAGTTCGTATGATATATTAGCCAGGCATGTTCGAGTATATGCGTATGCATTCCTACTTTTTTCTCTTCTCTCATTCCATGTATGATATTACTGTTAGGGTTTATGGATTTTAAGAATGGTAAAGATATGTGTCTTGTCTAAAATGGGGATACGAGGGGAGTGGTTCTCTGTCTATGTCTCTCTCTCAAACCAAGGTTAGTCCATGTACTAAAATTCTAGGTTTGGCAAAATTTGTAACAAACTGCCGAATGAAAAACCAAATCTGTCTCACTTGAGATTACATATTTTTATGACAAAACTTTCTGCCAGTGAATTTGTAAAAACTAAAAACAGTATTATAAAAATTCTAAAACTCTACTTGGGATTCATGCAGGCTAAATAATTCTGAGTTCATTTGACAATATAGCAAAATAACTCTGGTCTCAACAGCTCCTAGGTGAAATTTTCACTCAGCATACGATAAACAACATTTGTAATATTGGGGACAGCCGAGGTCAGTCAGTACTAAGGTTGGGAAATTTGTAACATTTGTCACAAAAAAGCCCCCCCCCCCTCAAAAAAAAAACAAACAAGAAAACCCCCCCAAACCTTAATTATGAATGAATATTTGAATATTTGCCTGACTGACCATATGGTCCTATTTGTGGTCAACCACTTTTAACAATGTATACAATGTGCTCTTGATGGCATAAATGTCAGCTAGAGATCTGCAATGTTAAACCTATGGACATTTTTTAAAATAGGATTTCCCATCTTGACCCCATAATCCACAGACCTCTCTTAACATAGGATTCTCGTTTGAGCCCCATGTGGCATCCTATACTACTGATGATCAGAGTTATAAGTCAAAACCTAAGATTATCATTTACACTATCATCTCTCTTTTTACTGGTTTCACTGATTGCTCCTCAATATTGAACTCCTGCCGCATAATTTATGGATTACTGTATGTCACTTAAACCCTAACACATGGTAATATCTATGGTCTGCCAACCAATACTATCACTGGCAAAGGTGTGATCATCACATGATTTACAGGCACACTGGAAGCTTGCCAGACTTTCAGGCCTAATGTATATCACCTACCCAATGGCTACTATATATCAAGATATTATTCAAATAGTCATATCATGAACATGTTCCACCCATTTTTTATGAAAGTTTCAGTATGCACTAAACATTAACACTAATTTACATGTGGTAGATGTCAACATGATACTTTGATTTTATATCATGTGCTATGCTAATGAATAGGACATGGTTATTTCTGCTCTGGTGATAGGTCAATTGTAAAATACTCAGAAGAAAATCAGGGTATACAAAATCATTAAATCGATTGTTTCACCTACTATGAATATTAAAATCTTTATATTAATTGTCTCACCTGCTTCAATTATTGTTGTAGCCTCGATGATATATTGTCAAAGGATGTTAGATATCATAAAGGTTCATTACAGAGCATCTACTCCACCTGCTGCAACATTGTTTCCTCTGAAACAATCACTAGCAAAACTTTAATCAAGATTTGTGACCTTAGCCTGTGGTAGCTCAGTTGATAGAGCATCGGACTCTTAATCCAAGGGTTGCAGGTTTGATACTCACCCAGGCCAGCCCGGGTCAGCTGCTTTGGTGTGTTTTCGGAAAAGGCACTTAGATTCCATTTCCTCTGCATGATATGGCCAATAATATGTTAAAATTGCCATTAAAACCAACAAACAAGCTTAAACTTTGACCTCTTGAAAGTAACATTTCTAAGTATATTCCATATCCCTTGGTTAACTTTTGTCCAAATTATGATGAAAGGCTATCCATGGAAGCAGAAAATATCACCACTCCAAAAATCTTAAACAATTACCGACTAAGACCAAAACTAGTCATTCAGCTGATGACTTTGATCTTTGTCCTTTTCAGTCATGATCTCCAAAGATGTTCGGTATATTCTGCTAAGGTTGGACAACAATTAGTCATCAGGAGCACAGGATAAGTTCCATTTAAAATGTTTACCCATAGAACTAGGCAATTCAGTCACATCCAGTGCAAACGCAGGAACACAAAATAGGTTCTGCAAAGTCTAATTAAAAAACTTATTAAGTGAAACAGGAGATACCATCACATCCAGCTATGGAAAATGTGATGATAACCACCTTATGAAAACAAGCTTCTTTTGGAGTGCTTTAATCACTCTGCACTTGAACTTGGTGACCAATTTCCTTTCCAAACTGTGTACGTTATTTAAATTTTACTTGAGAGATGCAAGTTTACACCACATTCAATAACACAGAAGTTTCCATACATCTTAATCATTTTATGACAAGAATAATTTTTTGATAGTTAAAAAGCAAGCTTGTGATTGATGTTTCTTTAGAAAAAAAAAATTCAATTTTTTCATCGATAGCAGTATGTTTCAGCATACATCACTTCATCTGTCTCCAAAGAAGAGGTCCTCTGTAAGATCACAACCAAGGCATAATGTAGGCCCTAATAGGGGCACATGATTTAATTCATTCTCTGCGAGTTGGGTGTTGGGCTTGGAAAGCTTGATTGATTACCATCTCTGGCTTCCTGTCAATCAAGCAATGACATATTGTAAATACTAAAGAACTGATGTGATTCATTTAGGTAATTGCAGTTGCACTAAAGGCTTGTTTTAGCATGGAACATTCTGGTTTAAAGCTCCTAGATGTACTTGAATGGCACTGTATCACATACACATTTTCCAATATTCATGTTATCAACATTTTAGCATCAAAATTCCATGCAAGTTTAAGTATAAATTGACAATTCATCATCAATTCCATTGTCATTGTCAAAAGACAAATATTGTTTTAGATCAAATGTTCCTGTAATGATGAGTTGGGTTATTTCTGCATTGGCAATCGGTCCTTTATGGTAGTAATACTAGTAGTAGTAGTATTGGAAATCAACACTGGGATTATAATTTCTCAAGTACTCACCAAATTTTGCCCTGAAATATACTGAGGTGTTCAATTATCTCGTATACCAGAAAAAGGCTGCACGAAAGAAATTTACATTCCTGATTTAGCTCCTCTTCACCTTCGGCATTTACCCATTATAACAAGTATTGTCTTACACAATCGCCCCTCTCTTTTTCTGATTTTTTCCTTTCCTATTCAAACTAGTAAAACATTCATTTATTGCCATATTTCTGTACGACATTTATTTGTTATGAAATTTAATTCCATACATCACTGTATACAAAAGTCGAAAATACATTACACCAGTGGATGTCACCAACTTCAAGGCAGTAGTAGTGATGGTAAGAGTAGTAGAAACTGTAATAGTAGCCATATCAATAGTAGTTCTCATAGTAGTGGTAATAGTAGTATCTGTAGCATAAGTATTAGTATTAGTATTGGTATTATTAGTAGTACTGGTAGTAGTAGAAGTAGTTCATGTTGTTGTTGATGTTGTTGTTGTTTCCATTAGTAGTAGGTAGTATGTAAGTTCTTTGTTCACAGCCACCGTACATAAAATGTAATGCTTCAAAAATAATAAATTCATTCATTATGCTTTTCAACGTGACTAATGCCCGACTAAAGTGAGCTTTGATAACAGGCAGTGTGTATCACAACAGCTGGACAAGAAATATCTTATTTGCATTTTACCGATGAACATATTCCGATGTTATTGAAATCTGTTTATCAATTTCATGTCCACTTTCAAATAATAAAATTATTGTTTTAATGTACAATACCTTTTCCTAGTGAGCAAGCATTTTATTAAAATTAATAATAACATAGATCTAAAATATTTAACATAATTTGTAATCATTTTACATTTGTTCTCTTTATGATTGGAGATACATGGATAGAATAAATAGTTATAAATAATACATGTAATAGTTATCATTGAACAGTATCAATAGATGTAACTAATGAAGAAAAACCTTATGCAATTGGTGAATAAACTGGAGATTGGGGATTTTGGTTTAGTAAAATTAAAGAAAATTACAATTTTCATTAATGATTCATTGGTTGGACTTATTTTTGTTGTGCAAGATAGCAACGGAATAATACAAGAAGGTATGGCAGGGTCAAATCAAAGCATTAAATCATATAAGAGTTTTATTACTTGATGCCCAAGTTCATAACAGGACATCGATTACACAGTCTGTTTCAACCATTCAGTGTCATCCAAAAACTTATTTCATACATTAATTTTTGGTGAACAAGATTATGACCAAGTTTAAAACATTGCGATAAGATTCAGCAATTTATTATATATTTCATAATGAGATATTGAAATATATAAGTGGGAGAAAAATGATATCACCACAGTGGTAATATCACTTTTATCACCACAGTGGCAATATCACTTTTACCACCACAGTGGCAATATCACTTTTACCACCACAGTGGCAATATCACTTTTATCACCACAGTGGCAATATCACTTTTATCACCACAGTGGCAATATCATTTTATCACCACAGTGGCAATATCACTTTTATCACCACAGTGGCAATATCACTTTTATCACCACAGTAGCAATATCACTTTTATCACCACAGTGGCAATATCACTTTTGGAACTACTTTTTCCAAGACCTAGGAAACTGTTTTATGAATTATCTCCCCTTATCAGAGATATTCTTCAAGAAATATTTTTTAGACAATGTAAATAAAATGACTGGTATTCTTTCTTTATTTTATACAAAAAAAATATAAAATAGATAATAATATTTGAGCAAAAAATGTCAATACCAAGAGGAACACAGAAGGTGATGTCACTCTTTTCAATAAGTACCTGTTTTGAGTGTGAGGAAAAAAGATGGTTCAGAATATGAACCCAAAACACTGCGTTCATTTTTTTTCATCCACTGAGAGGAATTTGAGGGAGAACAATTATCACTTTTCAATTATACAAGATTTACAATTTTCCAAAGCCAGAGAAATTATAAAATGTAAGCAAAAGCAGCTACAGTCCATTGGAAAAGGCAACAAACCAAAGGCAGCAGATCCCATCTTGGAAGCAGAATTGGATACCATGTACAATGCCAGAGTTCTAGGTCTGCACACACCCTCTTCTCTTCAGAGATCACTGTGGATGGTGTGCACACTTCACTTTGGAATGAGGACAGGCTGAGAAATGCTTGAAATGTGCTGGGGTGATGTCTCCCTGGAACAAGATGAAAATGGTGAAGAATACATAATTTACTCACATGGAAAGGCAAACAAAAACAAGATCTGGCTCAAATGCAAGAGATATAAGATCAACAAAACCAAGGACTTATGCTGTGCCTGAAATGCCTGACCGAAACCCTGTAAGACTATATAAACTCTTTCTGGAGAAAAGACCAGCAGAAATGTTAGTCCCTGACAGCCCCTTCTTTCTAGCAATTAATCATGTTAGTCCCTGACAGCCCCTTCTTTCTAGCAATTAATCATGTTAGTCCCTGACAGCCCCTTCTTTCTAGCAATTAATCATGTTAGTTCCTGACAGCCCCTTCTTTCTAGCAATTAATCATGTTAGTCACACCGGTTTGAAACCAAGGTATAAAAGAAATGCTCTTGGAATCAATAAACTGTATGGCATCATGGCAGAAATGGAGGAGGATCTGGCCTGACTACTGACAAGCAATTCACACCTTACAGGTATACAGTATTATGAAATAATAACATAGTTTCCTTTCAAAATGTGAAAATTTTAAGAAAAAAAAAAAGATTTCACATGATAAAATTTGAGCAAATCCCTGCAAATGTTTCTAGCATAATTGTATTAACAAGATTTTCCTGAAAAAAAATGTGTAAGTCCAAATAGTTCATAGAGAATATTTTCTTTTCCTACAATGATATTGGATATATTTCTTAGCGTGGTAAAAAAAAAACAAAAATGCTATTTTAACAAGCGGCAAAGTCACAAGTTACGAGTTAAAATATATCGTTGTTGGTACCAAGGGATGAAAAATATCCGGTATTTGCGCAGGAAATTGCAATTTTCTTTTATTATATTCCAAACTTGCTCCAGAATTGAAGCTCAAAAGATTAAACTCGCTCTTCAGCACAACACCCCACTCCCTTTTCGTAAATTCAACTCACTTTCATAGGCTTAATACATAAATATCAGCAACTTATGAGAGAGGTAGGATTGGGATGACCTAATCTGTTGCAGTAAATTAAATGTTTGACATTCTATCAACTAATTGACCATATCTGACCTCAAAGCAAGTCCAATTATGCAATGCAACACAGCAAGTTTATCACTGTTGTCAAGGTACCAAGGGGAAATAACTTCATAGAGCCTCGAACGGCGTCGAGTCAAATTTCTCCAGCAAAAGATAATTTCCATGTCTGAAATGTAATGCAGTTTCTTTTTATTTGCTCTAGCTCACAAAGTACTCATTTTTCTTGCTGCAGGTGTAACTCGTCGGCACACATAATCAAGCATCACATGGCATGATAGGAAATCTTTTTTTCACACGTGAAAATATAAGAATGAAAAAATAGGAAAATGACTTCGCCAATAATTTTCTATATTGCACATGTATGTATATAAATACAAAATTTTATTTAAAAAAAGAAAATTACTATAATGGCCTCGAACACTATTCAGGTCAGGTAAACACCAATATATAAAATTTAATATGCCTACCAAATTTCATTTGATTTGTCTACCTCAAGTTGTTTTTGTCTAATTGTGCTAACAACGTTTTGTTCATAAAGTTTTAAAAAAAGTAAGACTGACAATTTGGTGCAATGGCATGAAACCTCATATACGGTCATCTATTTATGACCATGATCAAGTGGGTAAATTTCATGTCTCTATGTTTTATAATTGTTCTGCTATCGCCCTAAAATGAATTAGGGACGGCTACGTGGGGTATAATAGACAACAGCAAAATAATATGCCCCCGTCTGAAATTTCAGATGCACTTGAATATTTTCCCGGTGTTTGAATTCATTGTGAGACTTTGACTACAAAAATCCAACTTGCCATTGTAAGAAATTTATATAAAAAATAGTCGCATGGACTAATTTTGTAATTCCATCTGTTTGGTTACTTTTACAGTGTTAGGAAATATCTTGTTCAAAAGCTTATAGATCAGGGCCTGCCCCCAAACCAGGTTGTGCAACCAGATAATACTGTTCAAACTCTGTTCAATAATGCAGTTAGACATCTTTGTTCTTGTGCTCTTCAGTCTATTTCACTAAAGCCATAATTACATCTAAATATTTGTTTTTACTGGCTTAAATATATCTTGTGATTGACAAGTGCAAACATTTCCTTTGCTGTTTAGGCTTAGACAAATCAATCAATGAGCATGGTATAAAATGGTCAATTTCAACTTTTTCATCACAGACACCTTCAGGTTTTGTCAACTTTAGCCATCTACAATAGATGTGAATAGATGGAATACAGAGTATGTTCAATGTTTATCAGATTTAATATTTTGTTTTAATGTTTATAATAGTCTACTTCTTGATCAGTATGATATCCTATGGTTTGCATCACTGTGACATATTTGTTTAAGGTATAAGCTACATTCCTCTCAGTTTTCATTTGCCATTTTTGAACTTGTTTTCTGCAGTACAATTCTTGCAATGTTTCCAGTAGCCGCTAGTTTCATAAAACTCATTTATGTCTTTCTCTTCTTAATATTTGAACATGTCTTGGAAGTCATCTATTTTAGATACCCAATTTAATTCCAATTATTTTTCACTATTCAATGTAAACTTGAATACCATGTTGCAACTATCCTTTTTAGCATCATTAAATCACACTGAGTTAATTTTCGAAATTTCCTAGTAAATAAAATAAAAGATTGTAAGAAAAAATGAAGACAAAAAAAGATTCTCCACAAAACCAAAAGATCCACGTAAGTTTGAACTTAGCCTGTAGCGTACTAACGGGGGGGGGGGGCGTGGGGGCGGGGCGGAAGGGGAGGTTGCTCCGGGTGCCAGAGGTCTTGTGGCGCCAAAACAGCTGATAGAAATTCGGGCCTCGTATTCTGGCCCTTTGGGCCATCATCGTCGCCCCGGGCACCATTTACCCTTAGTACGCCACTGAACTTAGCAGAAAACTTTTGAAACATTGACGGGACTTTAAAAGCCAAAAACTGAACATTTTAGGAAAGAGTCAAAAGGGTCTACGAAATCACAAGATGCTACAAGTTTGCCTTCGGCAAACAGACTCGAAGCCTCCGGCATACTACTTGCAAGAAAGAAACAAACTCAAGCGAAATCTATTATTTGATAAGAGGTGTGCAGCTGTTTTGTGCATCTTGTTCACTTGGTCGAAAAGTAATGTTGTTTGTTCACAGATGCTTGGATGTAACAATGAACAATCAACTAATCTACAACAAGAAAATAAAACATGTCTACATACAATGATAAAGCCTGGACTTTGTCTAACCTAATCACCGAGAAGCTTTGATTTATTTCTTCCGGTTAATAAAAAGCATAGATATTAATTACAGACAAATGAGGAGCAAAACAAAATATGCATCATCATCCCGGCTTTCCGTGCAGCACTTAAACCTACTCCAACAGCTGATTATAATATGATTTAAAACCAGCTGTTTAAGGTGTAAATGTCTCTTCCAACAAACTTGGATATTGAAAACATTAATTATTCCATTTTCACTCAATCAGTTCACAACTGACTACCTAATAGCACATATACTTTTACCGGACAAAATTGATAACACTACAATGGCAAAATAAAAACAAACTGACATTACTCAATTTTGGAAATATTCTAGCTAACATATAGCATATACCTACGGACACATGTCGACTGAAATAAATAAAAAAACCAAAGACCATTATCAGAACAATTTGCCATAAACATGAAACTCTGATCTTACTGTTGCATGTAGCACGCTGTTGAGAAAGCTGTTGAGGTTTAAAATTGGTCCACCGTCATACATGGATATTTAAGAAGTTTTAAAGCTAATGATTTCAGTTTCTTGCAGTCACAACTGACTATAGGTTGCAAATGGATTTTTATTTGACAAAATTGTTACTCAATAAACGAGTACTGTTGGCCCAAGGATAAATCCTTTTTAATTTTAAAAACAAGCCTAAGAACAATTTTAAAATCAAAACTACCACAGCACAATCTACGTTTTTATTCTGCCAAAAACAAATAGATTAAAATTGATTTGGGTAAAGTATCGAACACAATCGATGCGGGCGAAAGAAACACAAGGTTGCATACACCATTTTGAATTGTGTGGAGGCTAGCATGGCTAGAGTTCCAGGTTGCATGTTAATAATAGCAGCTGGATTAGATGTTGCAAGAATAGCTGGTTGTTCCTTTGGCCTTTAGCTGGGTTTATGCAACACTGTTATGATTTGTTCCAAAGCCTTAAAGGAAACCTTTTAGTACAGCAACATTTTTAAACATGATGAAATAGTAACTTCTGCCATTAACAAGCTCAAAAGTGTTGAAGAGTGGTGACAATGAATGATGATTTCTACATACATGAGTAGTTTATTTTAGACATCATAGGGTACAACAGATACAAAGCGATTTTTAAAAATCTAATCAAGAAAAGGTAAGCAATACAGAGGTCCAAAACAAAGAGGAATTAAAAACAAAAACAAAGAAAGACTCTTTTGGAAGAAGGGAAGAAACTGAGAGAGGAAGAGATTTTATAAAAGCTTTACCAGAAACACAATCGTTACAGCAAAGGATACAAGTTGAGCAGAAAATCTGTAACGACTGGAGCCTATGCCTTTGTCACAACTCTTGGCTGTTTTAATGTTTCATATAGATAACTATATTACAATCGACGGTCTCAATGAGAAAGAAATCTATTTTACCAATACAATGGACAACAGAAATGGTACACTATCAGTATCGTTGTGGAGAATAGATTTTGTTGTTGGATCTTACACTATTTCTGATGAACTCAAAAGGAATATATTTTACTACATAAATGACAAAACTTAAAGAACCTTGAGATGTACATGAAAAAGTTAAAGACGAATTGACTGCAAATGTTGACAACGAAGAAAATATAGATGTTGAATGAATGAAACACAACTCAGCTAACACGAATACTCTGTTAGAGTTGCAGACATAGAATGACTTATCAGATATAAACAAAAAGATAGAGGACATAGAAAAAAAGCAAAATAAATGTGAATGACAGCATAATTGGATCTATGAAAACAACTTACAATTTATCTATTACAGATTTGTATGGGCAAGATCAAAACGATTAAAGATTTTGCATTTACAGAAGTTTGCAACAAGTTACATGCTGAAGTTGAACAATCAACATGTAGATAGCAAAATAGACTTTATAAAGTAATATAATATCACGGAAAAAACAGTAAAACTTACACAATGTTCGAAAAAGAACAATGTTTAGTACTTTGTTTAAAAAGCCCTGAATTCCCTACAACATGGTTCAATCAAATTTGAGAGCAATATAAAATTGTCTTACTCATAAATAGAATGGCAGCAGCAGGAGTATTATTAGAGTAGCAATAGCTAACATTCTTGCAATTGCAGGAAGCAACCGTCTGTTTAATTTATTTGATCTGAGTGGAGCTGAAAAGAAAAACAAAATAGACATAATAAACTCATGGAAAAATTACAGCGACAAACTGCAAAGTTCAATTTAACACAGAGCCAAGACACTAGGTTACTTGAATGAAATCCTGCAAGAACAATGTTTGGTGACTCGGTATTTACACAACCTTGATGATGCATTTGTTTTATATGCATATACCCACTTCGAAGCATCTACTCATCACTCTATTCACCCAGTAAAAAATGTAAAACTTGAAAAACCAGGGCAACCTAAACCAAATGATTTATACCAGCCCGATAATGATAAAGTAAAATACGAATACATATTCCTTGCACTTGTAATGGGTGTTAATGTGTTTATTGCTTACAAGTTTTCTTTAGGTTATAAATGGTAAAGATGTAAATACAGCACATATATCAAGCAGGACAAGATACAACAATTAGTTAAATAATCTCAGTGCAACACATTCTTGTATCTCACACACACACAAACAACGTTAAACCTGGTTATTTTGTGTCTTTGATATGAAGGTAGTGGTAACCAATTTGTGTAGGATGATTGTGAAAGACATCACCATATCCTACTCAAGCAATGATGTTTTCAAGTTGAATTGACTACAACATCTTCATGACATAACTATATTTGTGGTTGCCTGTTTCGGTTGGGACAAATAAGACTGAGCAAAGTATCATGAATAATAAATGAGAAAAATTGCGATCAATAGCAGATAATGCTCAAGATACTGGTACTGATGCTGTACAATGTTCAGTGTATGTTAATAAGTTTAGAGTACCATTAGACTTTTGGATACTAACAGATAATTGTCTACTGTATCCTAGTAAAATTCCATGGATTTCAGATTTAACAGTACACTTGCAAAAGCCTCTTTAAAGTGATAACATGTGGTGACCAAGACTATGAACAGGAAAGCTTTTGTTTATAATACAATACAATTACTTCAGAATCAGTTGCATACTCGGTAAATGACAAGTACAGAAAATGGAATTGATTTCCTTCACTAATATATCTCACGGAAGAGACTTATCGACACAGCAGCCAATTCAACTTTAAAGAACATTACACTTGATTCTTCCAGAATGAGCTTCAAGGGTGCTTTAATATCGTGCAAAAACAGGAGAAGATGATCCAAAATAAGTTTGACAAATAAGCAATAGAAGGTCTGCCAAATTTGCTTTATTCCCATGGTTTCCAATTGAGGCAACATTTTTCAGAAGCTACAAAGTTGTTTTTTTATGAACAACAAAATCACACAGAAATTAGTAACGTAAGTGTTAAACTTTCTTTATTCTGATAACCATTGTATTTGGCTTGAATTAAGAAGTACAAATGATGATAGGTTGTGAGGGAGTGGTCTCCAACAGCAAATCAACAGAAAAGAAAATGCTGATGTACACAAAATGTTTACAATTTGCGTATCTGATGTTTAGATAAAAACTCAAAACAACATAGATGCTTTAACCATTGGTATCTGAATGCTTTAATAAAATCTGATTAGTTTGAAAATGTTTAAATGATCAGAAGATATTCCTGTAAATTGACAACTTAGAAGAGCACATTTCAGACTCTACCTCTTGATCCGCGAAAACGCATTTACAGCTACTTTCGACAGATTTAGGTAAAACGCCAAAGAACAATTGCATCCGAAACGGCATAGGCCTTGTAATCATTGGTATCTGAATGTTATAAGAAGACTGATTACTTTGAAAATGTTCAAATCGTCGGACATTAATACACTGCGAAGATATTATAAAACTTGCCATGCCACGACTTTTGTCATCAGTGTTACACCAAATTCCGTAGAAGGAAGTCAATGACAGCGTTCAAGACTTAGTAGATTACTAAGTACTGTTAAAAGATCTGATGCCACAAGATGAGTAGATTCCTTTGCATTTTGGTCGCCGTATCGTGTGTGTGTTAGCTTTCGTTTACCAAGAGATTCTTTGTGGCAAACTTACAGTACATGCAAAAACATGACAACCATTGGAACTTTAACTTTTTAAATTTAACAGTGTAAGTGTAAATGATCATTCTAACTTTTCTGAAAAAAAACATTTTGGGTGGGTCGAATGTAAAAATAATTTTCAGGTGCAACCGAACGACTTTCTTTATTGGCTGATCTTGACTCTCTCGGTCTTGTGGTAGAGGTAGATGGTGTTGGCTCAGGATCACTTCTTCAAAATAGCTAGAGTGAACTTGTGCCAACACTTCTTGGAGAGTGTTCGGTGATATAGAACGTCGTCGTCACTTGCTTTTTGGTTTCTCCTTGGAAATATGTGATCATTTCACGACAGAAGATGATTCAAATTTAATTTGACTAGGTTACATTTATCTCCCTTTATATAGGCAGAACCCCTCACCCTAAGAGAATACACTCATCAGTTTTCAATCTGTCAAGATGGAAGAGCCCCAATAGATGGCACTTCTTGTTCGAAATTTACACAGAGTCATTCGAAAATACACTATCAAGAAGACTTCTGGAGAAACTCCAGACTACTCATATCGAAATAAAAGTTAAGATATCTGCTATGTCTGTCAAGAGAAAGGACATTGGGTTCCAGAATGTCCACAACGTCAAAGAAAAGGAACCGTAAAGAGAGGAGAAAAAAGAGACAAAAGTAAAGATACCTGTTATCAGGTCAAGAAAAAGGGCATTGGTCTACAGAGTGTCCCACGAAAATGAAAAAAGACAAAAAGAAAGAAATTTCAGATGAAAGTAAAAAAGAACCCATTCCAGCAAATAAAATTAAAAGAGCAAGACAGACTGAAGAAACAACAGAAAAACCCATGCCAGTGAAGAAATGTTAAAAAAGACAGTGAAAAAGAAGAATAAATGAACTTTGTGATGTGATTTGAAATTTCATTGTGATTCTGATATCACGAGAATATACCAGAAAAAAACGTAAATGTCTCAAACACACTTTTAAAGACAAAATGTGGCGTGGATAGTAAGTGTGGGCGTTTTGGATAGTAAATGTAGAATGTTGGATAGTAGATGACTGAGTGTTGGTCACTCTACATTTTCGTTGGCTAGTAACTGTGAGATGCTGGTCATTCAAAAAAGCTTGAAACGATTTTTTTTATACACATCTTTCACAATTTGTAAATAAAATTAATTCAATTTTGAAAACAAATTTCTAACAATATGTAAAACAAAATTGCAATGTTTAGATTTGTCCGGAGAATTTTCAGTCTTTGCTAATTCCGTTAAATTTGTTTATCTTTTTTATTTGCAAAAAAAAATTATATGTTGCACTTTTAAAAATTTTTGGACAATTTATAAACATTCTTTTTACAAATTTTACATTTTGGAGGAAATTTATTTTTTAATCTCCACTAAATTCCCTGTTAGTTTACAAATTTTAGTATTATTTTTATTTTAAAAAGTGTTCGGACTTTTTCAGTCTTCGCTAAAGTCCTGTACAGTTTCGAAATTGCAAGTACTACTTTTGTTCTAAACCGAAATCTTGACATTTTTTCAAGATTTTTTTCAGTCTCCTCTTAAACCCCGGTACAGTTTCAGAATTTGAGTACTACATTTAGTCTAATCCAAAATATTGACATTTGTTCCGGATTTGTTTCAGTCTCCTCTAAAGTCCCGTACAGTAATGTTCTGGACTTTTTTAGTCTCTGCTAAAGTCCGTATGAGTTTCGGAATTTTAGTACTATTTTTTAGTTTCGACCATTTTAGTGTTTTTATGAGTTGGTTCTCTTGATTATAGCTATTTACAATATCAGTACAATATATGCACTTTTACTGACACCTCCAACATGATCTGAGGTATAGGTAATGCTTTAGATATAAATCACAGATATATACATATAGCCACTAGGCAGCAGGTCACTACACATGGCGTGTTGATGGTATATTGTACTGTGCTGGATAGTAGATGACTGAGTATTGGTCACTACACACGGCGTGTTGGATAGTATAGGTGGGGTATTGGTCACTACACACAGAGTGTTGGATAGTATATGTGGGGTATTGGATAGTATATGACTGGGTATTGGTCACTACACACGATGCGTTGGATAGTAAATGTTTAGTATTGGTCACTACACACGGCGTGTTCATAGTATAGTGTGGGATGCTGGATAGTAGATGATGGAGTATTGGTCACAATACACGGTGTGTTGCCCATTTGAGGTCAACAACTTCTAACAATGTAACAATGTAGCCTCAATGTTACATTCGCGTTAGAGGTCATAGGATTCCGTTTGAGGTCAATAACTTCTGACAATGTAACAATGTATACAATGTGCTCTCGATGGCATAAATGTCGTGAAACGTATGACGTAATACGACATTTCAGCTCGAGTGCAGACCGACACCTAATGTTACTCTGTTACAAACAGACATTTAAAAATGGCAGCCTAATGTTAAAATCCCGTTTGACCGATAAACGTTCGACCCTTTTTGACATGGAAGTGCGGTCCCCCCTCCCCCCCCCCCCCAATTTGCCTCAAATACTACTGATGTGCATCTACGTCACAGCGTTTAACTGTACCTGAGCACAATAACGATTATATGGTACCAATTAAAAATAAAGTTCGGAACATGTGGAAGCCAAGCAAAGCACACAAAAACGCCAGAAATCTAAACCCTTTCAAGCAAATGTAAAAATGAAGAGGAGAATGGGTTTCTAACGTGCTTCAAATGTTAAGAATGATAAGGTATGTATGTATGTATGTATGTATGTATGTATGTATGTATTAGTGGTTAAAGGCACCACAGCACAATAATGGTTATATGAAGTAAATTAAAAGGAAAGTTCCAAACATGTAAAAACCAAGAATAGCACAAACATCATAAGAAGTTAAACCAGTCCAAGCAAATGTAAACATAAACAGGTAAACAGGTTTCTATTCTTCTAGATTCAAGCCGCCTGTTCTGAGAGCTCGGAGGCAGTGAACCCAATAAGTTTCCTTTTCTCTTCTGGTTTTGAGGTTTTAATTTTACTTGTAGGCTATTCCTGTCAGGATGATGTCATTGAAATGTTGGCCAGGAGATAAAAAGCGTTCTGCAACGGGGTTTCTAACACATTTTGGGGTTTGCCAGTCGGTTCTATAAAGATTCATCCTCCTGTTGAGTTTTTCGGCCTCCCCTACATACTGGATTGAAAAATGTTTGCATTTTATTAAGTATATCACATTCTTTGTTTGCATGTTATTGTACTGCTGTGAATACTAAGTTTTTTTTACCCCTTATTGTGCTGGAGAAATCACTAGTTGTGATAATGGTTTTGACATGTCTTGCATCTTTTATCCCTACACGGTTCGGATGATCCAATCGTAGTTTGGTTTGTGGATGGGTTTTAGTTTTGCTCTGACGAGGATGTCTTTCAGAGTTTTGGTCTACGGCATGCTATGACTGTTTTGTGGGGGAAAAATATCTTTCAGAGTTTCCGATGACTCAATGGATGGAAAGTGTTGCTCAATGAATTTGCCTACTAGAGGGCAATCTGGAGAGAGAGAGAGAGAGAGAGAGAGAGAGAGAGAGAGAGAGAGAGAGAGAGAGAGAGAGAAAAGAATAGTATTGACAGATATGTCGTCCCCTTTCACATGGTACATATATTTAAACTACAAACGATTATCGACTTATGATACGAAATAAGATCATTAAATATCAAGTGAAACATGGTGAAACATTATTTTAGGAGATAAAGGTTACATTCAAAGAGGGCGGGTTCCCCCCATTTATCATTATTAAGAACTGGAATTTATTTTCGAAGATTGTTATTGGCGAATATTTTGACTAAAATATGCATCTGATATATTTATTTTCTTATTGTGGCTTATTAATATAAAATTTAGAAAATACGCCAATATCGCGTTTCTGCGTTTAAATGCACGTTATTTCATTTAATTCTTTCTAATAATTGATACTATTTGCTTTCTTGTTTTCTAGATTTATCGTTGAGTGTGATGACTGTAGATGTAGTCATTTTCATAAATTTTCACAGGAGCACCTGGGCCAACGTTTGTGAGGGTGATAATTTTAAAAACAGTTATTTGTAAACGATACAGTGGAAGTGTTTTTTTTAGTAACAGCGAATATGGGGTTTTCAGGTTCAAAAATTAGTTTAAACAGAAACCTCAATATTTTTCTTTTTCCCCTTTAAGCCAGCGACACAAAATTAAAAACTTTATATATATTTATTTATAAAATTTTACTTTTTATATGTTCTGATTCGTTATTTAGATTAAAAAATATAGAACAAAATAACCTGATGTCAGTTACGCTAGAGCTTCCAATATATTTTTGCTATTGGTGTTGTAGACACCCGTAAGGGGACAGGACTGATTTCATTCATTGAGAATTGAAGTTTGGAAACTTAACTGATTGCCGACTCTTCCTACCTGTCAGTCAAGCCATAAAATATTGCAAATACCAGCGAACTGCAAAGCAGACAAGGTGAGTCATTCAGGTAATCTAAGTTAGACTAAAGGGTCGTCATGACACGGATCATTCGGGTCTAAAGGTGCGACACGAAGGTGAATGCCACGATATCACATGTACATATTCAAATATTCATAAAACTAACATGTTGCATCAAACTTTCGTGCAATTTTCAGCATACACTAACAAGTCATTATAATTTCAATGCAAGTGTCAAAAGAAGTTCTTTTAGATTAAAAGCTCAAAGAAGAAGTGGGGCTATCTCTGCACTGGGAATCGGTCCTTTGATGTGCTGGGAAAGAAAGATGTGGATAGGGAACAATATATAACTGACAAAAAATCGCTTTGACATGCCGCTTCGCAGTAGATCTTTGACTGAAATCTACGTAGCTTTTCAGCAGAGAGCTTGAAGAATTATATTCTGCACCTCGCTTCTATGTTAAATATATGCCAATATGCAAATGTTTGATACTTCTGGTTTATTACAATTATTCTTACCCGACTGTATGGGATTCAACGGCTACTTTCTAATGCTATCTATGGCACAGGCAATAGTAATCAGTACTCCAAGGAAATATCTATAAAACCAAACGTAGATGTCTGCCTCACAGCGCTGCTTAAGGTTTATGTGCCCCTCTTGGTAATTACACCATGTATTTACAATTTCTGCTGTGCTCATGTGAAGTCATATGGTCAAAATACACGGTGTGATGACCAAGAAAGGCACATAAACCTTAAGGAAGGTAGGAAAATATTCATCTATACTATGATAGTCTTTTTTTTTTTTTTAAAATACAAAATATCTTGGATAGATCAATTCATGTATTCATGAAACGTTTCGACTTGAGTGAACACACAAATATAATTTCTTTGGATTATATCATAAAATTTTCTAAATGTTAGAAAACAACTCTACAGTTTAACAGATTCATCAACTTAACTATTCACAATTTTCAAATCTCTTGTAACCTTTGAGAGGTTTCGTGAATACAGAGCCTGGTCCCTAATAACTGTTTTTTTGTTGTTGCACGAAACTCAAATTTAAATCAAAATTTCCACAATTTTTATATCTCGTAAGCCGCGGTAGCTCAGCTGGTAGAGCTGGTAGAGCGTCGGACTCGTAATCCAAGGGTCACAAGTTCGATACCCGCGCAAGCTAGCCCGGGTGGGCTGCCACAGTATTTCCTTGGAAAAGGCACATAGCTCTTATTTTCTCGGCATGATATAGCCAATAATGCGTTTAAAGTGTCTTTAAAATAAAATAAAAAGAAACAAAACAAAGCAAACTTACTCAGAACGTAGTGATAATCATTAAGCTTGCAGAAAGTACCACAGATGATTTTTTAAAAAAATTATTCTCTGCTCGTTAAATTTCAATGACATAATTTTACAACAAATACTAAATCTTCTTTTGGAGTCCAGAGTCTGAGAGAATGCAGGGCCTGTGTTGAACAAAATTCAGTCTGCGATTAGAGAATGCAGGACCT
The DNA here is from genome assembly GCA_029931535.1 of Margaritifera margaritifera. Taxonomy (NCBI): domain Eukaryota; kingdom Metazoa; phylum Mollusca; class Bivalvia; order Unionida; family Margaritiferidae; genus Margaritifera; species Margaritifera margaritifera. The sequence goes on along the minus strand of JAQPZY010001096.1, from coordinate 821,585 downwards.
GTGTTAAACAAACTTCAGTCTGAGATTAGAGAATGCAGGGCCTGTGTTAAGTCTGACATTAGAGAATGCATGGCCTGTGTTAAGTCTGACATTAGAGAATGCAGGGCCTGTGTTAAGTCTGACATTAGAGAATGCAGGGCCTGTCTTAAACAAAATTCAGTCGTCGTTTCTAGGGAAAAAGTCGAACAAAAGGGAAAGAAAAGGACTAGCGCGCTAAGACTGATGGACGTAGAACTAACAGGCGAAGGATGCACAATACTATAAACTCGAGATGCCCTTACCTGAATTTATTGCTTTTTAGAGCTGTGTACAAAAGAAATAGCAACCGCAGCTCAGAGATAATGAAAATGGAAAGTGAAGCAGATGAGCATTAAAGGTCAAATGTGGGAGTTTCTACTTGCACTTAATTTTGAATCGCTCATACCTTCAAACTCAGTATTTGTTGTTCTCAGAATTCTTCTTCTTCATACTTTACGTAAAGTTGGGTTTGAAACTGCCACCCTTGCTAAAGTCCAAGTAGGCATTACCTTTCTCAAATACGTATGCAGAAGTGATGTATCAGGGGAATACGTATGCAGAAGCGATGTATCAGGGGAATACGTATGCAGAAGTGATGTATCAGGGGAATACGTATGCAGAAGCGATGTATCAGGGGAATACGTATGCAGAAGTGATGTATCAGGGGAATACGTATGCAGAAGTGATGTATCAGGGGAATACGTATGCAGAAGTGATGAACCAGGGGAATACGTATGAAGAAGTGATGTATTAGGGGAATACGTATGCAGAAGTGATGTATCAGGGGAATACGTATGCAGAAGTGAAGTACCAGGGGAATACGTATGCAGAAGTGATGTATCAGGGGAACAATTACACAGTGTAGTAGCGATTATTGTGAAAGGGATTCTCGATAATCTATGTAAATAGCAGTGATCTTGTGGGAATTTTAGAAATGGAAATGACCAATGCTACACATAGTGTGAATATAATCATTGATGACTTAATATAGAAAACCTACAAGATTTCAAGAGTTGGGGAAGAGTTACGAAAATACTTTGCATCCTATCTCATTATTGCAATCACGCCATTTTCACGATATTTTGTCTGACTTTGATATCATATGTCGCAAAGAGAAAATAGATTAAATACCTCTAGTAATTAAAAATTCTCGATGATAACTCTTTCAAAAAAACTGCATTTACTTAAGACTGTAATTTGGAAGGGTGCCATTAAATGCCATCCTTTAAGACTGTAATGTGGAAGGGGGCCATTAAATGCCATCCTTTCGCTGAAATAATTTTTCGCCATGATATACTTAATATTTTCTGCTTTCATTTTTCCTTCATTTAATATTTAAAGCCAAACGTTAAAATAAAAAAGTGTATTGAATTATAATTTGTGTACTCTATAAAAGGGGACAATTTCGTATTCTCTCTCTCTCTCTCTCTCTCTCTCTCTCTCTCTCTCTCTCTCTCTCTCTCTCTCTCTCTCTCTCTCTCTGTTCCCTGATATCATCTCAATGTAATTTCGCAGTTTGTGATGATTTCATCACTTGGAATATGCTTGGAAGAAAATTTAACATGAGCAGTATTCCCAAAACTCTTAATGATACCTATCTGCCGGACACATTTTTTCTATTTCAAGGAATTACAAATGGCTAAACATTTAATTTTTCTGTTTTTAATTGCCAACTAGGACTGTATGCTGCACAAAATCAGATGCTATTTTTAGAATCACACATAACGGCAAACCAAGCTTTAGTCAAGGGAGGTAATGCAGCCTGTACTTTTGGACACTTGATAACTTGAGGGGATTCAGTGGGAATAAATTGTAAGGATAAGATATTTAATTGACACGTATTGAGGAAAATAAGTATTGAATATTTTCTATGTTACTTTTAATTCAGTATAAATGTTTGTTCATGGTAATGACTTAACATATTTAATACGTAAGCTCAACTACAGTTTTTCTTTCCGATATAGATTTCTCAAAGAAATGCTTGAAAACGACTGAAACATGATATTTTAAACATTTTATTACATAACAATATTTTGAAATATATTGCAAATTACAATAAAGGTTTATGATATTCAGCTGTCATGTAATTCTCCACGTGTCGTATGTAATTCTTCCCAGTCTACAAAGTTTGGATTGGCTGGCTCATTAGACATGATCAGGACATTTGCATGCCGGGCAACCGTCTGCCTTGATAATGATGCCCACGTTACACGGGGCCAAACATTGAGTTGGTGCACACGTGGCATGTGTTATCGGCACGGTGGTAGTTGTAGGTGGGATAGTGTGTAACTGCTGTAAAACTGTAGAGACACAAAAATCGATAATTACACACAAAGTTGTAGTAAGCAATTAATATCAACATAATGTTATCTGTTAGCCTGATTAAATGACAGAACAGCCAGGGCAACAGAGAACTGTATATTGAATCAGACTTACAAAAGTCAAGCATTTTTTTCCTAAAAGAGTGTGTAAATTTCGTTACCACTACAACTGACCCGTTTTTAGTTATTTATCTCTGCAATCTTACAGTTCTATTTGATTAACCATATCATCATTATTTCCACATGTATATGTGGGACATTTTATATTTGTTACCTAACTGTTGTAAAAACAAGATGAAATTATGTGGCCATGTGCTTAACAAAAAGTAGAAAATGTATTTTTCAAAATATGTAAGAATTCAAAGAAGCATACAACATGGAATTATATACATATATGTCCCGTAAGTACCAAAGTGTGGTAAGTTTTTAATTCAAATGGGAAATGCCTTATGCGTCTCCTTTAATATCTTTACGTCACAACCATACCAACCTACATAAATGCACTAAATAACAATGTTACTGTCCATTTGATTGACCATAGGGCTTGTCTCTACTGCGCCTAGGCAAAACACTACTTTGCCCCTGCTGTTACGGCACATTGTATGATATAGTCTGTTTCCGTCAGTAGCTTATAAATACACATCAATGAGATTCGTCTCCCAATGTTAGAACATGTTGTGTACTTTTTTTGCTGATTTCAGTCAAAATCTTTCCATAAAGTAGACGGTACGTTTCCATAAAATGGTCATTTTGCAGCGACGGCAATCATAGGTTACAAGAAGACTCTTCAGTTATTTTTGCCATTTGTAGTAATAAGTTCTTTGCAGTAAGAATCATTCACTCTTTCAAATGCACTGTACTCAAAAGGTGCACGACAAGGGTCGCCTGAGGTTATAAAGTTCATGATTAACGAAAGAAGCCGCTGCTGCGTTCAATCCAAAACATTAGTATGTTGTTTTCTTTTGTTCTTAAAGATATAAATATCTGCAGAAAATAAGCACGCTGTAATTTACTATTTAAATCTCATTTCAAACAACGTGTCAAACATGGATATTTTACCAAGAGATAAAATTCATCCAAAAATTTAAAAATATTATTATTGAATAAAACAGTTTTCTTTGCCTCCACAATATTTACTCTATGTTCAGATAGGGGAAAAATTAATGCCTCGCCATATCAAATTCCCACGCTTCTTATTACAGTCATTTTCAATTCGTGTAGAGATTCTGGGGTAACGGAACGGATTCTGGTTGTTGCATACGTAGTTGTGAATATGGAATGAGACATTATTTTTTATCCTTGGGGACAATTGGACAACTATAATAGGCATGTATTGGTTGCATACTTGCTGCTACAGACGAGATGTCCATTTCCACCTTGATCTAAAATGTTTAGACTACTGGACGGATGTGGTGGACATGTGACTGTTGCATACTTTCGGTGGGCAGATGGATTAGTAATTTTCTAGTTTGTGTAGATTTCGGGACAATTGAATCAATTTTGTTGACATGTGACTGTCGCATAATTACAATTACAGATAAAATGGCCATTTTCAATTTTTAATGAATATGGGGACAGGTCGACAAATATTGGGGACGGGACGGCAATTTCCACCTTGATACAAACTTTGAGACTATTGAATAGACTGTTGTAGACATGTAAGTGCTACTTGCTTACTGGTGCAAACGAGACAGTCATTTTCTATATTGTGTAGGTTTTAGAACAGTTCACATTTGTCTGCTACATACTTACTTGTGCAGATGGGACAGCCGTTTTGTATCTTGCTATAGATCTGGGGACAGTTGGACGGATATGGTGGACACGAGGTTGGAGCGGTGTTGGTAGTCACTGATCCCAGTTGACTGGATCCGCCTGCTGCTGAAGCTATAGGAAAACATACGAGCTATCATGCAACTGAGAAATTAGTGGTAAAAATGGAAAACAAGCTATCGTATTTATCATAGATATTGGACTTTAGTTGAACATACATTTATTAATTTTATATGATCCATCATCCTTTGCTTAGTTAGAGAAATGCAGTGTGGATGAAGAGGGTACTGATGTGACATTTTATGGTCAAGTAGCGTTGAACGCCAATTGTTTTGTATTCGACTTTTCCATTTAACAAAATTCTCCTGTCTTGGTCTTCTTGTATAGTTACGCGTTATATGCACGAATACCATAATGTTAGCGATTCCTGCAGGCATTAATATGGGCAACAATACCTATGTTTGCTAGTGGTTAATGACAAATACTGTCGCTACCATATGCACTAAATTAGCTCGACTTGTTTATTTAAACACGGAAGCCAGCCATGCTCCTGTGTTAGATGTGTAAAGACGTCTACACTAACTTAAATCAAAATCTTTTTTTTTAATTTTATATTCCGTTATATTTAATAAAGTTATTATATGTGTGTTCCTGTTCCGAGACAACGTTGTGCATAACATTTATATCTATAAATTGTGTACTATTTTTAAGGATGCGTGTCTTTCCTTAGAGTTTCATAATACAAAGAAAGGACTGAATTTAAAGATGGACAAAATCCTCCAAAAGAATCCGGAAATTACGTCTAAACGCTAAATATTCTTTCTAAAGGTTTCGAACATTTGTGAAAAGATATTTTCAATGAAACAGGCCTGTAGCAAACAAGATATGTCAAAATCGAGTGCTTTCGCAGTTTGATAAATTGAGAAAAGTATCCTTGCATCTGTTGACCACTTTATTCAAAAAGTTACAATTGGCACTATTAAGCTAAGTGCGATACAGAGAAGCATAAGACGATCTTCATTGGAGCCGCGGTGGCTCAGTGTTTAGCGTGCCGAACTCGCTACCAGAACGGTACAAGTTCGATTCCTGCCCGTATCAGGCCGCGTCGACTGCCACGGTGTGTTTCTAAAGAAGACACTTTGCTCCCATTTTTCATAACTTCATTTCTGGGCGAAACGACCTAACTAGAATACCCATAATGACCTATTCACTCGAAAAATGGCTAAAGTTGTGAGCCTTATCTATATGCACCTAACTTTGATAAGTTGTTAACATATGGGGACATAGCAATACGTTATTTGCCAGATAGATCGGACCTTGTATTCACAAAAATCCTCAACCTGAGCGTACACTCAAACTCAGTATTTGATATTTGATAACGAAAAATAACTAATAATAAAACAAATGATGTGAAAACTCCAATTAATTTAGTTGGTTGATGTTGTTCAATATAGAGAGTTATTTCTATGGATATTTATCAAATATAATGTAATCAAGAGATACAAAATTTTAGTTTGAATGTGCAGTCAAGTTGAGGAGTTTCAGGAATACGGGCCTTGGCCCCTATGAATGTTCTTACACAATTAGGCTAATTCAAGATGGTCTGACGTGTGAGATTTATAACGTATGTTGTTGTCAAACAGCGGAATTGCATGTACCAAGTGAATACGGGGTTATTCCTCCGTATTACACTCTGTAGTGTTTTTGTACACGATACTGTAACAAACCTAGGGTATGTGCTATTTGCATTTACGACTCCGTTTATAGCTTTCTTAGATTTTAGTGATTATTTGTTTGATTATGAGGAGTCAGTATTGGGAAGATATTTCTCTAACCGAGGAATTAGCCAATTACTAGGAGCTGACGTCATAATGTACAGTATTTATGGGCATGGATTAGTTTCGTAAACATGGACCCTCCCTAATTTCTTAAAATAAGGAATTCTCGGGATATTTTCACGTATAAGTGTTTAGTCATTTGAGATAGGAATAATTCTGTGTATTAGATATTTTAGTCATGTTTTGCCATACGTGGCATGAAAAACCGATTGACGGCTTAGAAAAGCATACCAACAAATGTGAAGCAAGAAAAAACATTCAAGTGCAAAATTAGAGTCTCGCCAATGTGTGTTATTTAGTTGATTAGAGGAAACTTATTTGTGGCATTGGCGTGTTTAATAACCCTTCAGTTGACAACTACTATTGTCTTGAGGTCATTGGAAACAGACGAAACATCGATTTCAATCCACACTCACGTAGGTGTTGTTTGTTTCGCTCGGTCGGCAGGTGGTGCTGCTGCATCCTCTGGCATGTTACAATACATTTATTTTCGTTATTAATAAGATAAAAGCCATCACATACGGTTTTGTAAGTTCAAATATTTGCCGTAACACTTGAAACAGTATTAGAATATTCATGATCAAACTCTTTCCTCATGATACAGCAAACGCTTGCATATGGAAAAACATGATGCCCTTTTATCTCGTGATCCGCCAAACGCTTGGATGTGGAAAGGCGTAGTGCCCTTATATCAGGAGTCGGAATAAAGACATTAAAGTCATGTGATGTAGCATTTGAAGACATTTACAAAGAACACGAACATCAATCAAGTACCTGTATCAAGAATGATAGACTTTTTGATCTTGATTTCGATTTGTTCGGGTCTTCATCTCAGTGATGCTAATTATTAATTGGACAAAATATATTTTAGATACAATTTTATCGTTATAATTTCGAAAAGGCATCAATCTGAGTTTTCAAAGATTCAGCAGTTGTGATTAATAATTCCAATTTAAAAATTCCAATCTTTGATGACTCTCGTGAGGAAAATAAATTTGTAACTATCAGTTCCAGTACAGGGCATCCTCTAGGTATTTCCACGCTGATTTATACTAGTTCTTTTTGATTTAGTCAGAGTGTAGCAAGGGAATTTTTATCTGTTTTTTTAAACCTTTGTAAAGCAAAAATTTAATCGGTTTTCCAATCTACGTTAATTTAAGGGCTTCCAAGTTGACTTTTTTAATACCGAGATCATAATTCCTGGAGTGTAGTCGTAATTGGATGTGTATATAAAAAATATCTGGCTGCTCGGTTTTGGACTTTTTCAGGTTCATCCTGTGTAACTTGGGCGTATGGCTCCTAAACTGTACAAGTAAATTCTAAAATGGGCTGAAATAATCCTTTGAAAGCTATTTTTTTTTACATTTTGTGGGCACAATGATAAGTTACGTCTTAATAGACATTAAGGACGATATGGTTTATAACTGTTGAATGTGAAGGTTTTTTTTCAGATCGCTAGTAACTGTAACCTAAATATTGTATTTGACTGAGATTTTCTAGAGAAATTCCTTCCAAGGAATATGACATAATAATGTAACGATATTTTGTTTTCTTGTCATTTGTATTTTATTGCATTTTAGGGCTGGAATAGTATACCCCATGTTCATGCCCATTGTCAGTTTATTAATGTTATTTTGTAGAATGTGAGTATCCTGCATGGTTTGAATTGGTCTTTAACACACACAGTCATCTGTAAAGTTGCGAATTTATGAAGCACTTCCAAGTATGATGTCATTAATGTACAAGAAGAAGAAAAAAAAACAACATTGGACCAACTACAGTGCCCTGAGCTTCCATTTTTGCAACCATTTTCCACCTCACATTGTTTTCAGAAACATAAAAGATAGTCTATTCAGCGTAGGTTTTTGCCTGGAATTCCGTAATGAAGTAATTTACTCTTGAGCAATTCACGGGAAAAAGTGTCAAAAGCTTTTTCAAAGTCCAGTACAAACATATATATTGGACATCCTTATCTAAATGTTTAGCCCAATCATCAATAACACAACACAAATTTTCGGAAGGCATGTCGTTTTCAGATATAATAGAAGAATTCTCTAAAAGATCGATGATGTTAGAGCAGACATTAAAAGGTAATACTTGTAAGCAAAACTGAACTGTAGTTACTGACTATTACGCGATAATCTTTTTTGAATAGCGGACATATATTTGTCAAATAACAGTCCTTTGGAATTTTGCAACTATTCAAAGATTATTAAAAAAGGTAAGTAAGTACTGAAGCTAATCATGAAGGCAGTTCTTTATGTATTTTTGGGTCTATTCCATCAGGACCACAAGCTTTTAAGGATTTAAACCATGTAGCAATTTTTGAACTCCAAAACATGTTACTACTGTATGATTCATTTTGGATACTTACAACAGGAGCTCTTACAGACGGGACAACCATTCTGGGCGTCGACCTCAATACATTCTACCGGACAAGAATTCAGAATGGATGTGGAGCTGCACACAAATGGTTGAAAAACTCCTCCATTAGATGTCCCTATTAATGAGTGGCTGCCACTACCTGAGCCACCTGCTGTCATCGCTGATCCGCCGCCGCCCGTGCTACTACCAATATTAAAACCGGGTCCTGAGGGTATTCCAAGAGGATTCAATACTGCAGCGCCAACCGAACCAGTACCCGATGTCCCACCTCCAGATATCGCACCGGAACCAGTTCCAGTTCCAAAAGGAGTACTTCCTGATCCTCCTCCTCCTCCTCCTGTGTTTGTACTAAGTCCTGCAATTAATGGCGAATCATATGTTAAACACCCGACAATTGTACCAGATTATGATGAGCAATTGAAGCCATTTCCCAGTATCAAGGTATTAAACCTTCAAATCAGACAATCATGTTGCTTTTCATAGGGTTATGAGATCAAACGTTTCTTTCTCTTTGAGACTATACCATTGATTTTTGATAAAGCAGCGTCAAGAATTACAACTTTATTAAATCTGTTAATTTCAGTCACCATACTATTCTGCGTGGAATTACATCGGAGACAATTTATTTTAACCCATTTCAAAAGGCCACTTTCACTAAAATGGATACTGCTTCATTCAAATGCAGTTAATAGAGGAGAATATAGTGTAACACTTGACCCTAGTTTTGGTATGTTGCGTTTCAAATATAACAAAGATAGGACAGTGATATCAGTCTCTCTCTCTCTCTCTCTCTCTCTCTCTCTCTCTCTCTCTCTCTCTCTCTCTCTCTCAAGTACATCATAAACTATGAACAATATATTAAAAAGCACTAATGTTTGTGTAACAATACCCGAAGTCCCGATTGCACCCCCACCGCTTGAACCGGATCCAGCGGAAGCCGAACCACCTGGTCCTGAGAGTGGTGATGATCCTTGTGAACTTAACATCGCTGGAAAATCTAGTTTAAAATGCATAGAAGCGAGTCGCCATTTCATTATTAAAGCATTAAAACATTGATATCACAATACCAAAATATTCTTAGAGTTACATTGACAGATCAATTTTATGCTTTATTTATTCATCTCGATTTCAGTATATGTGATATATATATATATATATATATATATATATATATATATATATATATATATATATATATATATATACATACATACTATATGCATTTTAGTAGTATGGTACTAATTTTGGGGTTACGTATATCTAAGGAAATGATTTACAAGGCGAAATACACGGATAATTATATTAATATAAAGAATTAAGTGTATTTGTAAATACTAGTCAGAAGACTTCTCATTGTTTTCAAGCCAAAGACAATAAGCTCTACAACATTGTGCAAAACACCGAATTGCTGATTTAAGTTATGTTTATAAATTTAGTCTCAAAAAAGTTAATATTGTACATTTCAAATAATATACTAGTACTTGGTCCTGAAACATAGGCTCAGTATTGCCTATAGTGACTATCATTTCTAATTTGAACAGCTCCTTGATTAGATATTTCTGTGGCAAGGTTTACTGCTTCTTTTTTCATGTCTTGTGAAACTTGTAATTGTTTTGAAGCAACAGAGATGAAAATAACTTGATCCTTTTAATTGTAATTAGCGGTTCCTTTTGTGATAATTGTATTGATATGATAATGCGAGTCGTGAAGTTGCACGCCATTATTTGATAAAAATAGCTTTTCTCATTAGAGATTGGCTAATCATACTTGATTACTCTTACTAGGCAAATTATATGGCAGATGCGCATTCGCTGTGTCTCCTCCTGTGTAGGACGCTGGTTTCTCAGGTTGGCTAAAGGAGTCCGGGTTTTGGTGGGCCACCTCGTCGACGAGTGACGTCATGTCCGGTACCTTATGTTGAACGTAGCCGAGGTACGTGGCCGCATCTCCGGGATTTCCAAGGACGAAGCGAGGTCGTTTCAGGTCACGTGGAAATGCATCTATACCATATCATAAAAAGTGTAACCTTGAATTTTGGTTTTCAAGAACAAATTATTTTGTGCATACAATTTCTTAGTTTATTGATGCGTACTCAAACATATTTTAAAATTAATTATATATATATATATATATATATATATATATATATATATATATATATATATATATATATAATTGTACTTTCTACCGGGATAAAGCATGGTGAAACCAGACCATTTAAGCTCGCTGAACGTATAATCATGTATTACTCGTATATTGGACTGCTTATAAAGAGTGGCATAGAAAACCTAGGTTCTGGGCCAGTTACTTAATTTTCGCTTTTTTTCGAATTTAATAGGAAACCAATTTACTACAAACAATTTTTTAAAGCATTTTTTTAAACAATTTTACATTTTACCCTAAAATCTTATGTTCACCATACTTTCCAAAAATATTACTGATTTTTTAAAAATTGGACCTAAAGCCAAATTTTAAAGTATTTTCTCACACATTTCTAACTGGCAGTGTTTTAATCTTAACTATTTTACAAAGTTATGGGTATTAGTGGCCCAGTAGGTTTTTTAATGAAAATTTTACTGAATACCCTAGGTCACTGGTCAAAAGAAATTTTGCTGAAAACTCTAGATCATTGGTGGTAAGATTTTTTTTTTTCTAAAAAATCCTCCACTGAGCATCGGACGTCAAGGATTGTAAATAACTTCGGCCACTCTATGTTCCAGTCTCCATAGTTTCTAATTTTAAAAAAAATATAGCCTTACCTTAATCTGATTTATTAAATTATTCAAATCAAACACATAGGATTAAAAGCCAGCGCGTCGCGGATAAAGGCGAATTCCTCTTCGAGCGAGCCAAACGAAGAATTGGTCTTTATATCCCTATTTGTTTTTTTTTTAAAAATATCAAATTCACTATGCATTGAATACAAACCACACACTATGCATTGAATACAAGCCACTCACTTATAAATCTGGTTTAGACAGAAAAAATCGGTCATAGAAGCGCAATAACCAAAATATATTTTTGTACAGAATGTAGTCCAAGTTACTTAACTCTTTTCTATCTTTCAAACAATCATAGAACAAGTTGTCACCCTTGATCTTTTGAAATTATCTCACCTTACAAAAACACTCGAGGGTAGGTTTTATACGCCTATATTATTCTTTTCAAGTTCTGTAAATATCGTCGCTATGAGAAATGCTATATAAATAAATCATGAACTTCAGATAGAAAAAAAAAACATAACAAACATTATTTTTGTTTTGCATCCCAGTCTAACACATTAAATTCGGTAACACGGGCTATACAGGTTTATACAGAAAATGAATTTAACGAGATACAAATATATATCACATACATGACTATTTTTTAAATACAAGACAATACACATTTTCAATAACTACGCTTTAAAATTTGATCATAGTGATTCAATGAAAAGATAAGGAGTACAGTGTGATACAAAAATTTTTCAAAATCAATTAAATTAAGCAGTTTTGATGGCAACATTGGGATGTGGAATAAGGATGTGCGATAACTTACTGTCATTTATCAGATAAAGATATACCAGAGTTATTAAGATAAATATAAACATATATATATATATATATATATATATATATATATATATATATATCTATATATATATATATATATATATATATATATATGCCTGACTGCTCACTGTCATTACCAGATGGTCAATCCAGCAAACAACAAGATAGCCCTAAAGCAATTTAACACAATTTGTAATAACTTTAATATGTCTCCTAAGCATGATTGGAGATGTATTAATGGAAAAATAACAATCTTAGTCAAAAACAGGCCTGGACAACATACAACTGTTTATCAAGGCTTTGGAGAATCTACACCAGCTGTTGTGTTAAGTGAATACAAACAAAACTATAACTACGGAGCTGGAACAGTTGAATACTGGAGAATAATGCCAGCAGAAGAAATTAATAAAATGGCAATACCCGATGATAGTGTTGTATGGACTTGTTTCTTTCTTCAAGATGGTAATATACTAAGAGATGAAGGAATAACTCACCTTGATCAGTCTATTATATTATATGTGATAGGTATGTTAGGTACTCAGGTTCAAAATAGAACAACAATTACACAGTATGTTCTACTGTAGGAGAAAGTTATTTGAAAAAAATAATTTTAGGTGAACAAGGTTATGACTCGGAGAAAAAGCAATACAACAAGATTCGGCAATATATTTCAGATTCAAAAGTTAAACTACGGTATGTAATTCGCGCTGATTGTATCTTTCTTTTACCTAGCAATATGGCGATGAAAATAGGAAGTATACTAAGTTACAAGAACAATTTACAAAAAGTCATCAGATTCATTTGGGCTAGAAATAAATTCTGCTACAGATAATATCTTGACAAAGACTCTAACTATAAAAGTTGATAAAAAAAATTCTTCAACAATTCGTTAAATTACAAACAACAAAGAGAATAACGTTAATACAAATTAGTAAGAGAATCATACAATCACAACCATAAGATCTAAAATATCAACGACAGTACCTACAATACCAACGACAGTACCATTAATAACAACGACAGTACCTACAATAACAACGACAGTACCATCAATAACAACGACAGTACCTACAATACCAACGACAGTACCATCAATAACAACGACAGTACCTACAATAACAACGACAGTACTTACAATAACAACGACAGTACTTACAATAACAACTACTTACAATAACAACTACTTACAATAACAACGACAGTACCATCGATAACAACGACAGTACTTACAATAACAATGACAGTACTTACAATAACAACGACAGTATCTACAAGTATAACACTTGTAACTACAACTAATATACCTCATGATATTAAAGACATAGATCACGAAAAAAAAAAAAATAAGAATTTATAATTACATCTAATGTTCCATGAGCTGGTATGATTTACTTTTTGGAATAGCTAGTTAACAGATGAGATCTTTATTTTTTTTGTTACTAAAAATAAACATTTTAGCACAATTGTAGAGAACAAGCTAAACAATCAAAGAATTAGCAAAATGGCATTATCAACTGTTAAAGAAATAATTTTTCTAGTCAGCCTAACACGCCAGCTTATTACACTACCAATCATGCCGGGCATTGTGATTGATGCACTTTTACCTATCTTAAACAAATAGTCGGCAATATTTTTCATACCTTTTTCAAATTTATCAATGGACGAATATGTAGAACCACCGCTACCTCCTCCTGTTATTAATCATTTATTATCAAATTTGATATGGTCAGACCAAGAGTTACTGCTATCATACCGATAGCTCTAAATCCGTAGTAATTGTTACACCTTTTTCTTTGAAAGGCCGTGTAAACCTTTCTCCTGATGGTAACTTTTTTTTTAAATTGGAAAGTTATTTTATTTATATTTTCTCTAAAGTTATCTTCTGTATATTTTAAATGACCAACCATCTGTGCTCTTTTTATTTCAGCTTTTTTGAAAAAGTTCTTGCAATTTAGCTTTTCTAGTTGCATCATTTATTTTACCATGTCTTTTTTATAATTGCTATCTCTCTGTCATACAAATCAAGTTCTGTTTTAATTGATAATAATATCAATTAAAACAGAACTTGATTTGTAAGACAGAGAGATAGTTATGTACAGAAAATCTGTATCGGTGAAATTTAGTTTCCTTTTGTCACCATATTTTTTCTTCAGCTTGTAGTAGTAAAAGTCACACATAAGCAACTTATTTACATTGGTTTGACTAGCTTTATCTTCTTGTTCTTTAAACTAACTAATACCATATTTTCATCTATTATTGTCCTCCTTCAACATTCTAAGTTTACGAGTTGGATTAATACGCTTTTTTTGTCTGAAAATAGTGAAGAAAAGTATTCGAAATATTTCTTAACCCAGTCGTATTTTGATTATTTGTGGTTTCTTGGGTTTAACGCCATTTTTCAGCACATGATAGGCTATACATGGCGGCCAGTATATTTGGTGACGGAAGAACCCAGGATGATACCGGGAAGAACCACCGACACACGGAAAGCTACTGGCAAGCTTTCTCACATACCCACGACGGCCGGACCGAGACACTCGAACTCACGCGGACAGAGATGAGATGTATGAGTGATCTGTAAAGGCGAGCGCTTTAGACCACTTGGCCACTCGGCGTATTTTGAGAATATATCTATCACTGTCAATATATATATATATATATATATATATATATATATATATATATATATATATATATATATATATATATATATATAAAACAATCCAATCTTTCAGCTCAGAATATTTTATCCTTTTCACATCTCGTTTAATTTTCCTCCACAATTGATTGATATTTATGAAGACAACTATACTTTTAAGATCGTAGTATAGCTCCCTTATATAATGTTCTTGGTAAGTGTAAATAGACTTTGTCGTCATTTAATTAAACAATTAATGTTATGTATTTATTATCATTCACATAAGTTGTATGACCTTTTTTATATTCTTTGTAGTCTGAAAATGTCTTATTACCGTGACATTAGATAGATTTATTTTATAGAAGAAGAAGAATATTTGCAAAATGCCCACCTTTGTACCTAAAGCCACTTCCCTGTGGGTAGTACATAAAAAGAAACCACTTACCACACACAGGGAGAGTCCACATCTCCTTTGAAAATCTTTTTTCCTACTCTTCGCTATAGAAATGTATGCTCCTTTCTTTCATACACGCGGTCATGTGTGATACTTTATCATATTTCAGCAGTATTTATTTTGCATACATGAGATTCAGTGTCATGCCTTAAAATACCTTAGCAATAATATTTTATTTTATTTTATTTGGTGCTTTTTATATATCAACAGATGTATTTTGATCTGTTTTTATGCGACTGGCTTTAGGTACTAAAGTGGTACTCAATTATATATGTAAAATAATTTAGGTGGAAATTAAGTTTCTATCCGCGAATATTTGGCTTACAAATCCAACGATTATATCGATTTTGCTATTTCAGTCAGTTAGTAAGACCAAAATTTATAGTCTATAGGATGTTTCATCTTCACTAACTGTTTGTAATTTATGTAGAATAACTCTTGTTCTGTGTCAACGACATAAACACGCGTACATACTATCGCAATAGTTTTATATAACTTAATTATAGATATTATATATGTTAATACAATACCGTATATATTCTTACACAATACGTCAACACAGATTACGCTAATCTATTACAGATTAACTAGCTAGTTAATAGATTAAGTTCTTGTATCAAGTAAATTAATTAATTCGAATAAAAGAACTATTATTTGAAATAGCATATATGTACTTACTATCATTATAAATTTATACAATTAAAATTATCTAGGTTAGATATTTCACTTTAATAAGGCCATAAATATCTTCTTTGATATGCCAGATTTTTATCTCCAGAGAAAACTGGACTACACTGTGATAAGGAAAACCAAAGGGCAAGGTAATCTTCGGTTACATGTGTCAGTTATCGTCTGAATAAGCAACTCAAGATCATTCCACATGTGTGTTTGTCTCTAATCCTGCATAGCTATTGGATTTACTGGCTAATAATTTATATTATAGAATTTGAAAATAATAAAGATGATTGCATATCTTCGGGACGTCAGTTATTAACGTATTTTTTGTGGGGTGAGATAACTTCAATAGATCAATAGTGACAACTTGTTCTGTGACTGTTTCCATGATATAAAACTGTTATGTAACTTAGATTGTATTCTGTATAAAAATATAGTCTGTTGGTTCGACTTCTATGACCATCTTTTTTGTAAAGCAGATTTTAAAAGTGTGTTGTTTGCATTCACTGCATAGTGAATTTTTAAAAACAAAAATGAAATTATGAATATAAAGACCCATTCGCGCAAAAGGGGGCGGGGGGGGGGGGATTCGCCTCATTCCGCGAAGCGCTGGTTTTTAATCCTAGGTTGTTGGTTTGTATAATTTAATAAATCAGGTTCAAGTAAGTATATCTTTTAAATCATAAAGATTGGAGTATAGGGTGGGTTTTTTCTTGATGTTGTTGTTGTTGTTGTTGTTGTTTGTTTGTTTGATTATTTGTTTGTTTATTTTTTTACTTCATAATTCTTAACGTCTGATGACCAGTAGAGGATTTTAAGTAAAATATTCTACTGACCATTGGTCTAGGATTTTCAGTACAAATTTAATTAAAAATAACACTGAGACACTAACACTCATAATTTTGTAAAATAGTTAAGAATTAAATACTAAAATTTAGAAATTTGGGCGAAAATGATTTAAAATGTGGCGTTTAGGTCACATGTTTAATAAATCAGTTATAATTTTTTGAAAATATGGTTAAAGATAAGATTTAAGGGAAAAAAAGTAGAATTTTAGTCGAAAGTGCTTTAAAACAGTTTTTAGCTAAACGTTTTAAACATGGACCACAAAAGCAAACAATGAGTCAAAAAATGAGGAAAATAGCCCAGGACCCAAGTTTCCTATATTAATATTAAGCTAGAAAGAATGTCATGTTATTGATCTTTCAATATAAAACTCTTAAAATGAGTTAAATAATATCGAAACTATCCAACGAGTTGCATGTATTTCATATGACATGAAAACTAATACACCATTTTCTTCTGACACAATAAATTTCATGCCTTATTAGTTCAATAACTTCCTGATACATATGCTCAAGAATGCATGCAGAGTTCTTGGACGTTATGCACAAATATTTCATGTATTACATCAATTTACAATATATCCTGATGTTACAAATGTATCATGTATTACATCAATTTACTATATATCCTGATGTTACAAATGTGTAAAGTCGCGAGTACAAAATGGCTTTCTGATACGTCATATTAATGGCGTTATATATTAAATTATGTCTGATATATAATTGTATGCGTAAGAGAAAAAATATAAAAGAATCCATAATTTAATTTGTAATGATTCAGCGAAATGCAAATTATCGCACGAGTTAAGTTGCAATAAATCCAGTGGTAATATATTCACTCGGTGACAAAATCCACCTTACCTGTTGCTTTTGATATGATCAGAATCAGTGTCAATATTAATGTATTCATTTTTTTTTTTAACACGTCACCGCTGTCCTAGAGTCAGTACTGGTGAACAGAAACTTAACTAAAGGCGACACACCTTCGTATCTTGGGCACACACTTTGAGAAGGTGCTACGCTCGTTGTCACTAAACACCTTGAAATGAGCTTTTCAAAAGAAATGCTCATAATAATTAACATTGATAATATGAACACAGAGCCTTTCTTTTCAGCTAGATGTTGGAGCACGAAAGTGTATGTACAGGGTCTACTTGACAATCGCAATTTTGTCTTTTCGTGTGTTATAGCTTTCATAGATTTTTACGAAATTAATTCATTCAGAATGATATTTTTAGCATCACACTGCTGAAGTACATTCAACAAGTACAGCTCTCATGTCACTGCTGTTGAGTATGAACATGTGTAGAAAGTAGGCGCAAATCACAATGTAAGAATAAAAACTAAGGAAGTCAGTCAGATAGGAGATAAAACTTCCCATTTTGATATATCGCTCACCTTATTGTTAAACATGTTTCATTCTTAATAAATACACAAATCTCTAATTTTTAATTAATACGAAGAATCAAAATAAGCAGAAGAAAGTCAGTTGTTTTTTTAAAAAAATACTAAAACAGTCGACAGATTGAAACACAATTACTATTGGATTCACGATGAGTATATATATACAACATTAAGGGTTGAGCTCTGGGCGTGGTAAGTATCAATTTAATGTCATATCGTAGACACAATTCATATGCCATTCAGCAAGACACGTATTCGAGGTAATTTGCCATTTGGCAAGACACGTACTTAAAGTAAGCTGCCATCCAACAAGACGCGTACTTCAGGTAAAAACACGGCATAATGTGAACCCTTATTATTTTGTTTAGGAGAATTGAACTAAGAGAAGACATAAATTGACTTCAAGAGAAATACAATACTTGGTAAGATGATTTGTATTTCGAATTTATTTTAGGTGCCACTTTTTACAGTAAAATGAGAGTGACTGAGTTTAGTGGATGACGATGATTACTACGACGACGACTATGATGATTACGAAGACGACGACGACGATAATGATGATGTGTACATTGTTTTATAAACCATATCATTTTGTTTACACCAGCTCTCTGTCCGGTTGTTTTGAAAGATCTGAATTCTCGTCAATCCCTGCCTGGACGGGTGGGGTACACTAATTTTATAGATCTTCGCGGGGCAGAGGACTTGATTTTTTAATTTGATCCGGAATATATCATTCGTTCCTTATTAAAGACGGGATTTTTCTCACCCGACAATATGGCACATATATGCTCACAAGAGGAGCACAAATAATTTTCCATAAATAGGAGTGGTTTAATTTATTTTATTTTTTATTTCAGCATTCGTCACTTTGGGAAATAAAATCATCGGTACCCATGTACGAACAAACCTGTTTTGAGTTTACATCGTTCTGCACTCACAGTGTCGACTGGTTTTAGAAATTGTAAAATTAACGAGCTTTCCCTTTACACATAGGACTTTACTTGACTATGTTTACCATTTAAATTACCACTCAAGACTTTACTTGGCTATGTTTACCATTTAAATTACCACTCAGGACTTTACTTGGCTATGTTTACCATTTAAATTACCACTCAGGACTTTACTTGGCTATGTTTACCATTTAAATTACCACTCAGGACTTTACTTGGCTATGTTTACCATTTAAAGTACCACTCAAGACTTTACTTGGCTATGTTTACCATTTAAATTACCACTCAGGTGGTGTTTATGTGTTTGAAGGAGAAGTTTGAAGTTTCAGATTTTTTGTTTTTACATGATGAAATATAAGGAGAATCCGTCATCTGAAGTTTGATAGTCTGATGTAATTTGCTTGCATATGATTACAATAATTTTACTTTTAGTTTAAATATATAATTTGATCATATAAGTTTTGCCGCAAATGCTCGTACCAAAGAAATGAATTGGTGTTAAGAATAGAACAGAGTTCTATTTGCTGTTCCGTCCCGGTATTGTAATGTATATGACTGACACACCTATGTCATACGTTAAGATAACAAGTTCATACAGCACGGGAAATAGATAAGAATTTTGGTCGATGTAAGTTAGTATGATGTTGTTTGGAACTATGTTTTGCATTAAACATTCATGATTTGATTGCACTATCTGAACATTACATATACACGCACGTGTGCGCGCGCGTACACACACACACACACACACACAAACACACACATATAACATAGACATGCATATGAGTGATGAGGCTGTGTGGTAAGGCATGATTAGGCATCGTAATAATGAGGTCATATCGCCGAAACAACTGCATTTCCGAGCGGCAAAATATTTGAGATGATTTTCAGAAGCCTTACAATAGCGCGACAATCTGAGCAATGGTAACATGAAAATCTTTCCATTCCCCTCTCTCTCTCTCTCTCTCTCTCTCTCTCTCTCTCTCTCTCTCTCTCTCTCTCTCTCTCTCTCTCTCGCAAGATAAAGAGTCAACCAAAGCATATCTCCAACCAGTCCGAAATGCCTGGCATTTTACTCTTCCTATTACTATGGTGAAATGATAACTGGTTCGATAAATGAATGAATGAATGATAGTAATGATCTTGTAACAATGAAAGCGATCAGCATTATTGTACGCACTTCTAATATTTTCATCACCCAACAGCCAAAGTTCTTCAGATTGTAATTCCGCGTATCATTGTAGATGTGTGTAAAGGGTGAGTGTATATATATATATATATATATATATATATATATATATATATATATATATATATATATATATATATATATATATATTGGTTAAAATCTAGTTATGGTAATGACCTAGAAATGTTCCAATTCTTTTGGCCAATCAGCAATCTTCCTGTGTATGGCGCCTGTGTGTAGTTCTCAAGAATGGAGGTTTGAGCAAAATGGATCATTTATTACGAGAATTAGTGGAAACTGAGTCGGTTGGAATTCTTCTTTCAAATGCAAGTTGCTGATATTTGTTTCTGGTGAAAAGTAATTACATACTTATATAAATATCTGCTGGCATTTTTACTTTTGGCGTGACAATGTATTAATAAAGCCACACAGTCTTGAAAATACTGGTGATCTGGGGCAAGCGTAAGAATGTCTGACCAGATGAAAATCATAAAATCTTGACATTCTCTGTTTTGTAACTTCTGCCATATCTAACTCATAAAGATGTGTGACAGCTTATTGAAAAGAAAATTAATGACATCTAGATTACTGAAACATTTTTTTGTAAAAGCGAATACCACTAAGAAATCAAGGACTATGTGTCCAACTGCAATTTCTCGAGTTACAAATCTTGTCTCTTATTATATGTGTATCTAAGGAGCCTTGTATTAAAACATACTATTTTCATGGTTTTCACCCATTTTAGTATCAAGCTTACATCAGGTACCTATGGTTCTTTAGTAACAGCGTAAGCAGTGTAGTGGAGAAGTGTACTGCGTTGAATATAATGAGTACATGGACGAGTAACTGTTGCAACTCACTCGTGCCAGGAACGAATGCTTGGGAAATTATTTCCTTAGCCCTAGCCTTAGTATATATATATATATATATATATATATATATATATATATATATATATATATATATATATTCGATAATTCAAGGTAACCAACCCATGTTACTATATAATCTCGCACAAATAATAAAACAGTGCAAGAACACTAATATAAAGATACAGATTACAGTTTAAAAACTAGGCAATAATTCATGCTAATTAGATATACAATTTCGAATTATAGATAAAGTCCGAAAGATTACCCAGAATATAAATATTTCTATTTTTGCATTAGCAAATAAAATCTATGTGGTCTTAGAGTTATCAAGTAGAATGATATAATATATTCCTGTCTCAAATTTGAAGAAAAAAGAAAAAGAAATTCCATAATTGTATTATATCCATGTCAAAACCACTAATTTTAAGACGGCATAATCAATTATTGACAAATATTTGTGCATGTATCCCACGTTATCATTAAACTTTCAATAACATTTAATTTGGAACAAAGATTCTCTGTATTTTGCACGCAATCCAAGTGAGAAATATAAAATTCTATATGTAACTTGTGTAATGAAAAAGTCTTACAAGATACCTCACTAGTCCTTTATTGTAGCATACAGTATTATCTTTAAATTTGTCTTAGCATATATAGAAAAAGGTCACTGTCTTCAACATTTCGTACGTACCAAGGATATCCAAATCCATATATCAAAAGTAACAAAGTAACCATAGATGGCCAGCTTGTTATACCTACGTCATCAAGTCTATACAGCGTTGTATAACACTGAGTAGAATATCAGACTAAATACACCATTCTAATTAGCTTCATTCTATATTTAATACACTTTTCCAGTTGTTCCAAGCATAAAAATACCGTTCACATTCGGCTTAAAAAAGAATTTGTTTTAAACAAAATACGAAAAAAATAAAAAAACGTATTTGATGGATGGTTCAAAAGTTTTGTACAGAATAGGTTATATACTTTTTCAATTTCAGGAGCACATTCAAGCTTCATCTTCACCCCACCCCACCCCTATATTTTAGCTCCTTGTGCTAAAAAAATCGTTTACGATCATAGTGTGATATAATTTGAAAGAATCCACTAGGGAGGAGGAACTCAGTTTGCCTTGTATCACATTAATGAAACTAATTGAATTATAGCCTGCGTTCCTAATGAAACTAATTAAATTATATCCTGCGTTCCTAAACATAATTTTGCTTTTCTTCCGATACGATTTGAAGTAAAAAGCAAACCCATGTACTTACAAAAGGAAACTACCTCTATTTCACGTCCCTGAAAAAACAATTATCTTTGTTCCTGCGTATACATGTTCCGTTTCCAAAAACAATTATTTTCATTTTATTTAAATGTACCTTCATACCTATTCATACCTGTTCATACCTGTTATGTTACAAATTTGTTCTATTACAATTAAATGAGACTAAAGTGCTCTTACAATGTCTGCACACTTAGCAATGTCATCTCTAAAGAATAAAATATATATCTGGTACCGTTTCCTGACTTCGTATGTACTTCAGTAATCGAATTATGAATAAAAAGATTTAATATTATTTGACAAAAGAATGTATCTTTGCCTTGTTCCAATAGTATAGTTAGAAGAAAAAAAGACATGATGTACACTTTATTGATTGTCCGATCACATAAACAAAGACTGTCGTTATATATAATCTGCAATGTAAATCTGCAATATATATTTCATTTTGTTAATATTAAATTCATATGGTGTATATGGCGTGCAGTACAGAGGTAATCTTTGAGCTTCAGTGTGCTTTGAAATTGAAAAGTATTGCTATTACAAGTCCAGAGTTCTGATTAAAGTACTAGCAATTGACCCTAATTATATCACTGATGTGATATTTTAATTTTTGTGCATATACAATGAAACAGGTGAAATATTAAGAATGAATTAGCATTTACCGCAGGATCTAAACAAGAGTAAAGACCAACAACTGCATCACAGATTAAGGTCTTTTAACACTAGACTGTCTCGTCTTGCATAGCTTTCTATGATGCAGGTTTAAGTTGGTAGAGCGTCGGACTCGTAATACAAATGTCGCGGGTTCGTTACCCGAAAAGGCCAGCCCAGATTGGCTACCTCGATCTGTCCTTGGGAAACTCAGTTAGCTATCACTTTCTCGGCAGAATATAGCCAATAATGTGTTAAAAGTGGCGTTAGAACCCACAAACACAAACAAATTCTCTGCTTATATGGTTCTGGTCAAGCTTGGTTATGTGCAAGATGCTAGAAATATTGATATGCCTACATCTCTGTTTGCGACTTGTGTACTTTTGTACTTTTTCAAAGTTTGGCCAAGGTAACTAACAGATTCTAGTTTAGCCAGATTGTAGATAAATATATATTTTATTGCAATAGACCAAACAGCCCTCCAGCAAGCAAATAGAACAATGAAAACAATGATTACGGAGAAAATAACACTTTATATGTAACTTACAGCTGGAGATGATCACAGTAATTCAACATCATGAAAAGTATAGCATATAATTACGATAATGATTTGAAATGTTTCATACGAATAGAAATAGCTATACACCTCTTTCCACAATAAAAATGATCACCAAACACCAGTCTATAAACCAATTTCCACAATCAAAGTTATAACCAAACACCAGTCTATAAACCTCTTTCCACAATAAAAATGATCACCACACACCAGTCTATAAACCTCTTTCCACAATAAAAATGATCACCACACACCAGTCTATAAACCTCTTTCCACAATAAAAATGATCACCACACACCAGTCTATAAACCTCTTTCCACAATAAAAATGATCACCACACACCAGTCTATAAACCTCTTTCCACAATAAAAATGATCACCACACACCAGTCTATAAACCTCTTTCCACAATAAAAATGATCACCACACACCAGTCTATAAAACGTAATGAGATACCATATACATAGTACACGTCTGAATCTTCAGTAAACATGAGAGAAAGTTAATACAAAAATTTTCAAGTGTTCCTTCTTTAAAAGTCCTACACAAAATCTGGAAGATTCCTATTTAATCTTATAATAGATTAACATGACAAAATTAAATACGTTTGGCATATTATGTCTTTTTCGAAATTTTTTTAGATATATATTCAGATCTCAAGTCGGTATACCAAAGACTTTTCTAAAATAAAGCGAAATTCATCTTTTAATATATATCAACTTAAACAGGTTATGTCTTGAAAAGGAACTCGGCTTTGCCCATCAACGTATTTCAACTTCTTACCGGTGAGAGGAAGTACAAAATCCTGTTAAGATAATTCTACATTTCTCAGCATGAACAATGCAAAGACAATATTTAAAACTCCAAATCATCAGAATTACGATATAAGAAAGCCCTGCTGGATTTGCGAGTTCGGCTGCGCGAATTGTGTAGGAAATTGTCACTTACTCTTTGTTTTTATAGAGACATAATAATATTAACATACCCGCACCCTTGAGCAAGCCATGCATAGCTCAAAAGAAGACAAAACAGTAATTCACTCACACATGGAGCCCATTTGACTTTATTAGTATTCATCAGTATATCATTATAAACGATAATCATAAGTCTTAAGTCAATATGTAACGATTTTCAAAAACTGGTCAGATATTAATGAGCTATGACCAAGCTCCCAATATATAAAATTGCTTTATGTACTTATGTTTTACCCATAACAGCTTTCTACACAATTAACGATGGATTCTTTCAAGGGGATTAGCAATATTAAACCCCCAATCCTAAACAGCATGCTTTAAAATCGGCAGGAAAAAATTTATCAAACAGTTCAAGGGTGTGGCTTACATTAATATTTTTCAATTTCTGTCAGCATCTATTAACTTATATATTGCTTTGTTGGCTCTGAAGCCATCAAGTTAAAACATTTATCATTGTTAACAGTTTACATATCATCTGGGAGTTGGAAATAGACATACCAATTAGTTTGTGACACTCGTTTTAATTCCAAAGTGTGTATGACAATTTTAAGGCAATAATTAATATCTACGTAGTTTTGTATTTCTGAAAATATCACATGGATCTCAAATAGTTCACATTAGGTGCACACAAGTGATAATCTTTCTTCAGGACCACTTTTTGAGAGAAAAGAAGTACAATTTTAAACCGGGGGTGGGGGGTGGGGTGGGGGTGGGGGAGATAGTATTTCTAAAGCAACAATCTCGCTGGAAATTTTTCACAACAATTGTGTCATTATTTAACTTTTTAACATTTAAATATTTAAAGATATACCAAAATCAAGGAAATGCAAAAAAAAAAAAAAAAAAAAAAAAAAAAAAAAGTAAATTTATTAAATAGGGGCAACATGTGTCATCTCTTCAATGTATCACTACACAAATTGAGCCAATCTGTTGTTACTACATCCTACTGTAGTCGCTAAGCAAATAAAATATTTTATTCTCTTGGTTCTTCTGGAGATTTGCTGAGCAGTGAAAAATGTTACTACCTTCAATAATAAAAAACAGCATACAATCTAAACAGAAAATAAAATGTTCATTTAGTTCAGCCTCTGAACGTTTGCGTAGTATGACAAAGCAAACAGGTGTGATTCGACCGGTTCCGGAAAGATCACTTGCACTATCAATTCCAGTTATTTCATTCAAATGCAATTATTCCAGAAAATGCAATATAATCTATGTTGCTTTTTTATATTTTAACCAAGTTAGAACCTAGCATAAGTAAGATAATCTTGATGCATCTGAATTTATAACTAACACACTGGATTTCATCAAACATGTAAAAATATGTAGGAAATATATGAGGAACTTAATTAGTGTAGTGATAGCTCAAATCTTGGCCTAGATGTAACATTTTTATACTTGGACACTAATAATATTTAATATTTTACATTTTACACCAGTTTGCTTTAAGGTTATGTCACAATAAGTCCGGCACTACATAGTCTAAAAATGTGGTAAAATCGACAAAAGCTGCATAGTATTTTTTAACAGTGATAATGACAGGAGCTATTAAACCATGAGATATAAAATATTATCCGTAGTACACATATTTTCTATCCGTAGTACACATATTTTGTAGTACACATATTTTCTCTATCTGCAGTACACATATTTTCTCTCCGTAGTACACATATTTTCTATCTGTAGTACACATATTTTCTCTCCGTAGTACACATATTTTCTATCTGTAGTACACATATTTTTGCAAAATCCAGCATCGGCTTCAGTATATAAGGAATATATTTCTGCCCAAAGCTAGGCGATTATTGAAAATACGAGGATACATTTTCACAAGAACACTCCAAAATGTTATTCCAAGATAATTTTCTACATCATTTTTGTTTCCTGTTCTTTGTATGGGTATAATATACCCACTGACCATGATTTTAGACGATAACCTTTATTAGCTAATGCATTAGTATTTGTGTGTAGAAATGGAGTTATATATTTATACCATTAATGAAGAACTCAAGTTTATCTAAGTCACTACTTTTTCCATGTTTCAATTGTTGTATTGATGAAATAATTTCTATACTAATAAGTAAATTCAACTGTGAAAACTTAATTGGTATGTGACATTCAATGTATTTCTCTTTTAACAAAAGTACTATGATCATACGGTGTAAAGAAATGGTCATTGGGATTATTAACCATTTGAAAATATATATCAAAAGATGAAACATAAAGATTTTGATTTGGCAAGGTAGATGCATTCCTTCGAAGTTTCCAGTATTCTTTGGAATTTCGTAAACAAACTGCATTAAGCTTATTAGTTTGAATAATATCATCATCATGTTGAGCCTACCGTGCGGCCTTCTTAAAATCTAACCATTTTTGACCAGATTAAGTTTATTATAATCTGTTTTGTAAGATCAATATAAATTAAACTTGTTATAAAATTCATTTTTCTTTATTTCGCTTTCACTTTTCCAAGATATAAACTTATCAATAGTTTTATTTTATTTTTTTTCATTGGACTCATTTATTTTTGAACATAAGCTCAAGAATCAGTGGTATTTGTTAACCTGATATTTTATCGCCTATACGAGATTCGTCTATTGCTTCACAACGAATATCAGTTTGAATTTCTTGAAAAATATTCAATTCAAATTGTTCGTACCAACTTCAGTATCTTCTGCATTCCATGTATATTTGTAAGTCTCAATATTTACATTTACACTATTTACATCTTCGTAAATTGATTGAGCTGCTTTAGACATGGACTTCAAAGAAAAGAAATGAAACAGTGATCTAACATAGTATGTTGGTCACCAATTGATAATATATCTATATAGTCTAGTAGCTGACACATAATCAAGTTAACTTTGACCTTGAGTGTTCATACATGTAACATGTCCTATCCCTCAATCTGATCCATATCTGCCATTCACATTTCCTAAAGTTTGTTTACAAAGGTCTAACAATAAATTACCCTTAGCGTGTACAAAGGTCTAACAATAAATTACCCTTAGCGTGTACAAAGGTCTAACAATAAATTACCGTTAGCGTGTACAAAGGTCTAACAATAAATTACCCTTAGCGTGTACAAAGGTCTAACAATAAATTACCCTTAGCGTGTACAAAGGTCTAACAATAAATTACCCTTAGCGTGTACAAAGGTCTAACAATAAATTACCCTTAGCGTGTACAAAGGTCTAACAACAAATTACCCTTAGCGTGTACAAAGGTCTAACAACAAATTACCGTTAGCGTGTACAAAGGTCTAACAATAAATTACCCTTAGCGTGTACAAAGGTCTAACAATAAATTACCCTTAGCGTGTACAAAGGTCTAACAATAAATTACCGTTAGCGTGTACAAAGGTCTAACAATAAATTACCCTTAGCGTGTACAAAGGTCTAACAATAAATTACCCTTAGCGTGTACAAAGGTCTAACAATAAATTACCCTTAGCGTGTACAAAGGTCTAACAATAAATTACCCTTAGCGTGTACAAAGGTCTAACAATAAATTACCCTTAGCGTGTACAAAGGTCTAACAATAAATTACCCTTAGCGTGTACAAAGGTCTAACAATAAATTAACAAAGGTCTAACAATAAATTATCCTTAGCGTGTACAAAGGTCTAACAATAAATTATCCTTAGTGTTAACAAAGGTCTAACAATAAATTATCCTTAGTGTTAACAAAGGTCTAAAAATAACGTACCCTTAGCGTGTACAAAGGTCTTAGAATAAAGTACCCTTAGCGTGTAAAAAGGTCTAATAATAAAGTACCCTTAGCGTATGCTAAGGTATAACAATAAAGTACCCTTGGCATTTACAAAGGTATAACAATAAAGCACCGTTAGCGTATACAAAGATCTAACAATAAAGTACCCATAGCGTATACAAAGGTCTAACAATAAAGTACCCTTGGCGTATACTAAGGTCTAACAATAAAGTACCCTTGGCGTATACAAAAGTCTAACAATAAAGTACCCATAGCGTATACAAAAGGTCTAACACTAAGGTACCCTTAGCGTATACAAAAGTCTAACAATAAAGTACCCTTAGCGTACACAAAAGTCTAACAATAAAGCACCATTAGCGTATACAAAAGTCTAACAATAAAGTACCTATAGCGTATACAAAGGTATAACAATAAAGTACCCTTGGCGTATACTAAGGTCTAACAATAAAGTACCATTAGCGTATACAAAAGTCTAACAATAAAGTACCCATAGCGTATACAAAAGGTCTAACACTAAGGTACCCTTAGCGTATACAAAAGTCTAACAATAAAGTACCATTAGCGTATACAAAAGTCTAACAATAAAGCACCATTAGCGTATACAAAAGTCTAACAATAAAGCACCATTAGCGTATACAAAAGTCTAACAATAAAGCACCATTAGCGTATACAAAAGTCTAACAATAAAGTACCATTAGCGTATACAAAAGTCTAACAATAAAGTACCATTAGCGTATACAAAAGTCTAACAATAAAGCACCATTAGCGTATACAAAAGTCTAACAATAAAGTACCATTAGCATATACAAAAGTCTAACAATAAAGTACCATTAGCATATACAAAAGTCTAACAATAAAGCACCATTAGCGTATACAAAAGTCTAACAATAAAGCACCATTAGCGTATACAAAAGTCTAACAATAAAGTACCATTAGCATATACAAAAGTCTAACAATAAAGTACCCTTAGCGTATACAAAAGTCTAACAATAAAGTACCTATAGCGTATACAAAAGTCTAACAATAAAGTACCTATAGCGTATACAAAGGTCTAACAATAAAGTACCCTTAGCGTATACAAAAGTCTAACAATAAAGTACCTATAGCGTATACAAAAGTCTAACAATAAAGTACCATTAGCATATACAAAAGTCTAACAATAAAGTACCCTTAGCGTGTACAAAGGTCTAACAATAACGCACCGTTAGCGTTTATAGACGATTCGTTCTAAGAAGCACGTGGAAAATAAACCTCAGGCGAGATAATCGTTGGGCAGAGGCAAATGGGAATAAGATTCATTTACTACATACACAGGATTTTCCCTTGGCTGTGCCTTCATGTCAACCTTTTGAGCCCTTTTTTATGTATCGCTCTCTTTCGAATTCTATAGAATACAAGTTAAATTTTAATTTGGTATATGTTCGTTCCAAAGAGTAACCGTAACAGATTGGCGATCTATGAAATGGCGCACTAATTTCTGAATATAATATTGATAAGACTATGATTTTGTTTTCATTTCTGTCTACCCACCTTAATCTGCAGGATGCGAGTTAAGTGAGTTCTCTCTTACTCAGGGAATTGGTCATGTGTACATTTTAAAACAGATTAGAGCTTTGCATGCAGTGGCAGTGACCGTCAGATGCGTGCAGAAGCTGAGATATATTTGTGTTAGACATTACTTGTTCAAACCAAATCGCCTTCGGCTATTTCGGCGGTATTTGAAAACAGGCTAAACAGAGTAAAGTGATCCATATTTCCAGTCCATAAAGGGGGAAGTATTACGATAAGCTCAGTGGCGTACAAAGGGTAAATGGCGCCCGGGGGCGACGATGATGGCCCAAAGGGTCTGAATAAGAGGCCCGAATTTTTATAGGCCCTTTTTTGGCCCCCCAAGACCTCTGTCGCCCGGGGCAACCGCCCCGTGCACCCCCCTCCCGTTAGTACGCTACATTATAAGCTGACCAACGCTCCTTCATGCAAATGATTCTTGCGTAAAATTGCCAAAGTTGACGAAAGTTGGGGAATTTAAGTGCCAAATGTTGAATACATACCAGCTACACTAGCATGATTAGAATTGAGATATAGTATAATGGTACGATTTGAATGACCTTCTAACTTCTGGTCTTTGTAGTACTTGTTTACCTTTTACTGCACTGAAGAAACTTTGGTTTTGTTCAACCACAACTCATTGACAAATCATCAACGTACCACATATGATAGAGGGATGGAAAAATATTACAACTCACTGACAAATCATCAACATACCACGTATGATAGAGGGATGGAAAAATATTACAATTCACTGACAAATCATCAACATACCACGTATGATAGAGGGATGGAAAAATATTACAACTCACTGACAAATCATCAACATACCACGTATGATAGAGGGATGGAAAAATATTACAACTCACTGACAAATCATCAACATACCACGTATGATAGAGGGATGGAAAAATATTACAATTAACTGACAAATCATCAACATACCACGTATGATAAAGGGATGGAAAAATATTACAACTCACTGACAAATCATCAACATACCACGTATGATAGAGGGATGGAAAAATATTACAATTCACTGACAAATCATCAACATACCACGTATGATAGAGGGATGGAAAAATATTACAATTAACTGACAAATCATCAACATACCACGTATGATAGAGGGATGGAAAAATATTACAATTAACTGACAAATCATCAACATACCACGTATGATAGAGGGATGGAAAAATATTACAATTAACTGACAAATCATCAACATACCACGTATGATAAAAGTATGGAAAAATATTACAATCCTGCTCCTCTCTGCAGTAACAAGGAAAAGAAAGGAAAGAGGGAAATACTATGAATGATGTCGCAACACCACCATCAAACAGCCGCACAGTTCGGTAGCTTTAATCATTTAAAAATGAATGTAATACATGTGTACATATTTTTACACAAACTGATAACTTAAAAGGGGAGCGGGGGAAAAAATAATATAAATAATGTTGTAATTGATAATTCATTGTACCATCGATCATACGTTAAAAACGCAGGGGCAACTACTCTGCATATTGGGTTTATATACTCCAGGGTGACCTCACCTGCGAAGTTTTCTCCCATAATGCGTAATTCGTAATGCTTTTGCAAATATGAAACAGAAGGGCCATTTCTGCTTTATATCTTATAAAGCTGGGTCGCAATTTAGCACAATATGTCTTTTTGTTCTCACATATGTATTGATTTACTAATACTTCCCTCTGTTGGCATAGATATTTTCCGTGTATATTTTATCAGTAATTAAAGAAAGTTATTTTAATTTTTGGAAAAAATACAGTTGGGTCAATTTAAAAATACATTGAATAAAACAAAAATACCATGATAATGTCTCTCAATTTTCCTAATTCCATATCAAGGCGTTTTGTTATTCATTAAATTGTTCAATTTGCGGATTCTTCTTCTTCTTCTAATGTCGTCACTTTTGCGTGTACATAATTATTCTTTTCTGCCACAAAAATCTTCGAATTATATTTATTTTACTTAGGTATCGTTCTGTGAGCATTAAAGTTACTTAAATCGTCTTAGAGAACGCTATAGATAATTTGCTGACATTTTACAAGGGATTGCTCTATAAACTAAAAGAAATAAAGGCTCAAAAAAGAGTTCATTAGGGAGTAACAGAGCAAAAATAAATACATTACAGTCTAATAATTTGACCGCCTGTAAACATGTCTTGAAAACAAGAAATGCTATTCTAGACGAATAAAAAAAATATACTACTACTCAAAAAACCACTGCTTGCTATAGTTTTCACATGCAGTGCAAAGTGTCTAGTGAGGACAATCTTTGCAGACACGTGTCTTTATATATAGGGTCTAGAGAGGACAATCTTTGTAGACACGTGTCTTTATATATAGGGTCTAGTGAGGACAATTTTTGCAGACACGTGTCTTTGTATATAGGGTCTAGTGAGGACAATCTTTGCAGACAAGTGTCTTTATATATAGGGTAACTATGTAAGTGAATTAGAGAAAAGAGGCACTTAAATCTTGGCTTTTATGAGGAGGCCGTCACACTGAGGTGCCTCTACATACATTGACTTCATTTGTGTATGTCTGCGTTTCTTTTTCTTTTTGAAACGGCATGGCCAAAGTCACCCAAGTTTTAAACTTTACCTTAACTTGAGAAAAAAGGAGCAAAAAAATGTATAGTCCCATAATAGACACTTTATCACAAGAGAGTCACGCTACGGTCAACATCTGTCCATGGCAAAGACTAGTAAATCTGTCTTCACACAGACCTCTTGACCTTTTATCATTACGGCCAACAAAGAGGGAGTGGAGTTGGCAAGCATTATTGATAATAAATCTACCGTTCTCTACGGCCATATTGGCGATCCTGGTGAGAATACAATGATCAAATCCTACACAAGCCTGGTCATATTACTTCTGGTAATTCCGGAAGATGTCACCTCGGAAACAAGTGAGTCTGAATAAGAGTAAAATATCTTTCATCCATAGAGAGCCTCAGCGTAATGCTACCCTTGCAAGAAACATACGTTTTGTCCGTCTTGACTTTTGGATGAAGAATGAGCACTTTGTGGATTGTATTCATTTATATGGAGTGGTCAGTATCTCCGGCGAAGGTGGCAGTGCAAATGGATTTATCAGTATCTACTGGGGGAGGTGGCGGCGTAAATGAATATAAGGAATGCTGGGGTTTTTTATATTGTTGTTGCTGTTTTCTTTTTGTACTCAAAGATATAAAGGTGCATTTTAGTGCATATATTATTAAGTTATTATAATAGTATACTTCTTCTGGTAGGGAATGCCATTCTATGTAACGGCATATGAGAGACGTTGAATTTCTATGCAGCACGATACTCTCCACCCCTCGGAAAAAATTGACTCCTCTCTTATAACGTAAAAAGGTTCTTTGGGATCAACAAACTTGATGAGACGTTTGATCAAGACATTGCTGTTGTTATTTTTCTGGTTATGAACTTCAATGTTACCGTTCCGAATACAAACATGTAGAAACATACCAATGTGTACAAGAAAATGGCAAAATATTGTAATACAAATAATAAAATATATAATTAAGTATGACGTCTTTAGATATGCATTAATTAATGAGTCAAAAGTCTAACTTAAATGATGCTGTACCAGACGACAAATTAAGCAGACATACAAGTTATGTATGTATATATATATATGTATATATATATATATATATATATATATATATATATATATATATATATATATATATATATATATATATATACTCATTAACCAGTTAATATGTGGGCAAAGTATATTCCATGTACATTTCTTAAACATAAAATCTAATAGTATGTATATTTTTTGTTCTCTTTATATTTTGTAACATATATACATGAGTAACAAAATTAATTAATCATCTCTTACGACAAAAAATTAAAAATACACGTGCATAGATCAATTGAACATTGCTAAGACTGCTTTCTATGTTATATACCTATTGATAATATTTGACACCAAGGCTGTCTTCCTATTTATTCTGTACGTCTTTTTTTTTTTTTTTTCTTTTTTGTCAGCTTGTTCGACCAATTATGGTGGCCAGTGTGTTCACATGTACTATAACAAGTGTCTGTCTGGATATTACTACACTATGAATGGATGTGGAATAGAGGAAATGTGCTGTTTTCCACCCAAACCTGTGCAGACAGTTCCTGTGTCTAATCCCAGTATGTGTTTACATTCATTTATATGTCTATACTACGATATTTCATCTGCATCCACTTCTTCTCATACATTTTATTATTTGATACATTCCTACATGTATGTATGTATGGAAGCATGCATTTAGTTGGATACGTACATATATAGGTATTGACTCTATATGATATCATTATTTTAAGGATTCGGTACCCCAACAAGGGGGGCCCGGGTGGCCGAGTGGTCTAAGGCGCTCACCTTTACAGATCACTGACATCTGACCTCTGTCCGCGTGGGTTCGAGTCTCCGGCTCGACCAACGTGGGTATGTTAGAAAGCTTGAAAGTAGCTTCCCGTTGATCGGTGGTTCTTCCCGGGGTTTTCTCGGGTTCTTCCTCCACCAAATATACTGGCCGCCATGTATAGTGTATAGTGCTGAAAAATGGCGTTAAACCCATAACAACCAACCAACTTCTAAGAAGAGATTATCTGAAACTCCTTGTCTTTCTTATGAATCGTATTCGGAACACTCTTGTCAACTTATATGGTTTTACGCTTGAAAGGGCTGTGCTGAAAGTGCCATAGAGCGAATTAATTCTCCTTCATATGCTTGTTACATTTTTATACAAACACCACTTCAGCCCAAAAAAGTAGTTCCGCATCAGTTCAAGATGGCTGCTAAACTTTAGCACTTTAAATGTTTTTGACGATGAATAAAACATGAATACAGTCCACCAAAGCACCGGGAGATATAAAATACACGCAATACACAAATTTCACTTCCAAACCTTTTTGGATTGATAGATTGTCGTACTAATATGTTCAATGACATTCAACATTGTCGCTGTATAGTAATACATTATGTTACGTCACTTCATTCTATCCAATAATCAGAATTTCCTTTGATAAATTGTAATATACTGTAGCGCAATAAAACGATCATGTAACGCTAAAAGGAACTCTGCGACACGTTAATCTTGCATATGTCGTTTATGTACAATGGATCCTATGCTTCCTATTCCAATGTTTTGCTCAGGGGCAAAACGTCCTGAAAAGAAGAACAAGTCAAGGAATTCCATCGTACATTTACGCCATTTAGGAGCAGGCGAGAGTTGTGGTTAAGTTCTAATAATAATAAGTGGTCAATATCTGCGTTTTCCACAGATCAATGCGGTATCAGCACACCGGTATCCGCTCACAGGATTGTCGGGGGAACAGTGGCGGCGCCTGGAGAAATTCCATGGCAAGTAAGACGGACAATAGTTTCATGTGTTTAATACTCTATCGGACATACGGCATGTTTCAGGTGTTTTAGAATGTATCGGACATACGGCATGACTCAGTTGTTTTAGAATTTATAGGTGCCCCGGTGTTTTAGATCAATGTTTTTCCCAAATCCCACTCCAGTGGAAATGGGAAAATGTAATGGAAGAAGCGCTGGGTGTAAGGGTTGTTCAACAGTGTAATTCCTGTATAAATAGATCCTTCACATAAATAATAATAGTTACAGATTCGACCTTACCTTCTCCCTTTCTTCTCCGAGAAAGAGGATATTGTTAGAAAACTCTACTCTGTTGTGGTCTAAATTAACAGGAAGGAAAAAAAAAAATAACAAAAATTCAGAATTATTTGTCTTGAGTGAAATCGGTCTCTTACACTAAAAAAAATCTTGTAGTGATTATTCTACAGCTCAATCAGAAATTGAAGTTGTGAATTATAGTATCAGAATTTTGTTCCTTTAGAGAAAGAAGAAAAAGAAATTCGTCGAGATAATCTATAGATATCTGGTATTAAATATGAAACATATTTAAGGGAGTCCTTTTATCCTGGAACGAAACTAAAGATGATGATGACTATTATTATTATTATTATTATTATTATTATTCTGTTTTCAGGTTTCTCTGAGATCCAGTGGATTCCATATTTGCGGAGGAATACTGGTCGCCAATCAGTGGGTGCTAACTGCTGCCCACTGCTTCCGAGAGTAAATATAGTACTTTCTTATTTTGCGTTTTAAAAAAGAAATCATTGTGTAATTGAATTGTATGATTCTTATTAATTGTAGAAAATTGTATTTCGATTAATACAAAATTCAGCATGTGTTTTTTAAAGTAGATATTGTGGCAGTTTAAATGTGCCACTGCTTTCTGAACCAACAGCGAATTGATAAACCTTATTGTTTTGTATTTTGAAACAGAAATCATTGTGCAATTGTATGATGTATATTAATTGTACACAAAATCATTTTTATCAATAAAAAAGTCAGCAACTGTTATATCAAATTATCAAATACACCATGCATCTGTAAAGGCAAAGATTCAAATTTCCATAGCTTTTTGAACGTTCAGCATATGAATAAACTTAATGAGATTTATTACACTTTTTTACATTTGCCCCTTGTTACAGAAATTTGTTTCTAAATTCTGAATCCAATAAAGGGAAACTTTATTGGAAGATAGTGAGAGAAAAATGACACCATTGACAGTAGATGAGATAAAGTAAAAAGCCAAGGGTAGTTTTGTTATATCGAGCGACAGTGAATAATAATGCAATAGTATATGCTAAAGATACAGTTTTTTTTATACTCTACAAGCAATTTATCATCTCACACGTGTGGGAATGAATCCAATATTGGAATATGAAGGCATTAAGTATAAAATTGTAATTGTTGTTACTCAGTTAACCTGTGATGACGTGCATGGGATTGTAGTGCTCGCACTAGCCATTGCACAGGTTCGCCTACAAAAACATATAGTAACTATTACTGGAGCTGGGCAATCCCTGTTATTGGCTGTTTCTTGTGGATTAAAAAATAGCTAGGTTTTTGATGCATACAAACTGATGATGAAAGAGAACAACATTTTGTAACTTGTCATTTTAAAATCTCAAAATGCACATGCCCAAGTACATACATAGAAGATTTTACATGAATGC
Organism: Margaritifera margaritifera; assembly: GCA_029931535.1. NCBI lineage: Eukaryota > Metazoa > Mollusca > Bivalvia > Unionida > Margaritiferidae > Margaritifera > Margaritifera margaritifera. The sequence continues at coordinate 784,850 of JAQPZY010001096.1, read as the reverse complement.
TCATTTGAAATGAAATTTTCTGAGCCTTGGCCAACAAAAGATTGAAATTATTCGAGGAGCGTCATGAATTTCATTTGAAATGTGCACTCATGTCAGTTTTTATTAATCACACGATGATACATATTTTATTTGGCCAAACCGCGGAATAGTGTAGTGAAATGACTTTGGAATACATTCGGATGCCTATGTCATTACACCGTTCCTATGCATAAAGTTATGACGTAATTTATGACGTCATGAAGTGCTATTACACGTGTTACATATATCAAAATTATCATATGGGTATTTTACGTAAATAACACAGTAGTCATATGATACATAGTATTCAACTAAAATACGCTGTTCAATTTTTACGGGGGCCACTAGTGGCCCTGTGGTCTAAGGATCACTGACATCTCACCTCTGTCCGTGTGGGTTCGAGTCTCGGCGCGGCCGACGTGGGTATGTGATAAAGCTTGCCAGTAGCTTCCCGTGGGTCTGTGGTTCTTGCTGGGTTTTCCTGGGTTCTTCCTCCACCAAATATACTGGCCGCCATGTATAGCCTATCATATGCTGAAAAAGGCGTTAAACACACCAAACCAAACCTATCAATTTTATGAATGTCCTGCAATTTTTACACTATTCGCTTTTATGGGCTGCAAAAGTGTTGCAAACAGACTACAATATCTTTTGTATTTATATATTATGACTATACAAGTTACAACGATAAAAGCTTGTTCAAATCTACTATAAATCTCATCTGCAGGAACAAAAACCCATACGCCTGGACGGTGGTTTTGGGAGAAAGCGACCGAGCCGTGCTTGAACTTCACGAAAAACTCGTGCAGGTTGAAACTCTATTCGTGCACAGCAACTTCGAAGGCAATTCGTACTCTAACGACATCGCCATGTTAAAGCTGAAGGAGAGTGTCCCCACAGACCAGTACATACGTCCTGTATGTATCCCCGACAAGACCGATAACTTTGATGGAATGGTGTGCACTATATCCGGGTGGGGAGCCGCTTTCTCGGGTAAACTATATCATGCAGATGATTCAGTGGTTTGAATGAGGGTTAATAGGTTAATAGAGCAACAACAGTAGCAACCCCGTTTATTTGTTAATTACGATTTTATGTTCGCATCCACTAGCTTGACTATTTTTACCTGCCTGTATATGATATTCAACTCAATTATTTTGTTAATTCGTATTTTTACCCCGCATAGATTTTCATGAAGTCAAGTTTACACGGGATTTCTTAAAGTTTCAACTTATTATGCAACGTATGTTTCAAGGAATATCCAGACTCTATTTTCCATATAATTACGTCTGAAAGTTTGAGCTAATTGTGTATTCAAAGTTAGACATTTTATGAATGCGGGTTTAGCGCTTGATTGGAATTTGTATAATGAATTAGTCTTTCTATAAAAATAAGGAATGTGGTGCTTATACAGGACGTACACGTGATTATTCGTTCATATCACGCACATACGAAGAATATCCAGCAATACATTTTTAGGAGACCAGTTACTCATGAGTATTTAAATTCAAGGTTAGACGGCCAGATGACCTTGGTGACATGCTCTCATTTTGACTTCTTTGCACTATGTTCTTGTTGTGTGTAAAAAAAGGTTATAATTCAGGATATATGTCAAGATTGCTCTTGAATGAATGTTTCCTTTCCAAACCTGATTTTGATAGAAAGAAATTATCCCATGGGCTACCTCTGTAAAAAAAAAAAATAAAAAAAAAATAAATAAATATTGGTCTTACGGAGTCGTGTCTTTCAAGCGTTTGGGTCATTGGGCTATTCGAATAATTTCTTTTGATTAAACAACATATGGTATTCTATGCGATTTATAATGAATTATTGTTGAAATAATATTTAAATAAATTTCACAATGACACAAATATCTGCAATAAAAAGGCTATATTGACTTTGTCTGACTCTAAATATATACTCTTTATTTCTAATTAAAATCGGTGTTCATAAGCTCTCTTAAACAAATATAAAATCACCAATGATGATTAACAAATGGAAAGCTGATTCTTCTAACATCTTTTACATAATAATGATCGAATGTCAAAGCCGACGATCTGATCTTGTGGTTTAGACTGATACTTGGCTACTTTGCTTCAATTTTGTATCAAATGACGCACATTTTGGGCCCAATAGACTAGAAATTGCCTCCAACTCACCCCCTTTGTTTACATCCAATCTAGATTTGCCCCTTTGAGAACATGGCAGCATTCGTCCTGTCGTCCTGAACATAATTTGTCATGCACATAGTTTTGTCTGTAAAAGTTTAAATGGCATTGTACCTAGAGGGGTTTTGTCGGGCTTATTTTGCGGTGCGGGGGGGGGGGGGAGACGGGGGATGTCCGGCACCGTTTAATAAATAAGTTTGTATCGCCTCTCAATCTACACGTTGGATAAAAGTTGAGACTGTTTGCAAGTAAAGTTTTGTTTGCTATTCAGAAAATTCTTTCTGAAATTATTTAAAGTATTTCTTTTAAACATCATTCAAATCTTTGCAGGAGGAAGTGGAACCCATAATCTGTATAAAGCGAATGTCCCGTTGCTAGTCAACGAGGTCTGTACGTATCTGATGGACAGGCCAATACCGGACACAGAAGTTTGTGCGGGATTAAAACATGGCGGAGTTGACACCTGCCAGGTAGTTACCAATATTCATAAATTCAAGTCTCGAGTAAATACATTTTTTATTTTCAGCTTCGAACTTGCGTGCAAATTAAAACCTCTGTTTATGATACGATATGATGAACAAACTGTTGAGTATGCAAGCGATTGTTAACTTGCATTTATTCAAATATGAAAAGTTGCCTAATATAGATTGTATATTTTATGAAAATTTAGCGATTGTAATGTTTTATACTGACTCGTACTTCAGTTTGGTTTGAAGATTGAGGGACTTTATGAATACAAAACCAAGTCTGGATTTCACAAACAGAACCTAAGTATAGACTTCAACTTAAATATAAAAAAACGATCTAATTGGCTGCAATTTAGACCTGACTTAAAATTCAATAATCAAATGTTTTAAGTCTAGACTTAACTTTAGGACTTAGGTCGATGATTTTGAGGCCTGGGCTCAGCAGCATAATATAGGTCGGAACCTTAACTTAAGTCTAAAATCGAGCAATCTTATTAGATGTAAACGATTTTCTTTTTTGTTTGTGCTGGGTGATAACGGCACTTTTAAAACACTGAGAGGCAGTCGCAATGGGTTTCCCTGGGCATTTATCGAACACGCGACCCTTAGATTACGAGTTCGACTCTTTACTAACTGATCTACCGCGGCGGATGTAAATGTACATGTAAGTTAATTGACTTAAGGTGGACGACACCTCAAATTATTTACTCACCGAAATCATACATATTGAAATAAGTTGAAGATTGTACAGTAGGAAGTATATCAGAGTTGAGAAAAAAAAAGAAGAAAGGGTCACCGAACAAGTTCATATTACTTTATTAAAAGTTTTAAAAAATTCACAAGTCACCGTGCTTGGAATAAAATACAGTAACTTTGTGTGCTGAACTGTAAATGATAGTATACTGAACATAACGGGGTACGAAGACGCATATCGGAATGTATTCTTAATTTCGCCCGAACACGTGGCCCCATGAATAAATTTTGGACATGAATCAGTTTGGTAAATAAATGTACAAATTGCCTCAATTTAAATGCTTAGAGATATCTTTTTGCGTCAGAAAGGGCCCCATTGGTCTGAAAGCAATGGTCACTTTACACAATTTTACAACATGTCGTAAAATGACAGGGTTAGCTTAAAATCATGTTTCCGTTAAAGTGGCAGGCGTCATGAAATGATTCTATCGATAACAAGCTCCATGTGGCCAAACCCTCCTTAGGCGAATGACCTCCTTCCTACAGAACTATCCGTAAGAAGGAAGTAATCATTGCACGAATTAGAATTGGTCATACTTATATAACCCACTCTTACATATTAAAGGATGAAGATGCACCTGAGTGCGTTTCTTGTAACGAACCCTTTTCCGTAAAGCATTTTCTGGTAGATTGTTTCGATCTCCAGCCTATACGTGATCCTTACTACAATGTTCAATAGACCAAGGAGCTTTTTGATACAGTAAATGTGTTTTGTATTTTAAATTTCTTGAAGGAAGTTAACATTTATTCCAAATATAGCTTGTGTGCAACCTATTTTGCCTGAGTATTCTTAAGCAAGATGTGTACTGCCAATCACCCTAAATATCTTGAATTATCTAATTACCCTTTATACATACCATTTACATTACCCATTGATCGGGAACCTTCATATATTATCCTCACCATCTCATTGTTTTGTTTTTGCTTTTTACCGCTCGTTGATCGTGAACCACTTTTCATACACAAATCATATATCATATCATCTTTTTTAGTCGCTATTTAGCCTTACAGTGCTGGTGCGCCGTAAAATCCCAAATAAATCCATGAATGAATGAATGAATCAATCAATCAATCAATCAATCAATCAATCAATCAATCAATCAATCAATCAATCAATCAATCAATCACGTTAAGGTTACGCTCCACAATGTCCCAAAATTCCACTTCTTCACACTAGACTCTTTGCGATGAAAACTGCGCCCAATAGTCGTACCTTTTTCATCTCTTACAACCCAAAATAAAATTGAATATCTGTCCTGCTGATGGTTTCATTTTAATTTTAAGTAAGAATTATTCCGCACCCGTTTAAATCTAGCTTGTGGACTATCAACCATTATTCCTAAATAGCAAAAAGTCGGTACCTTTGCCCTTTTCCTGTTCTGATAAACGTATTTTCCTACAACTACACTCATACGGAAATATCAGCACTTGAATTTTGATTTTCTCGAGACAAAACTTGAAGAAAATCTAACCGGCTAGACTTGTTTAATTTTCATGTAAAACATTGATAAACATTTTTGCTTCTTAAACTTTGAATGTATGATTTGCATTCAAACCTATGGTACTCATACAGAGCTAGATATCTGCAGCAACTGGTACATATTGAATGCTTAAATAAAATTTATTCGTGCCAACATAAGCATTCATGGCTTCGCTTTAAATAAGACATGATCCAATTGTTTAAAAATTGGGATTTAATTTTGATTTAGAAATTCAGCCCTGTGCAAAAGTATGAAACTATGGAGTGGAACTTTAATAGAGGTAAATATGTCATCGAAGTATTTGTATATGTGAGTAATTACTTCTGTCAACTACTTTAAGGTTAAATAAAGTATTTTGTTCCTTTACTGGTGTCGTAACACATACCTCTACCTTAAGTATAATGAATTAAACGTCTTAAGTCTGCAGCTTAACTTAAAGTAATGTTCGTGAAATTGGGACCAGGGTTCGAAACAATATTAAGTAAATCAACTTAACCAAGTATGTTTGTTGTCTCTTGACTAGCCATTAAATTATTATTTTTTTTCTTAAATATTTGAATTTTCTGATGATTGTGAGCCAGGTTTACATTTAAATTATTCTTAAACACACTCAAAGCCTTGGTACCTCCGTTAGTAAAGCGTCAAGATCTCAATCCAACGGTCGCGGGCTTGATACCCACCCAGAACAGCCCGGATGGGTATCCTCGGTGTATCCTTGGGAAAGGCACCTGTCATTTTCTAGAACAATATAACCAGTAATGTTTGCCATTAGAAAGCAAGGATGCAACACAATTGGACTGATTCCTGTAAAAATTATTTCGTAATTTGTGAAGGTATTGTTTAAATATTTGTCAGATGCTGCAATAGTTTACAATTGTGCACTTTGAGGAAATACCACACTTCCGCTAAAGATCGGAAAAAACTAACTGGAAATACTACGGTAGCCGCCATTGCATATACATGTACCTTTTTTAACCAAATTACGTGATGTGCACATCTCACACCATCATAGTGTTCCTTACCGGTGACTCGAGAGAGATGATTTATTATTGGACGAAACATTCCCAAGTTTCTTTTTTCAAGCATGAATTCATTATTGAATTTTCTTTACTGAACTTGTGCAAATAACTCCATAAAGGTGAAGTAACGCTTTTGACATGGTTCGATTTTGTCGAGCAAAATTTAGATTGTGACCGAGTTCTCCGCCTTTTTCTGGTGATCTCCCCTTTTTAACCATGTATGACTCCATTGAAGTATTTCCGAGATCACGCTCTGCACACCTCTTATTCTGTCAGAACATATCGGAGCCATAAGGCTGTTTTGGCCTCTGAGTCATAGAAATCTCGGTCCATTGTCTCCGTGCATTATTAATCTAGCACATTTACTGGATTCTACCTGTTGTGTCTACTCATAGATTGGAATTCAATCAGAAAGGTGGAATAACGTAATATACTATGTAAGGTGACTCAGATGCTCTTTTTTTTGGAAGTTATCGATATATTGTGACGTCTGTCCCTTGCTACCTTGTAACATTGTCAGCCTTGTGCACCATCTCTGCAAGTAAAGAATTCCTGAACTTTTCCTCCAACACATTAGACAAAATGTTCAGGTTCTGCACTAAAGATATTGTAGAGAAAAGACTGCAGATTATGCAGTGGAACTTGAGTGAGATGCGGCTACCGAAGTGTACGGTTTTCTCCAGCTGGCAATTTACCACCAAATTTTTCAGTGTTGTGGCAGTGGTATTATCCATTCAAAGGGAGGTAGCCAACTGTGAGTAGAATGTTCCGAGATTAGCTGACAACTGTGTCACACTTTTATTGTCATCTTAAAAAAAAGTACAAAAATTGAAGCCTTCAGCCAATCAATCAGTTCACGGGAAAGTTTCCACACTAGCCGTTATGAGAATGACGTTCCTGTTATGCCAATAGCGTCACTGACTAACCAATCGGGAGATAGAGAGTTTACTAGTTACTTTGTTATACTATTGGGTTGCAAATTTAGGCCGGTATCAGCCAATTTCCCATCTGGAATGTCATAGAAAAGTCACAGGTTGTTTCGATTGCGTACAGGTGTTACTCGTTACATTAAAACAGCAAAGAGACGAAATATGATTGGCTGCTACCCAAAGTTAACCTGTCATGAAGTGTTTGGAATTGTGCTGTTGGCCCTGTCCACTGCAATGCACTAGACACAGATGTGATGGCACATGCGTGTTCTGCACAAAAAATGTAAACATTTATGTCAACTAAAGATGGACTAGTCTAGAAACAGGGTAGCAAACTCTACACAACATTTGTAAGCTGCGAGTGTTTTGATCGCTCATATCCATGAAGCAGTCCTGACGAGTGCCTGAACATTTTACAATGCAACAACGTAGCAATATTGATGAGCTATAAGCGTTCTTCGATGAGAGTGTAGGAGACTTTGTTAAACATAAATATGACTATTATTTACTAAAATGAAGTTATTGAACAGTTTTATGTTATGTTAAAAGTAGAAGAAAAAAAAAAGATTTTAAATAGAAAATATATTAATGAATAATTTATCAATCCAAGTTTGCTTTTCTTTTTTTTTAACCAAAACTCTTATTTCGCTCATAAACAAAAATATGTTTTAGGAAACGAAATCTCTGTCGGGACAGACGCGTTTGGTCAGACCACCAAAACGCAATCCTGAAAGCAGTTACTAGTGCTCTGTTTAATGGTTCCAGTAAACAATATCTAGGTGGGAAAAAAACAAACTGGTAAACATCGATTTGCACTACAATGAGAGTTCAGTTATATTGAGTTTCTGTACACGGAAGACATCACGGTTGCTGGTATAACATATCCATTCAATTACCGAGAATCATGTAAAATTGAGATTTGTCCTTTGAAAGTGTACATCCTCAAATTAATGTCAAAAATGGAATATAATAATATGGCACCGGTTAATTTCTCTAAATACTTGCGAATAAGGATTATCTTAAGAGCCTACTGTAGTCTACCTTTAGTTTGGTTTATTCCGATTCACACATTTGATGAAACGTTCTGAATGCTCCTGTGGTCAATTTCAGTCGGTATTGCTTTTTATTTGAGTATGTACATTAGGAAATATGTCCCAGCATGGCTTGTATGACATCTGCTATAGCGTTGAGATCAAATGCATCAGTAGTGACCGAAACAAAACATAATGTTGTGAGACATACTCACACTAACATTCAAGTTTACAGCTTTTTGTACATAATATAGTAGCTTGAAGAACTTGGAGGATACTTTTTTGATGTGTTGAGTTCCTTTCAGGGTGACTCCGGCGGACCTCTTGTATGCTTGAAAGATGGTGTTTGGAAAGTGACGGGAATCGTCTCGTGGGGTTATGCATGCGCAGACGCTTACCAACCTGGAGTTTACACTCGAGTAACCAAGTACGTAGACTGGATCCAGAGTGTTCTCACTGCATACTCCAACATTCCAATAATAGGCAAGAGAAGCTTTCTCGAGGGCGGATTTTACCGTGTGTGAATAAAATTGCATTTAAGATGGTTTCATATATGTATTTTGAAATAAAGCTGCGGAGCTTCTATGAAATTAAAATACTCGAATAACAATGTTTTCATTACTAAAGTGTAAACACCGAGTGAGAGGCAATTTTGAGTGCTGTGCATGTTGGAAGACATAACAATCAAGAGGCATTCGCATAGGCAAATCACATTCCGTTCTCTAAAAAAAAAAAAAAAAAAAAAATTACGTATCACCAATATTCGTCATTAGATAAGTACGCAGTACTCCTGCCATCTAGCCAGAAGTTCATAACACACTTTAACCTGAGTTTTACCATCAGCCAATCAAAAAAGGTATTACAAAAGTAAAGTCGTTTGCGATTTGCTGATCATAAATCTCAAACTCAAGAGTTTTTTGATCTCTGGGCCCGATGTAATTTTATCAACAACTACTTGTGGAGTGGAGAAGAAGAAGACAGACGATGACGCGAATACTGACCAATGAAGCGGATTCCGCACTTTTGGGTCAGTAGAGGGAAAAAGAGAAACTATGGTTGTACCTTTGCTTTGTTTGTCTCTTTCCAACAGATATGCCAAAGAAAATAGTACAGACTGTGTTTCGTTCGTGCTTTAGTATTGTCATTCCTTCCTTTGGACATACCTTAGCCTATAGCTAGCTTCACCCACTTGGTCTGATACTTTTGTCATGTATGATGTTTATATAATATTATAAATATTTTAGGAAATTATAAATGTTTCTTGACTTTAATATTTGCTTAAACCTTAATGTTAAGTATAATGTTGACATGTTTAGCTATTGTCCTTGAATTAGGTTGTTTACTTATTATTTGAGTTCAAGGACGGTTTTGGTAAACGAGTTGTTTATTCCATTTGAGGTCAGAGTTGATTTTGTTGACAGATAAAACCAGAATTTCTTTAGAGTTATGTGTCAAAAGTCACACACACCATATACTATTCTAGAACATTCTGTCATGTAACCTATCTTTATATATACCATGTTTAGTAGACAGTTTTTCAGTTTCGACATTACCATCAATCTTTTAAAGAGTTATTACAGTTGTGAAAAATCATTCCAAAGTCAGAGAGAGGAATTATTTAAAATAGTCAATGGATTATAAAAGTGCTCATAGACTTTTGTATTTTGGATTTTGAACTGATGATTTTGGGATTTATGTGAACTTATTCAAAGATATTCTGGAGTACTTCATTTTGGCACATCATCACATTAAAGACTACTGGCATATCAGGACATTAAAGACTATTGACACATCAACACATTAAAGGATACAGTCATTCATTCGGAACATTCTATATTTAGGACTTGTGGTTAGGACATTTAAGATTATTGGATTATTTGGATTTTAATTCATATTACTGTATGTGTCTTTCGAATTTTCACATTAATTATCTAGCAATAAATTGCTTGATGATTTTTACTTGATTTGTTGGTTTCACTTTCTTTCTGTTACATTCTTAGACCACAGAGTCGTAACATAAATTGGAGGCTCGTCCGAGATAGAATTTCTTTAAAGCATATTAGAGATATTAAAGTTATCTTTGAAGTTCATAATGACTTTGTATCGGAATTTTTTTGTCTTTGGCAAAGTTTTTAATTTGAGAATTTTTTTTAGTGAAACCAACAGGCATTCACAATGGCATCTAATGTTCAGAATTTAAGTTCAAATCCTACTCAGGAGGGGTTAGGATGTTTGAGAAAGGATGCGTTGCTCGAACTTGCCAGAAAATATAGTCTGTCTGAGGCTAAAGCATCATTAACAAAACAGGAGATAAAGATTATTTTAATTAAATATTTAGCAGGAAAGGATATTTTGGATAGTCGACCTTTAAGTTTGATCGGAAAGCATGTATCTGGTTCTGACAGGAAATTAAGGGAGTTAGAATTAAAGAACCAGATGGATTTAGAATTAGCAAATCTTCAGATTCAGAGAGAGAGAGAGAGAGAGAGAGAGAGAGAGAGAGAGAGAGAGAGAGAGAGAGAGAGAGAGAGAGAGAAAGAGAGAGTGAGAGAGAGAGAGAGAGTGAGTGAGAGAGAGAGAGGGAGAGAGAGGAGAGGGAGAGACAGATACAGAGAGAGGAAAAGGAGAGAGAGATGCAGATACAGATGCAGAGAGAGGAGATGGAGAGGCAAATGCAGAGAGAGAGGAAAAGGGGAGAGAGAGATGCAGATACAGATGCAGAGGGAAGAAAGGGAAATGCAATTTAAATTAAGAGAATTAGAACTGGCAAACAGAGCACAACCACCCCTTTACACACAAGTTCAGGTTTTGATGTTACCAGATATATTAGGTTAGTATCCCCTTTTCAGGAAAAAGTAGTAGATAAATACTTTCTTCACTTTGAGAAAATTGCTAAAAACTTGAAATGACCCAGAGAGCATTGTACTTTTTATTCCAAAGTGTACTTATTGTAAAATCTCGTGAAGTCTAAATTTCACTGTCAGTACAACAAAGCACTGATTATAATGTGGTTATGGAGTACAGCTTGAAGGCTTTTAAGTTGGTACTCGAGGCATATCGACAAAGGTTTAGGAATTGTAGAAAAGAAACTGGGTAAACTCATGTCGAATTTGCAAAGGAAAAAGAACAACAATTTGATAGGCGGTGCTCAGTCAAGAAGGTTGATCAAGATGACGATAACCTCAGACAGCTCGTATTAATTGAAGAGTTCAAGAGGTGCATCCATAGTGATGTTAATACCTATCTTGACGAGCAGAAAGTGGAAACTTTGGAACATGCTGCTCGTATGGCTGATGATTATTCCTTGACTCACAAAATTTCATTTGGCAATAAGTCTTCCTCTCAGCGGTTTTCTGGTAAAAATAAAACATTTCAATCTCAAAATTCCAAATTTCAAAACAGCACAACTGTTAGGAATCAAACATCTGATAAGACTGATCAGAAATCCTTATCTCTTCCTACGTGCACTGATTGCAAAACGAAAGGGCACGTCATTTCTGATTGCTTCAAGTTGAAAAATAAGCAGCAGAGTAAAGACAGAGCTTTTCCAAATGCTCTTATTTCAAAGAGGCCACGGTCACGGTCTTGTATTGAAAGCAATACATTTGTTGGATCAAACAAACCCCAGTCTGATTCTATTTTGGAGACTTATGAACCGTTCATGTCAGAAGGTTCTATATCACTTATTGGTGACTCTGCCAAGCCTATCCCTATTAAAATATTAAGGGACACAGGAGCTTCTCAGAGTCTTTTATTATTAGGTACTTTGCCTTTGTCTGAAGAGTCTTCTTCTAGTGAAAGTGTTCTTATTCAGGGAGAATAGTGCGGCTTTGTAAATGTTCCTCTCCATTGTGTCAATTTGACATCAGACTTAGTTTCCGGACACGTGACTGTTGGAGCAGTGACTTCTTTACCCCTAGAAGTGTTCATTTATTACTAGGCAATGACCTAGCTGGAGATAAGGTTGTAGTTAATCCACTTGTAACTGACAAGCCTTGTTTGGATCAGAAAGTTGATCCTGTCGAAATCGAAATCCCTGATTTGAACCCTGCTTGTGCAGTTACCAGAGCTATGGCAAAAAGAGCTCTTGAGAGTGATGTTGATCAGGATATTATTCCTTTAGCTGACACATGTATTGGTCAGTCTTTTGATGAGGTCACTTTTTCCTCAGGTATTGATCAATCAAAAGGTATTGATCTCAGTGATCCTCTTTTGACAACTCATTCTCTTTATTCTAATCAGGGTGACAAACGACAATCACTTGTCGTTGAACAGGAATAAGATCCCGAAATATTATGTTTGTTTCAGAGGGCTATTAGTGAAACTGAAGCCACACAAGTTCCAGTGTGTTACTTTGTAACAAAAATGGGGTAATTATGAGAAAATGGAGACCATATCGACAGGAAATTCTTAGTCAAGCCCATGAAACTCCTTTGGCTGGTCATTTAGCAGTCAGTAAGACTTATTACAAGATCTCGAATCATTTTTATTGGCCGAAGCTTAAAAGTGATGTTTCTCAATACTGCAGATCTTGTCACACTTGCCCAATAGTAGGAAAACCCAATCAGAAGATACTTAAGGCTCATCTGCAACCTATTCCTGCATTTGAAGAACCATTTAGTAGAATAATGGTAGTCTGTGTCGGTCCTTTACCTAAGACCAGGTCAGGCAACCAATACTTGTTGACCATCATGTGTGCGTCTACAAGATTTCCAGAGGCAATTCCTCTGAGAAATATAAAAACTAAAACTATTGTGAAAGCTTTGGTGAAGGTTTTTACACTTGTTGGCCTTCCAAAATCTGTCCAGTCGGATTAAAGGTTAAATTTTATATCTGGAATTTTCCAACAAGTTATGCATGAATTAGGCATCCAACAGTTTAAATCTGCTGCCTATCACCCTGAAAGTCAAGGGGCTTTGGAAAGAAGAATATGATTCGGTCATATTGCTTTGATACAGGAAAGGATTGGGTTGAGGGTGTTCATTTGTTGCTGTTTGCTGTTAGGGAATCAGTTCAAGAGTCATTGGGTTTTACTCCCTTTTAACTGGGTTTTGGACATACTGTCCGTGGACCATTGAAATTATTGAAAGAGAAACTTCTTTCAAATGAAGATTCAAAAGATTAATCTTCTTGACTATGTCTCTGATTTCAAATACAAGTTGTCAAAGGCCTGTGAAGTAGCAAGAACTAATCTTCACACTACTCAGTCAAAAATGAAATTATGGTATGACAGAAATACACAGGAAAGGAGTTTTAACCCTAGTGAGAAAGTTCTGGCTCTCTTTCCCATACCTTAAAATCCTCTTCGGGCTAAATTTTATGGTCCTTATATAGTTGAAAAGAAAGTAAATGACCTAAATTATATCATTACACTCCTGTGAGGCGGAAATAGAAACAACTTTGTCACATAAATATGTTAAAGAAATATTTTGACAGATATAGCCCAGCTAATTATTCAGTTAATTTAGTTGTACCTGTCCCACACAGTGAAGATATCAACGATGGAATACAATCAGACTATAGTGACTCTGGTGTGACCAAACTTCGAAATTCCGAAATATTGAACGATCTGGACCAGAAACTTTCACATCTACAACAACAGGAAAGAAATGAACTAAAACAGCTATTACATGAGTATGAGTACTTGTTTCCTGATGTTCCTACACGAGCAAATACAATCTATCATGACGTTGACATTGTAGATTCTACACCTGTGAAACAGCATCCTTACAGAATGAATCCTCTCAAACAGGACTATTTGAAGATAGAAATTCAGTATTTACTGGAGAATGATTTTATCGAACCAAGTAAACGTAACTGGAGTTCACCATGTATTCTTGTTCCTACGCCTGATAATACATTCCGCATGTGTACTGACAATAGAAAAGTCAACAGTGTCACCAAAACGGATTCATTTCCAATCGCAAGAATGGACGATTGCATCGATAAAATTGGAAACGCGAAATATGTCACCGAGTTTGACCTTTTAAAAGGATTCTGGCAAATTCCACTCACGGAAAGGGCAAAAGAAATTTCAACATTTGTAACTCCAGATGGATTTTATCAATATAAAGTCATGCCGTTTGGAATGAAGAATTCTCCTGCAACGTTTCAACGTCTGATGAACATGATAACATCTGGTCTAGATAATTGTGACGCGTACATCGATGACGTCATTAGCTATAACGACACCTGGGAAGATCACTTGGAAACCATTCGGAAATTCTTCGATCGACTCAGCGATGCAAATCTGACAATTAATTTGAGCAAAAGTGAGTTTTGCCATGCTTGTGTCACATTTTTAGAACATATTGTGGGACAAGGTCAAGTCAAACCTATAGAAGCTAAGGACATAGCTATCTCCGGTGCCAATTTGTAAAAATCAACTGATGCGATTTTTAGGTATGGCTGGATATAATCGGAAAGTTTGTTCAAATTTTGCTATAATTGCTGAACCTTTGACAAGTTTGTTGAGTAAGAAAACCAAATTTCATTGGTCTGACAAGTGTCAGGAATCTTTCGATAAGTTAAAGGCCATGCTCAAGAATGCACCAGTTCTTTCTGCACCACATTTCAGCCAATCGTTTAAATTGTCTGTTGATGCATGTGATGTAGGGGTTGGTGGAGTATTGATTCAGGAAGACAAAAATGGTGCGGATCACCCTGTGTGTTATTTTTCTAAGAAACTAAACAAGTACCAGAAAAAATATTCCACAATTGAGAAGGAATATTTGGCTTTGATATTGCCTTTACAACATTTTGAAGTGTATGTTACCTCGGCTCCTTCTCCACTTATTGTATACTGTGATCACAATCCCCTTACTTTCATCAATAAAATGAAAGATAAAAATCCGAGATTGTTGAGATGGAGTTTAATATTGCAGGAATATAACACTGACATTCAACACATCAGGGGAAAAGACAATGTGATCGCAGATGCACTTTCACGTGCATAGACTATGTTGCTTTGTTTTTGTATTGACTTTTAAAAGACATTTTCATTTGAAATTTTGATTATGCATATTTAAAAGAAAGCTTTATTGCATAAATCTTTCTTTTTCTTTATGAGGGGAGATGTTATGCATGGTGTTTATATAATATTTTAAATATTTTAGGAAATTATAAATGTTTCTTGACTTTAATATTTGCTTAAACCTTAATGTTAAGTATAATGTTGACATGTTTAGCTATTGTCCTTGAATTAGGTTGTTTACTTATTATTTGAGTTTAAGGACGGTTTTGGTAAACAAGTTGTTTATTCCATTTGAGGTCAATGTTGATTTTTTTGACAGATAAAACAGAATTTCTTTAGAGTTATGTGTAAAAAGTCACATACACACCATATACTATTCTAGAACATTCTGTCATGTAACCTATCTTTATATATACCATGTTTAGTAGACAGTTTTTCAGTTTCGACATTACCATCAATCTTTTAAAGAGTTATTACAGTTGTGAAAAATCATTCCAAAGTCAGAGAGAGGAATTATTTAAAATAGTCAATGGATTATAAAAGTGCTCATAGACTTTTGTATTTTGGATTTTGAACTGATGATTTTGGGATTTATGTGAACTTATTCAAAGATATTCTGGAGTACTTCATTTTGGCACATCATCACATTAAAGACTACTGGCATATCAGGACATTAAAGACTATTGACACATCAACACATTAAAGGATACAGTCATTCATTCGGAACATTCTATATTTACGATTTGTGATTAGGACACTTAAGATTATTGGATTATTTGGATTTTAATTCACATTACTGTACGTGTCTTTTGAATTTTCACTTTAATTGTCTAGCAATAAATTGCTTGATGATTTTTACTTGATTTGTTGGTTTTACTTTCTTTCTGTTACATTTTTCTTAGACCATAAAGTCGTAACACTTTTTAAATTTTAAACTTGCAAGCAATTAAGAAGACCAAGATTCAACACTTAAACCAGATCTCTGTAACCAAGTTGAGCAAATAAAAGGAGAATTTCGTTGTTATATTTGCTCCTTTATTTGTTTATTCTTTCAGGTTTGCAGCCAATATCGTGAACGTTGCCAGTCTAATATCGATTGAACTTTGCTTGTAGTTGGAGTGTCGGATTTATGCCAAACCAAGGCTAGAAATTTGTGACATTTGTAGGTAAACAAATGCAAGAAATTATGCAATAATTTGTTCGTTCGGGCATCAGTCTAGTAGGCATATGCCTACATAATATTCTGTAGTGTGAATTCCTTTTTTTTTTGTGGTTTCAATTTTCGTAGTTTTGGGCAAAAATGCCATTTTCGTCGCTACTTAAATTCGTAAATTGGGGAAGCATTCCAGTAGTTTCCACAGATGAATAATTGTTCGTTGGGTCTTTAAATTCGTTATTTTGAGCGACCAAAAAATCCACTATAATTGGTAACCCGCGAAAAATGGCGAATTCACAGTATTTTATATTATACCGCATAACGAGAAACATATGTATGCAAAAAGCCCTTTATAAATATCAAGGTTAGACTTGAATCGCATCATTACTCAAATATTCCACAACAATTTGATGGCTAGGTAAGTGGCAGTCAAGTTGTATATCTGAATATGTGTAGATTTCACTAAGTCACGTTTTATTAGTTAGAGAAGTTTATCTTTAAAATTATTACACTTGAAGAGGCAATTCGATGGAATTATTTATCCGCCTTCGTGGTAACTGTGATTAGAGTGCCGGACTGGCGATATGAAGAGTGCGGGTTCGAATCCTGCCATTGGATCAGCCCAGATCGGCTACTGTGGTGTGTCCCTGGGCAAGGCACTTTACTCAATTGTCTCGGCACGATATACATGCCATATATTGCTGTACCAAAAAAACCCACACCAAACCAAACCAATAAACAAATCCGTTACATTTGCGTAAGAGCGATTTAACTATATGAATGACATTGACATATGATTACATCCAGGCTAGTGCTCTCGCTTCTCTTTAAATACCATCCACTTCGCATATCGTATTCTTCACGATCAGTAAACTCGTTTTTGCCTCGATCCACAAAATTTTTCAAAAACGTATAAACAAGTATCAAGGATTTACTGCTCACTTCCACATACCTGAACTTATCTACATTTGTCGTGAAATATACAAGCAAAAATGATACCTATGACTATTCAAAACGAGGCTGAACCGTGGCCAACGATCAATTTCGTCAGTAGTTTTAAGAATATCGTTTAGGGAACAGTTTGGACTATAAGATCATTAATCAGTGCATCACAGGGTATGTAGGTATTAAAACGAGGAGTTCATATCGTGTTAGCCATTTGAACAGCAAGAATGGAGTAAGAGTAGTATAGTAGGCTGATATGGGGTGTAAAGGTAATTTAACATTACGCCCTTATGACTTGGGTCTCTATGGAGTCTAATGGAAATTTAACATTACGTCTCGATTTTGACTCCATAAAACTATGTCAAATGGGTAACTATGGAGTCTAATGAGAATCTAACAGTACGACCCCATAAAACTATGTCAAATATGTGTCCATGGGGTCTAATCGGAATTTAATATTAGTCCATTGGTTTAACATTATGGGTCTGTATGGGGTCAAGGGGAAATGTAATGTTAAACTACAGTTACTAACCAATACATACGCTATTTGGACTGACCAACACTCAGTTATCTACTATCCAACACTCCACATTCACTATCCATTACTCAACACTTACTATCCAATACGCCGTTTGAGTGAACAACACTCAGTCATCTACTATCCAACACCCCATATTTACTCTCCAACACGCCACATTTGTCATTCAACACGCCACACTTGCTATCCAACACGCCGTATGAGTGACCAACACCCAGTAATCTACTAACCAACGGGTATGAGTGCTCGCACATAAACACACGGAGGTATTGATCCCTTGAATGAAGCTTCTACAATTGCCAGAGCATGTAGATTAGTGTACCGAAAGAAGTTCACGCCCGAGAACAAACTAGCCATCATACCGCCTCAGTTCTATCAATCTGTCAGCAGTCAATATTCATCCGAAGCCTTGCAAACAATACATTACTTGCGTGAAACTCAAGACATGTGTATACACTATGCTAGAAACGGCGGAGAAAAGAGGATTGGATATTATCCCATTAATGGATGGGAATTAGATAACCCACAGATCGTGTACAAATTTCAGTGCTGTTTATTTCATGGGTGCCCCACTTATTTTCTTCAACGAGATGTGAAAAATCTTTTATCAGAGTCGACCATGGAAGAGTTGTACGACAAAATTACTAACGACGTCAGAGTTCGGAAAATCAAGGATACCAAGTGGAAAAAATGTGGCAACACTACTAGGATCGACGCCTGAAAACAGATTCAGAATTTCGACTCATCGTTTAAAACTACGATGAGGTGGACATCGAACCCTTGAATCCACGCAAGGACGAACCAATGCTACACTCTTGCTGTGCGAAGTCGACGAATCGCAAGGAGAACAATTCATATACATCGACGTGTGTTCGTTATATCCTTGGGTGTGTAAATATGCTCGATTTCCAATCGGTCACTCTGAAATTTTGACAGAACACATCGACGTGGAACACATTCGCCAGTACTAAGGTCTGATCAAATGTAAAGTTCTACCACCGACAAACTTCTACCATCCCGTGTTGCCTGATCATTGTCACGGAAAGCTGATGTTTTCCTTATGTCGTACGTGTGCTGAAACGTGTAATTAACACTAACCTTGACGCCACAACGATCAAGAGTGATGCTGTACCCTGCAAAATGAGTGATGCAGCACGACCATACCGCTCCATTATCGATTGCTATGCCGTTCGTGTGTCCATCTGTGGATCTCATCCATGCACTCACAAACCACTCTGGATACCACAAGCTCGTCAGGAATTACAAAGCAGAAGAATACACGTTTCCTGTAGCTTTGACTGGCTATTTTTATTCTGAAAGTAGATTCAAGGCGTTCAAAAAATATTCAATATATCTGGATGGATTACCCACTCTCAAAACTGTAGCCAGAGCAGGATTTATCTACTTTAATGAGGATACCAAGTACGATGTTTCAATTGTGGTGTGAAGATCCACGAATGGGAGTATAACGATTCAGCTTTCCTTGAACACGCCAGAGGGTCTCCGTGCTGTCTCTGCCTTTCCTTGGTGGGTTATGATTATTATCCTCATGGACACTTTAGAAAAGAGGATTCATAGTTTACCTTTGGAGCTCCGAGAACGCATTTAGTGAAATTTTGTGCTAATTCAAGTGACAAGTAACAATTGCATCTGAAACTTGTTAGCCATAATTATCTTACAGTTTTAAAAAGTTGATTACTTTGAAAGTGTTCAAATGGTCAGACATTGATTAACTACAAACATCGTGTAAGACTTTGGATGCTACGATTTTTTCTTACAAAATTAGAGTGATACACAGAATTGCATAAGAGGATGTATAGGAAAAGGCTCAAGACTAGCAGAATAACAAAAAACGTTTAAAAGAAGTGTTGCATCAAGACGAGACTTCTTCACGTCATGTAGTGTGTTGTGAGTTATTGATTACGTGTCTTGGATATGATATAGCAGCAGATTCCGTACGACTACTTTCTCAGACACTCCTGTGAATGGACAATTTAGAGAACCCATTGAGGATCTATTATCAGACATTGATAAACTGCTAGCACGTTATAAGACTTGCTATGCCACGACTTCTGTCATCAGTGTTGCACCAAATTCCGTTAAAGGAAGTCAATGACACGATTTAAAATTTAGTGGATTACCAAGCTCTTTTAAAAAACTGATTCCACAAAACAATAATATTCCTTTGCATTTTGGACGATGTGTCGTGTGTGTTAGTGTCTGTATTTCTTGGATTTAATTTATCAGCAGATTCCCTGTGGCAAATTTATGAACAGTACAGGCAAAATCATGACAGCCAAAACTGTATTTGTGCATGAAAAACTAATTGTGTTAAAAGTGCTACAATTAGTGTGCTAAATACGAAAACTCTACCCCTGTGTTAAGAAGAAATTCGTCGCACTTTATCTACTCTTCATACTTACGAAGTGTGTGCGGCTAGTTGGATACACCGACAGATTTACGACTGCAAGGATGTACGTGACCGGAAAATTCTTAGATCTGACACTTAGAAACAAGAGATGGCTTATTATGCAAAAGACGTCGTGTGTGACTGAAGAAAGAAAACATGAGCTTTGTTTTTTTATGTGAATATTTTCTTTGTTGTACCATGAAATAATTAAACGTGCATAAAATGTCTTACGTTCTTGGTGATTGTGTCAGACTTTCTCAAATTACTTGAGAGTTATGGATGCATCCTCCGTTCGCAAAGTGATTGACGAAATGTTAGATCGTCAAAGTTGGGAGGCACTGAATCTTCGCCATCCCTTTAATATGCTCATTGCTGGACCCAGTGGTTCAGGCAAAACCGAATTTGTAAAACGTTTAATTGAGGACAAATCACTTTTGTTCGATCATTCTCTACAACGTATCGTGTGGTGTTACAAAGAGTGGCAATCAGCTTACATGCTACTGAAAGAAAGTCAAGGATAATCCATTTTGTTTGTTGAGGGAATTCCTTGCGAAGACGATGGGATCGTATCTAACTCGAGTCAAAAACATTTCGTTATCTTCAAAGACATGTTTGGAGAAGACGAAGAAGAGATTAAGCTTTCGTTTACACAAAGGGACATCATCCTAATAACCAACATAATTTGCATTGCTCAAACTTTTTGCAACAAAGTAAAACGCATTGCGCCATCAGTCTCAATGATCATTGTGTACTGTTGTTCAAACGACCAAGAGATAAATTTCAAGTTCAAATCTTGGCAAAATAATTAGGGACATCTGCTAATGCTTATGACGATGCCATTCAATCGCCACATACGTATTTTCACAACGATTTAAAATCTATCACTCCCGATTATTTGAGATGTCGTACTGATTTGTTTTTAGAATTGGTGTCAAGAAGGAGGGCCGGTCATTTACACGTCGCCTTCCTAGTCTGTCTAAAAGGCTATAAAACACCATTAACTTCTTTCCTTTCTGACTGTATTCAACATGACCTCCTCTCATCCTCCTGACAAAATGATTCGTGCACTGTATGCCATCAGTCACACAAAATGCACAAGTGCGTTCACGTTTGTTATAAGCCAGTCTCAAAGAAGTGTTGCGATTGTTTACTTTGACAGCACGTCAATTACTACAATGAAATATTTACATTCCTCACCAAACTCAACGTTTTGTTTTTTGAAAAACATATAGTAGCTTTGACACACCTAGCTGACCCAAGAATAGATACGCTGAAACCTAAAAAAGAAATTTTCTTGAAACCAAGTGGAAGTTGATCTCTAGGAGGTGTTATTATTCGTTCTCTTCTACGATGGGGATCCTTGTACCGAAGCTATAAATGCAAAACCAAATTCCAAAAGACAGATAAAAAGGAAGAGAGTGGTAGTAAATTCAAACTCTACATCTCCTAGGATGAAGAAAACCCAGAAGAAAACAACCCCTTCAAGAACGAGAGGTACTGCTGCTAGAACCAGTACTTACTCACAAAAACATCGATCTGTGACCGTGTCCTCTTCCTCTTCTCCTCCTCCATATCGATGATGCCATCCAAACTTGATTTAAAACAAGAGTTGCCTCATTTCATGACAACATGAAAACCCATCTATAAAGGGACTTGTACTTCAACTCCTTCGACTTCGTATTCTGCTCTAGCTGCTGCTGCAGCATCCAAAAAGGTGGCATCCACTAAGACAAAAGTCAAAGACAGAACAGGTATGTTACAAAGTTGACTGTATTTGTCCAAAAAAGAACTGGCACCATTTATTCCGTTGACAACACCTTGTCATCCAGTGATGCCTAAAGTCTAGTTGTTACGACGTCCCGAGAAATAAAAGAAATGTGTTGATAAGATTCACTTCAGTTTTCGTCTGACCAAAATGTCTTCCTCTCAAAGTTCACACCATCGTTGACGTCCAAAGAAACATTCCAAAGAAGGAAAACTAACAAACAAAAGCAAAACAAAGCAACAAAATAAAAAAACAAACTATCCATTCTCGTTTAGCTAAATCTTGGGATGTCCTGTCAATACATACCAAATCCAATGCTCCGAGGAGAAAACAAATCATTCAAAAAGTACCAAACAAAATCATCGATACTGTCTGTGAAAGTTGTTTCACCGTCTTAAAAGGAACGATTCCTTGGATCAAGATACAGAAACAGCGATTAGGACGACATCGTCATGTTTCTCGCCAGATGGTAGAAAAGAAAATTAAAAGACAAAAGTGCTCGTTCAACGAGGAGGATTTTTCCTATTCTGACTGGCCGTTGCTTAAAATCGCTGCTCATTTGTTAGGATAAATTGCTAGACCTCTTTTAGGTGGAATGTTAACGTGAAGATAAACTTTTCTGGAAGGACATCACACTTGTACTCCTCTATCCCATGGAAGAACGAAAATTAGCTTTAGTTCCTTACAAGCAGTGGATGGAACTCCACCGTTGTTACAGACAATGGATACCTCACTTTCCGCCTGATCCAAATCTCACCGAGATATCACATTTACAAAAAGAGTTACAATCGCTTCTGGATCAAACAGATTTTTCAGAAACTGAAACATCGCAACGCTACAGACAATTATTGCAACCGCTTCAATCAACTGTTTCACCAGAAAGCTTTCGACGCAACGGCTAAACCTACTCTGAGAGATTTCAAAAATGTATTAAAAACCGTAGAAAAACAGAAAGCAGCAAACACAATGTCAGTCACTGCTACGAGGATGGAAGAAGAGAAAGAAACAAGACGTGGTAACACATCAATCTATTTGAGAGCATGTTAATGTGTAAAATATGTCCACATACTTTCTTTCAAAGTTCTTTGAAAACGTTCCACAACACTGGCTTTAGTTTCATTAATTTTTTCACTACTGAAAATCCTGAAACTAAAGCCAGTGTCTTGTAACGTTTTCTAAGAACTTTGAAAGAAAGTATGTGGATATTTTACACATCAACATACTCCCAAATACACTGACGTGTAAATCGAACAATAAATCGTACCATCGTAGCATCGGATGTGCTCCAGAGGAAGTGACACCTCAAAACGAGGTAATTATGTTTGATCGAGTGCTTAAAGGAACTTTATACTGGCCAGAGTCACAACGAGGGACCAAGAAAGACGATCATGTGTACGATATTAAAAGTATTATCGATCAAAGAACCCGTAAAGTGGAAAACATCGTATCCAAGGAGTGAAAGTCCGTTGGAAAGGATAGCCACCCAGTTTCGATTTTTAGATTGCAGCTTCACAAGTCATCGACAATAAAAAGAAGTAGAAGCCACAAACATGCAGTCAAATATTGCATCCATTCTCCCAGTTTATCTCTTCAAGACTACAAAAACAACAACAAGAACCAGAGTGGGTGTGGTGTGGAGAACGTGTACCTAAAAATCAAATCGTCTTTTTCTGCCATTCTTTGTACTATATTGTGTTATTGGAGCAGCGATTGTAAATTTGAGTTTGCAACAAATAGATACACAACTGTGGATTATTTTACTCAGCAGTTGTATTGGTTATCTTCGTTTCAATCCTTCGTTGAAATATACCGACACTAATAAGAACGGTAGCCTCGCAAACGCCAGTCACAACTCTTCCAATCACAGCAGCAATCCTCTAGAACCGTTGGAACATCAGGTGACTTATCGGAGACAAAAAACATCGACTTATCAATAACGAATTTTATTTAATATTACCTATTGGCAATTTTGTGGATGTGTTTCCCAACAACAAATTATGTTGCTTCACAGCCAAGTTACCTCAGTCCATACAATGGTACCACGAAGCTCATTGGGAAATAGCTTTAGTAAAAATAATTCGTCCCACTCATGTCTTGAATATTACTGCAGATCAAGCCACTTTCGTCATAGAAATCCTCAGCGAACAAGTCCTAGACTTGGACAAAATTGAACTGGGCAATTACGGAAAAAAAACCCACACAAACAAACAGCGCCAGCTAATTCCCAATTGAAAATTT
The DNA here is from genome assembly GCA_029931535.1 of Margaritifera margaritifera. Lineage (NCBI taxonomy): Eukaryota > Metazoa > Mollusca > Bivalvia > Unionida > Margaritiferidae > Margaritifera > Margaritifera margaritifera. Next base: position 760,959 of record JAQPZY010001096.1, on the reverse strand, counting down.
ATATGAAATTTCCTGAATGGATATTATTTTAACGCCTAAGATCTCATCGAAACGATTTCAACTATTTTCAACGATCAGTTTGGCAAAGCATTGGAGAAAACTCACCGAAGTGCCCTGATCGAATACCATCCACCATCTCATAGTCTCAAATTGGATTTTTCCGACGGTAAAACGCTGTACCTAACTATTTCTCCCATTTTGTTTGCTATTCTGGGTGTAAACACAGCTCTGACTTCTACCAAAAGCATCTCGATTCAACAAGTATTTTCGTTACCCTATCGAATTGAACGAAGGTCTGAATTTGTTGTTTGTGTACTATGATGTTGTCGAGTATAACGTTGTGAGAAGCACAGCCTCGATTGCTGAGAGTCATTCTTTTAAAGTGGATTCTGCCATAGCTTTTACAAAGAAGGAGGAACACGTGTCACGTTCACCCAGAATTGGTACATCCTCGTTTTCTTCCCGTCAATAAATCGTATTTTGACAGTGTGAATATTAGTATCAAAGGGGATCTGAGACAAAATATTATATTTCTAAAGAAAAAGTCACGGTGAAACTATTAAATTGTAACTGATGTGTCATGTGTACTGAGGAGTAGCTCAACAATGAAGCCAAGAACACACATCTCAAAGCCTCAGTGGTGTGAAAATCTGCACTTTGGATGCCTTCAGCGAGGTAAAAAGAAGATAATAATTCTCTCAATGTCGGATTTAAAGATCGCCAAAAGAAAATCAAACAAGGACGTAGTTTAGAAATGATGGATCGTTTACACTTGGACATGTTGTTGAAAGACAAGTATTTGTTGACTGGTGTGGATGTACGTCTGTCTGAGACTGATTCGAAGTAGTACCGTGTTCCATTTGATGACTAATGTTAACGAGTACAAAACTATCATCGTGCGGAAGTTTAATCTAAATTTGGAAACGACATCATTCAAGCTCCGACCATAACAACAGCCAAATATCCTGTACGACGAGTGGAAGTCAAATCCTATACCAATGCATCTAGATTCCAATCCAAGATCGAAGATCATGTTTCCAAGGTCAACTGCCTAAACTTTTGTTGATTTGGATCGACAACAATGCTGCCCTTAACGGAACTATTGGTCAAATCGTTTTAATTTCCAACACTTCAACGTGTCCAAGATAGAAGTCACCCGAGATCCATCAGTACCCATCGCATATCGTACGCCGATTATGTAGAAGGATATGCTTTGTATGGATTTGATTTCACTTCAGACCAAGGCTTCGACGAGGGACATTTCCATCCTATAAAATCAGGCCAACTCCGTATAGAACTTCAGTTTGCACTGGCCCTTGCGAACATAGTGAGTGTCATCTTGTATGCAGAATTTGACCATGCTCTGGAAATCAACAGTCTGAGATACGTGATCATAGACTATTAAAACGAAACATGGAAGCTATGCACATAGGCGAGGAGGATGTATTCGATCTAGAACAGCAATCACAGACCCCAAGTGGAGAAAAACAAAGAAGAAATAGCCATGATGTCGCGATGGTTAGAACAAGAACAACACTTAGTCTCCTGTTTGGCTAATAGAATCACGCTCCTAACCAGAGAACATTGTTATGATTTGCAAATCGATCATCCTAAAGTGCAACACGACAAATATTTGATGAGAAGTGAAGAAGAAAAGTTGAAAGAATATCAGGACCGTCATCTCAGAAGAGATGATTCTGGTATAAAGACTTGAGTGGTCATTCGCTACCTCCATTGACTTCTTTAGAAACGAAACGCATCGAAGCTCTCTTACAACAGAGTACAGAGTACTGAGATTTCCCGTTGATTGACTTACTTGACATATCTTTTCAAGAAAAAGGTAAGATGTGAACTTATTGCTTATTATTACCTGTGAAAATGAATAATTGGGAACTAAATTACCTTCTGACCACAGTTCGTAGCAGCCGTCTACTTTCCCAATGACCACAGCGAGAACTATTTTGATTCTTATCGATTACCTCCACTCGAAGACGATATAATTGACTTTATGACAAGAAATTCTGTATCATCTCAATTCAATAATTTGAGATTACAATGATCGGATTATATGGTGTGCGGACAATATTGTGTGTAATTTCTTCTACAACACCTTATTGGATTCCCACTAAAACATTTACTGACTTGTGTTGGAAGTGATTTCTGTAGAAACGATGCTAAAATAAATATGTGATTTTGTGAACATTATATATATCTATCTAGCACAAAAAAGTAGTGTTCATTGATGGCAATATGACACTGTACTAGATCATTGGAATTCTAGTCTTACATCACAACTTTTCAACCTTGTAAATACGTTCATGTTTAACATTTGTTTGTCAGTTGTACATGAAGAGGAAGGGACTGGCCCTAATCATATCTCTTTATTGGTTGATGTCGGAGTTTGCGGAGTTTCTTAAAAAATGTTGATTTTGAAAAAATGGTGTGTTGGCTGCTTTTTAAAGAAAAAATTCTTTTGACATACTCTTTTCCTTTCTCTCTCTCTCTCTCTCTCTCTCTCTCTCTCTCTCTCTCTCGATCTTTGAATTTTTCTAAGATGATGTTTTCTTTTATGTCTGTGTCTCCACTTTTGAGGGATGTTTTCCTTCAAGTCCGTGCTTCTAGCATATACAGCGGTTCGTTGCTCAGCCAAAGCCTCCTGGGACGCGATGACGCAGCCAGCCGTCCCTTGCCTCCTTTGCCTCGCCCGGACAGACTCAACGCAACAACTAAGTAATCCTGTAAACATTTAGGTTCTCTTCCTATGAACACGAAAAAAATTCAAATACTCTAAATTCAAATTTAACTATACGCACCCCTCTATATCGCTCTTTCATTGAACCCCCTTAGTGGGGAAACCATGTAGCAATGGAGCGGTGCGAAAATAGCGTCCATACAAGGTAACTCGTTTAGTGGGTTGCAGTTATGTAACCCACTGGACGAAAATAAATAAGTGTGCTTAGCACACAGTTTAATCCCGCACGCACTGGGGGTAAATAGACGTACATGGTCAAATGACCGCACACGCCTCTAATTCAAACATCATCATCATCAGTGTTGCCATAATTCGTCGATTCGTCCACGAAGACAATGAATGAGTGAAGCGGTAGGCAAATTAAGTGGAGCCATGTACTTGTTGAATAGGGTGGAGTACCTCCTATGCAGAGTAGAAGAAACAGAAGTTTATCCTTATAAGAGTCATTTCAAAAGGAAAATGGTAGCATTTTAAGCCACAAAGAATTCGATAACGGAAGTAATCGAGGCGGAAATGGAGAAAATAAAGTGGAGTTCGACAGAAGAGAAGAGGTTGCGGAAAGGATTAATAGCGAGGAATTCCAAGTTCCCACCGCATAGAATTGGGAGATAGAGGCAGATAAGCTTATTTTAGACTCACTGTCTCTTATCAGAAACGTTGCCCTTGCTGTGTATACAGCCATTGAGTCGTCCTGGATATCAATAAGATCTCTGATGCATGACAAGAAAACCAAAAGTTCTTTTCAGGTCCACCCAGATCTCTTAGAAAAAAGATACTACTCAGTCATTGCCAATATGTGTTTTATTTTTATTTTATTTTTATTTTTGTATCTTTAAAAACTAATATTTAAACCCCACCCAGCGTGATAGTGTGTTTGTGGGTATACTTTGTGTAAACACGTCTAACATTGCTAGATTTGTGTGAAAAGTTTGTCATTGGTTGTTTATATAAAATTCTTTGACGTTCTCTTTTCCTTCTCTCTCTCTTTCACAATCTTCATTTTTTTCTAAGGAGAATAGTTTCTTTCAGGTCCGCGTGATTCCTCCTTAATTATATTCTATCCTGTCGGAGTACTACATCTAGGGATGTTTTCCTTCGCGTCCACGTCTCCCCTTTTGAGGGATGTTTTCCTTCGCGTCTGCGTCTCTAGCATATATAGCGGTCCGTTCGCTAGTCTTGCCATTCCTCGTCAATAACTAGAATAGCAAACTGTGTGAAACCAATGCATCGTTCGAGAGAACAGAGCGTTTCTTGGACCAGATGACTGAATACTACCCTACCCAACATCTCCTGAAGGAAATGCGAACGGAGAAAGTACTGCTAAAATTAAGAGAGCTTTGGTTGAGGAGGCGCAGGAGCAGGAGAGACAGACAAAGGAGAGGATGCAAGAACACCTCAACGCTAGGTGACAAATAGTTATGGAGAGGTTACGTGACAGGGAAGAAGAAGAAGCTGAACAAAGAATCAGTCCTTGTAGCCACTCGTGATAGGGCAGTAAATGTGCAGAGTGCAGAGCTAGGTCCGGGTGGCGTGATATGTGTTAACCCTCTTTGCTTAACCACCCCAAGGGCCCTTTTCAGGACTACCCAGTTCTCTTGAAAAGAGATACTACTCAATCATTGCCAAAATATTGTATATTTTATGTTTGTATGTCTTTGTCTATGATTTGTCTATTCACAACTAAAACTTAAAGTCCTACCCCACTGTGATAGTATGTTTGTGTATGTGTGACCACTCCTACGCTTGTATCTGATAGTATGCTGGTGTATGTGTGAGCACTACGACCCGTTGGTTTGTAGATGACTGGGTGTTGGTCACTCAAACGGCGTGTTGAATAGAAAGTGTGGGGTGTTGGATAGTAGATAAATGAGCACTGGTCACTCAAACGTATAAGTGTGTGATGTTGGATAGTAAATGTAGGGCGTTGAGTGTTAGTCAGTCCAAATGGCGTATTGGCTAGTATGTGCAGTTTAAACATTACATTTCCCCGTTCCCCATGAACCCATACAGACCCATTATGTTAGACTAATGTTAAGTTCATATTATACCCCATCTGATATAGTCTAATGAAGTTAAAATGGAGCCGTAATGTTAAATTCCCATTAGAAGCAACGTCAGCCCACTATACCACTAGTAAGCTCTAGGTTATCCGGTAGTTTGTTTTACAATAACATACAGAACCTCCGATAATGGGGACATTTTTAAGATTCAATTATGAACATGAAACTTTGAAGCAATCACCATCTCTCAGATTGCAACGTGTTTCTTCAATCATTAACTGAAATAATAAAAACAGTAAAATCTACTTTTTATTTTAAAAAAAACTAACAATTCAATTATATACAGTTTAAGCCAACAACTTTCCCGTAAAGCGTTTTAACTTTTTATGTACCCACAAGGGCTTTCTCTTATGTGTCTGTATCTTCAGTCTTCTCACAAATTAAACCGGCTCATTCTAAACTAGGTCATGTACAAGACTAATACATCCTTCATATGCATCGGCTTAGGATCGGAAAATTCATCCCTTGGGATTTGAATTTTTCTATGCAGCACCAATGCATAATGAAGGATTATTGTTTTATACCCTTAATTAAAAATGACGCTCGAAGTCAAAATGCCGTTTTGTAAATACTAATGTGAATTTGAAACGAACAAAACACCCATTGAAAATTTCTTCACTTTATGAATGAGCGTAAAAATTAATGTTTAAACGTTAAATTACGTTAAATTATTTGAACAGTTCTGAATATTTTTATAACATATATCTTTCTTTGAATCTGACAATAAATTTAATGCCGACTGAGAGACGAAACAACTTTCTATAAAATGACGTGCAGCATGCCAGACACCTGGACATGTATGCATCTGACGTAACACAGCTAGATACAGTTGGAGAAGGAGAGCAATTCTACTTCTGTGTAAAGAGCATACTGTAAAATCATGGCACTAGTAGGGTACTCACTGACTGATATCAATGCAGACTTGGATGAAGTTTACATATGTAATTCTGTCATATACTACATTTATGGTGTGGTTTCATCGTTTTAAAGATGGTCGCGAATCCATAGGAGAATAACCACGTTCTGGAAGTCAGTTGTCTGCAACTGGTGAGCGGGAAGTGGCTGCTGTGAAGGTAACAATTGATGAAGATGCACGATACACTGTAGACAATTGATATTATTACAGGCATTAAGTCCTCAACTGTTTTTAATATACTCAAGAATCATTTGAAGCTGAGAAAGGTCTGCGCAAGATGCGTCCCGCATTTGTTGACGGCTGATAAAAAACATACTCGTATTAAAATCGCCAAACAACTACTCGCCAAATGTTAACAGTGATGAGAGATGTTTGAATGAGATTGTAAGAAGTGATTAAACATGGATTACTGTTTGATCCCGACTCAAGAGAAAATAATAAAATTTGGATCTGATACAATGAGCAGAGACCAATAATCGCTCGACGTCGTCGGACTGTCAAGACAGTTTTATACACATTATTTTTTTGATGCAAAAAGCCAGCTCGTTTAGGTACCTGTGCCTGAATCTGCTAGTGTCACTAGATATTTGTATGCCTCTAAAGTGTTGCCAAAAGTTGTGAAACACTGCCGAACCACTCGTCCGCGCATCGGTACTCGAGGTATCCATCTACTCCATGACAACAGTTTTCCAGTATATCTGCTTTTGTACTGCGGTCGGTTATGTCATCTTAGACAACAGTCACGTGATGAAATATAGATATATTCCCCATCATTGTTCAACGCTGAAAAATACACACAATCACAAACACGTAGGAATGTGAGAAATTATATTTTCTTGAAAACTCTCTACTTACCTCAGATTGTCATGCCATTATAAGCGTACGATTCCAGATACAGTTCAAGATGAATGGTACCATTGTGCGCTTATTTTCATACACCTGTGATAGCTTATTAAAGTTTTCAACTGTTCACAAAAGTAACCCATGGCACATATTAATTCGAATGATAGCTCTTGATCTTGTAGAAAACACGTTTTACCTAATGACTGAATATTACCAGCCATATATTTGAATTTCGAAATGTGTTTTCAACACTAAATTTCAATAATATTCTTTATCGAGATAACGAATACCCTATCGTCTGGAATAATAATAATAATAATAATAATAATAATAATAATAATAATAATAACTTTATTTCTGACTTAAGTCAATAGACAAAAGCCCCCAGGAGTTTCATACCAGATATAACATGAAAAAATATTAATACAACAATTTTCTCCTGCTCCAACGATGAATTATTGATGAATTACGACAACATGCAAAGTGAAACACATCTTTCAAGATTTTGTTACTACTACTAGTTATATTATTTCTACATGAGTACAGTCTCCTTCTAAGCAAAAGGCAAAGGCTATTTACATTGTTGTTCACAAACATTCCCGACGCAATATATATATAAATATAAATCTATTGTTGTAGTGTTGAGAGTATATTCATCAATATCATTACTGCTGAAAAAAGAGAAAACGAATACATACTGATACACATTTCAAGTTCATTACCTATCTACCTACACACATACTTTTAAGTGGACATATCATTCATTGAACGCGCTTGTTTGTTTATTACCCATCGAGGAACTGCCGATAATCAATGTACAACGTGACCTCAGACTTTGGTATACTGATAAGACATTGCTCCTGTTTACAAAGAACGGTCATGTTCCATCAGACTAAACAGAATATGCTAGGTTTATTGTACACATAGAGGAAAATATCAGACGTTGGATCACACTACGGAATTCTCGAATCCCATGCTGACGTCACACTACTTTATGGCTAGACTGGCTCTATATGTTTTTTCCCAACTGATTTTGTATGTGTGTTTTTCTGTAGATAAGTCGGGTAAGTTGCTCGTAGTGAACCATACAGTAAAATAATGGACAATAATGATCAAACGGATCACCACTGCGCTCTTGTTGACAAATTATGAACAATCTATTACATATCTTGACCCCCTTAACATGCAAGGTTATCCCAGGGGCGACATACATATTTATTTGCATAGATAGGAGGTCCAAATATGTCAGATTTTCTCTTATCAATATAGTCATTGCAAAGGAATCGAGCTTTATGTTTGTAACCTTTCTTCGACTTTACGATTGTATTTGAAATTTGAATTTGGTAGTATTTCATGGGAAATTATATACATCCAGTTAGGAATTGTGACGTGTTTGAATTTGGTAGTATTTCATGGGAAATTCTATACATCCAGTTAGGAATTGACATGTGTGAATTTGGTAGTATTTCATGGGAAATTGTATACACCCAGTTAGGAATTTGTGAAATGTTTAAATTTGGTAATATTTCATGGGAAATTGTATACACCCAGTTAGGAATTTGTGAAATGTTTGAATTTGGTAGTATTTCATGGGAAATTATATAAATCTAGTTAGGAATTATGACATGCAGAGTGGACGACTGTGTCATCTGGAAACATTAAAAAACTTTTTTATGTAAGAATTCTTTAACATCAAGGAATCACAAAATGGAGCAAATATACATATTTTCCCTCATCTCGTGTATATAACTGAGCATATATCTATCTATCTATCTATCTATCTATCTATCTATCTATCTATCTATCTATCTATCTATCTATCTATCTATCTATCTATCTATCTATCTATCTATCTGCCATACCGTCACTATATATATCTATCTTGTGAGTTAGCTAGTTAATAATAACTTACCCAGTTAGATATGAAACTATCCATCGACGCATGTATCCATGAAGGCAAAACTGTTTTGTAATATTTATCCACACCGCCACTATAAATTCATCAATACATCGATGCACTTGTGCATTTATTCAGCTAACTATCCATCTGTCTCTATTTTTGCATGCCATAGTAATTTGTATAGAAAATATTTTTTACTATAAATATTTACTTAAATACATTTACGTGCATGTTTTAACTCATAACAGTACCAGCATATATGCATGCATGTTATAAACAAATATGATAAGGAAAGTATACATTTTGGATATTGCTCTGGTTAATTAACTGTGACCATTGTAAGTTAAAAAGGCAAAATCTCACATCGTTCACGGACTGACCGATTGACCATGTATCGAGGGCGGCATTTATAATGAGGTTCTACAAGTTTTTTTTCCGACTTCTTTGCATTTTATGCCAATATAAGCAATTGAGATTAAAATGGAGTACTTAAGGATGAACAGAATGGCCACAGTTGGGTATCTTTTTTATGCAAATTGCGGAATTGATACTGACGTTTTGTTTTCTTCGGATCTTTGTAGTAATTTAGAAACTGGTGGAGTAACTTTTCAAATTACAAAATATATTAAACGCTTTCGGTCAATAAATAGTTTATTTTCAGATCGTGTTGGTTAGGGTTGAATTTCATGCAGATTTTACTATTACAGGAAGGGCAGTTACTATTAGGTTGCATGTAAAGTAAAACTATTTGAAGAGTAAACTAACTTGCCTCGCGCTCCTGTTCTTAGAAACATGAATTGTTTGCACTGGTAAGTCTTAGAGTCTTTAGATTGTGGAGTTTTGTAAATTAAGGGAGACAATTTGCGGATTTTTCGTGAAATTGTATGGTCACTCTGTTAAGGGATGAGCATGAACTATGTTCCCTATCTGACTATTACAGCTGCTGAATGTGGACACTTTGTACCGAATCCAATTGTAGGAAGAGCCGTTTCTGAAGCCCGTTATCCATGGCTGGTAATAATATTTTTAGTAATTTTCACTTTCAGTACCAGTTTCAGCATATTTATTTAATAAATCTCTATTTTTCATATAGTGAATTTACTTTTAGTACCAATAATAGTATTCTGCCTTGGTTAAAGCTCTAACTAATTCGTCTATATTCTTTTCTATTTTATTCTATTTTGAAAAACTAACTCGGTAAGGTACGTCACAGGATATCAAAATCTTGCATCCGAAGATTTGTTTTTTAAAGCTGTGAAGGACACAATATATTTTCATAATATATCTCAGTTGTAAAGGTCTTGGTATTATATTCGAAACAAAATATTTAGTAAGATAGCGAAGAAATAGATTGTAATAATTTACTCTTCAGAAACTACTCATGTCCTTAAGAAAAAAGAAACTCCCAATTTAGTCAACAAGATGACAAGGTTGAAATGCTGTCATGTTCTCTGGAATAATAGACGCAATCTAAATGATGTTTCTCAGGATCAATTAAATAGGTTTACGTAAACTTACAAAAATGTATATTAGAGACTGGTGTCTAGAATTGAAATATTCAACAATAAAATCACTTGTCAAGTATGCCTTGTTTTAATTAGAATAATTCGATACAATAAACAGGTTCGACTGAAGAAGTTCGGAGGCGATGGTTTATGTGTCCTGGTGGATTATAATTGGGTTCTCACATCAGCTAGTTTCCTAGGAAGGTAAACTATCGTACATTTTACGTCGTCTTAATCACAATAATATTTTCTAGACCATCAGTGTCTAGGATTAGCTTGCTTTTCTGATGAGTGTCTTAGAGTATCACACGTACGCGTAGCTAGAGTGGTGTGATAGATGAGATAACACACTCTAACTGTTACCCAAACTAGCGATTGAGTAACCTGGGAGATCAAAGATCTGATTTGCAATAGGTATTATGTATCAAGGTTTGATTTCATACTAAATTAGATTATCATTGGTTGAGGGCTATAGTCAGTTCTAAAACACTAGTTAAATTTAAATAGTGAAGATAGCAACAAAATAAAATATTGAGTGATTAATTCAAATATCAGAATTGTCAATAAAACTCTACTGGATACGATAACATAGCAGAAGCACTTACTAAACTACAGTATATAAAACATAAATAAATAAACACCCTTAGAGCTGAAACACTAAATAAACAAACTATTGCATTAAAACAAAAACAAAACAACAACGTCAGAGCTGAAACATTTACTAAACTATTGCATAAAAACAAAAATACATAACTGAAACACTTACTAAAATACTAAAACCTTACTACTGAAAAACCACTATCGATTTCTGCATCAAGACAATAGACCTTACTACTGGAACACTTGCTTACTACTTAAACACCAAGGTACTTAAACACCAAGGTACTTAAACACCAAGGTACTTAAACACCAAGGTACTTAAACACCAAGGTACTTAAACACCAAGGTACTTAAACACCAAGGTTTATTAAAAGCTAACTACATCATTAAATGGAGCTAGTAAAATGTTATAATAACAAAAAATAAATAGACGGTTTATTTTGAACGCAATTTGATTGGTGGAGACAAGAGGTCTATTTTTACATTTTTGTAGAGTTTGATGATTATACATTTATGTGTATATGTAGTAAGACCATACAATATAGATGTTTCTACCAGCTTGCTAAAACATAATTACATCTAAAATTTGAACAGGCAAAGTGTACATGCAAAACATGATATAAAGAATGATAGCCCAAAATCTCCGGCGATGATGTCGCTCCCCGTGAAGGCTTACCACACTGCGGCAACGACGATGTCAACTGACTAAAACAAACATGTGATAAGGTAACGTAGAGGATATGTGTCATAGTCTGCGATTTGATTGATTTAAGCGAACCACAGATCGAAAAAGTAAAATTCCAGCTCTCCCTCATTTCACGCAACATGTGGTGAAGTTATTGCGTTGCACCTGAGGTGAACATAGTTGGCAGAGCCAACGACGAAGCAGCAAAGCTTGCACACTAGGTTCAATAACAGTACGATAGCAACTAATATTGAACTAATGAAATATTACAACTGAGATATATGCTACAACTGTGTTAATGCAAACTCAAGAATGGGTAAAGGGAGATAAATCATATTTTGTTGTCTCTGCTTGCGTCAGTTTCCTCCCTTAGTAGTATTTAGACCATGGGTTTTGTTTTATCAATTTTTTTTCAAAATTGTAAACCAATTAAGGACACAAGAGCCAAAGAAAGAACAAAAACTTAAACATCTCTTAATTGTCTTTACTTTGTTTGAGAGATCTCAGAAACGTCTTACACGTGTAGAAAAACATTTATTAAACTCGTAGGAATAGACGTAAATATCCACAAAATTTTGTAAATAACAGTGACAATAACAGTGTATATATAAGGCAGTTTGAATTCTTAAATGTTCGTACTCATGTGTATTCTCAAGTTGATTCATTAGTTCAAAGTAAGTATCGCAAGATATTCAATTACATTTAATTAGTTCAATAAAATAAAGAGTAGTAAAATATACACTGAAATAACGCACGAGGGAGAGAAAATAGAATACAGAGAATTTGATCATAGGGCAAGGCCTATGAACATAACGAACAGAGGTAAAATCGACGATATCATTGAATGTTTGTATATCACTTTAAATAACAAAGTGGGCATGAAAGAAGCGAAAGCACAAAGTGGGCGTTTGATAGGATTGGATTTTTAACATTGCAAGTATCACTTTACGTAACAAACTGGATATGAAAGAAGCGAAAGCACAAAGTGGGCGTTTGATAGGACTGGATTTTTAACATTACACGTATCACTTTACATAACAAACTGCACATGAAAGAAGCGAAAGCACAAAGTGGGCGTTTGATAGGACTGGATTTTTAGCATTGCACTTATATAGGTATAGGTATGAATGGATTAGAGGAATCGTATATATATATATATATATATATATATATATATATATATATATATATATATATATATATATATATATATATACCATATACCTAAATGGGTGAAACATTAAAAAGCTTGCATAATTAAAAATGTGGATAATAGATGTTTCTTTTTTCACAAATGAATCTGTGCTAAATACTCCCTCACAAAATTCTCATACGCCATCAAAATACCGTTGGTTAGATAGTCATTGGTTCAATGAATGTCCTGTAAAAACTGATGTGATAACGAACAGTGAACTTAAATATGATATCTCTGTGAATGTATAGCATTTAGTTGAAGATAAATACCTTAGAGCAGTGGCAGAAATAAAAAATATAAGCATGTTGGAATTTTGAACAAAATATCATTGTGTTGGCATTAATGATTTAGTCAGATTGGTTTCATCACACATAATGGGAAGAAATACATCTATAATTTCTTTTCGATGCACAAGCAAAATGTTCAGATTTCAAACGACTATGTTAAAGTGTAGACAAGTCAACAGATGTCATGCCTGAAAAGGACCAGTTGTCACATTTAGAAATTTTCATTATCCATTGAAAGTCCCATATGTTGTTTATTGCGACATTGAAATTATTGTCATATTGTACACTTCGTGTACGAGCTACTCAAAACACAATTGTAGCGATGCCGCAAATCGAACCAGTGCCCCCTAGACAATGCAAACAGTTAAGCAAACTGCCATCAAGGTTGGTATATAGGTCGATTCAATTCATAAATGTTGCAGACCAAATTGTTGATAAATGTACCGTTTGCATTCCGGTGTTTTAATACTGTTTGGGTAGAATAGCGAAACTAGTCTACACCAAACAGAAACATGCAAAATCTATGGTATTCACAAAGGAATATGAGAAACATTTTAACTCTGCGTTTACATATCATATTTATGAGAGTTAAAGATTCAAAGACAAAGTTCGCGACCCTGATCACTTGACTGGAATGCACAGAAGACCTACTTATAAAGACTGTAATTTGAATTTCAAATACTCAGAAGTACATCCAACTATTCATTCATAACCTGTCCCATTAAAACAGTCATCTGTTTATCAAGACGCTTGTCAAACATGTTCCAGATGATGAAGTGATGAAGTAAAATCATACCGAGTAACGATGAAAAACACGTTTCATTCAGCAAAGATTTCATAGTATATAGGTTCGTGAAGGATGGCAAGAAAATACCAGTTAAAAGAAGGATTAGATTTATATATAGCTTTCGTTTCATGGGACAGTCATTGCAATAGCTAGCTAAAAGTTTAAATAGTGACAACTTTACAGATACTCTTAACATTTTGATGCTATGAAATCTAAATATTTGAGGAAAGGCATTTCCCCATATGGATACATGGATAACTCAGATTTAACGAAACATCGATACCACTCAAAGAAAAGTAGTTGTTTTCAAATGATTCTAATATAGCAGATAACGATTAACAGTATGTACACGATATTATATCACGCTTCAACTTGAACACAATAGGTCACATTCACCACTACCACGTCAAGAAACACACTTTGATGTTGTGACATTTTTGAGCACTTTCGAAATGTATGTATAATAAACTACGAACTTGTCCCAGCACACTATTACAGTGCAACAGATTTCGCACATGATATCAGTTTAATAATTTCAGGCGTAGAACTTGAACTGTTGACAGACTATGACATGCTTTAGATGATTGAGAATGGAATAAGAGGAGTCACTAACGTGAACCCACACATATACAATAAGGCAAATAACAAATATTTTGTTGATGAAGATAGCGAAGCTAGAACAAAATCCGAGGGAAAGATAAAATGTGAAAAATCACAGTCAAGGTCATATATCATATATTTTTAAAGCCCACATTTTAGGTGAATGGGCAATGAGCCAATATATGCCGGTTAAAAACTTTAGATGGCCTTGCGGGTCGAGAAAAATTTCTTAAATATTCCTGATGTTAATGACACGGGGTAGATTTTAGAGGTGGATTTGGAGGTACCAACACATCTACTAGACCATATTAAAGACTACTTCTTGTTCCAGATAAGTCTGTACCAGATGAAAATGACTTATCATATTTGCACAAGAAATGAATACATGATTGCAAGGGTACTAGACCAACTGTACCCAAACTATCGTGTACATTAAAAAACAAAAATATAATTCACTACAGAAACCTAAATCTTTGCCTACAAATGCATTTGAAAGTGAAAAAGATATACAGAGCTGTTTTGTTTGCATAGCAGCCATGTCTGAACTCATGCATTGAGTTCAACACAAGTTTGAGACAAAAAGCCAGCAATGATTTTGAAACAGACTTCTTCAAATTGATTCGATGTTTGGTAACCAAATGGAAAATCTGCGGAAAAGAAAAACAGTTTATATATGACCAGAGTAAAATAATTTCTTTAAGTGTCAAACACATATATCATTTGCCAGGAGAACAATAATAGATGATGGCTTTGTGTTAGTCAGGCTTAAAAAAAACGCAAAATATTAAACAAATCAAACCTATCTGTGGTGCATTTAGTGTGCTATAACTCTCCAAATGATTGATGAATGAATTCTTCTATACCCCACTGAAAAGCACATACGTCGATATAATGAAACTACTCATGACTGAAACATCCTCTGTGCATTCCCTTCGAAACAGGAATAACATTAATAAAGACTTTGTATAGCGAATAATCTTTAGAAGGTCTAAGCGCTTTACAACATTAGAAAACGTAAAAACATATGTAATGATATGATTACGAGAAACAAACACCATGAAATTAGAAAACAAAAACATGCTGGAAAAAAAGTTAGGGTAAGGAAACATTATTAAGTCTTTAAGTCTCTTCTTGCTGTCGAAATAGGTGAGTTTCAAGAGCACTCTTGAATAAGATCACTGTGTCTTTGTGTCTAAGTTCACTGGGCAATTCGTTCCACGTTGCTGGGCCCTGGTATGCAAAAGTTCGTTGTCCGTATGACTTCATTTTGATAGTGGGAATAATGAGAATACGAGTGTCGGAAGAGGAGCATAAGTATCTTGCTGGTGTGTACACATGAATGAGGTGAGATATATATATTGGACTGGAGCCAGTCAATGAAACGTAGCACAGAGAACAAATTTTGTGTTTGATTCTGGATCGAATGGGTAGCCAGTGTATGTTACAGAGGAGGGGGAGGTGTGCTTTGTTCGTGGTACTCTAAGTATTATCCGAGCAGCTGTGTTTTGAACTTTTTGAAGTTTCTGGAGTAGTTATTGAGACTAACCAGATAGAATTGAGTTACAATAGTCCAGTCTTGAAAGTACTAAGGAACACACAAGTGTTTTAGTGGCATCAACTGAAAGATAATTGCGAATAGAGCTGATGCGTCTCAGCTCAAGATATGCAGCCTTGCATATGTTCATGACATGTTGGTGCAATGAGAGAGTACTGTCGAGAGTAACACCTAGGTTTCGTACTGACTGTGTGAATTTAATGTTAATGTTGCTGATGTTTATTGTTTGAGGTAAAGGATGTGAATGAGAAAGTCTTTGTAATGTAATCCGAATGGCTTCAGTTTCATCATCATTCATCTGCAGCTTGTTACATGTCATCCATGATTTCACGTCGGAAATGCACCTCTCTACACCTTGTATGGTAGCATCAACTTCAGTTGGGTGGCTAGATTTGTATACTTGGGTGTCATCAGCGTACAATTGGTGAGACACTGGATGACGATCTATAACACTTGAGAGCGGCTGGGTGTATAGAATGAAGAGAGCAGGTCCAAGAACAGAACCCTGTGGAACACCAAAACATAGATCAACTGGGCTGGAATGTTTTCCATTTGCGGACACAATTTGTGTCCTGTTGACCAAGTAGGACTTGAACCATAGTAAGGCTGAATCGTGAATGCAAAATACATGCTGGAGACGGTGAAGTAATATATCATGGTCTATTGTGTAAAATGCTGCAGACAAGTCAAGGAGGGTGAGGACTGATCTTTCCACTATCCAAAGCAGAGAGAAGGTCGTTAAGTAATTTCAGAAGGGTAGTTTCGGTACTGTGGCGAGGGCGATATGCAGACTGTACATTGCTAAAAAGACTGTATGAATTCAGATGAGATACAAGTTGGGATAGAACAACTTTTTCTAAGATTTTTGACATGAATGAAAGGTTCGAAACTGGGCGGTAGTTCTTTAAATCGTTATGGTCAAGTGGTGGTTTCTTCAGCAGAGGCTTTACGATGACAGTTTTGAAAAATGATGGGAATTCCCCGGATGAGAGAGATGTATTAATAACATCAGTTAGTGAAGGCAATATTGATCTAAACACCCAAGCAGTAGTGATGTCGGAATCGGATCAAGTTCACATGACTTTGGGGCACTCTTCATCACGATTGTACGTGCTAAATCCATATAGACAGGCTCAAATGCTGCTAACGGTTGCTGCTGAAATTCTGTATCGGAACTGTATGGTGATGACAAGTCAAATGAAATTGTATTGTCAAGCTTATCTCTAATGGTTTGTACTAGAAACATCTACAGCTACATGAAAAATTACATCAAGGCTTACGACACTAGTAACACTCCTAAGGACAACATCTTTAAGATATAACAGATGAATAAAACATAAATCCGGTCTTTTCAAGGATAGGTTGAATGACACGCCAGTGATGGAGTTTTGTTGTTTAAGGGCAAAACTCTATTCATAAAGGACTGACAAAGATGAAAAGAAAGTATAAAGTATAAAATAAAATATAATATAAGTGTTTAAAACAAATTGACAATGGAGCTGTACAAAGATTGCTTATTCAATCACAAGGAAAATTGACAGATAATGCATTTACCCAGAGTATACAATCGCCAGATGCACATCATCAAACTGAACACAGTAGCGTTCTCTATGTATGACAATAAGCGTTCTAAGTTCACAAGGTAAACACTTTATCTTATGATCACATCAATACATTGAATAAAAGGGAAACTCTAACATCATTAAAAGTTCGTCCCTGTTATTCTATTTTAAAATATCTACAATCGCTGATTTCCTTTCATCTGGAATTACATTAAAAAGATTATACAGGTTGTGACCATCAATATTTTCTTTTCTTTTGAATTGAAAATGAATACCTTGTTGCAAATTTGACTACTTTAAGACTAATACCATGTAGTCTATTATCGTTCGAGCTTCTCAGATCAAGCCTGATGTAATGAATGTCAGTATAATAATTGTTGACGCTTACTTTGCTCATTTCTATGTGTTTCTGTTGCTCATCAAAGAAATACTTGGTGGTTGTTGCCTCGATTGAAAACGCTGGAAATAAACCAATGTTTGGCAGGCGTTCTAAAGTCACTGAAGTCTATTGCTTAGTTGTACATTTTTTAGGATCACTTTCTCCAATAGTTTGCACAGTATCGAGCTCATTTTGTGAGAATCAAGAATGATTTTAATTAAATCTGTATTGGCTGCTGTATCCATAATTCTCTCTCTCTCTCTCTCGTTATGTGGTCATAAATAAAGCGAATCCATGTCTGTACTTGTCATTCTCTGATTGAGAAACAGATTCAGAAGTAATGGTTCTCACCGGAGACAAATCTTTTCAATTTCATAGTCCTCGTTACGACCTTCTATCACTTGAGACTCTTTGGCGAGTGTAATGTTAAATCTAAACTCCTGTGGAAGAGCACATGGACACAGTGGAGAAAGATCTGTTAATATCTGAAAGTCAAATGGTATTCCAAGCTTCTTTTCAAATGCTGTCAACCGTGTTGTTTATGTTCCAGTGTTTTGCGCGTTACCAGCTTCCGATTTTAACTTCCTCAATTTTTCACTGATGATATGTTGCTTAATGATATTTGTCCTAACTGGTTTAGGTACCCTGAAAATCTTTGTATGTCGTG
Source organism: Margaritifera margaritifera (assembly GCA_029931535.1). Lineage (NCBI taxonomy): Eukaryota > Metazoa > Mollusca > Bivalvia > Unionida > Margaritiferidae > Margaritifera > Margaritifera margaritifera. The sequence goes on along the minus strand of JAQPZY010001096.1, from coordinate 742,666 downwards.
AAAATGTTGTAGTCATTAAAATGTCATCACTTCTGTATGATATGGTTATGATTTTTACGTGTTTTCTTCTCAAATTGTTTACCATTACAATGTTATTATGTCCTTAACCTAACGACACGAACAAATCGGCCAGGTGCAATCATGATATTTGGGCTTTATTTTTTGCAAACAAACTTGAAATGCTTGCTGCTGGATGCGAGAGTCACACGATGATGTGTAACTCCCTGATGCATCTTCTTCTGCTTGCTACGAGTTTAGTATTTACCGCACGTCGACATCTTCGTTATTGTTGTGTTAAGAAAAAAAAAACGTCACCTACAGAAACCGGTAAGCTACACACATATTAAAACCCATCGTAAGTGCAAGGAATGTGTGTTCTCTCTTGACTTTCTCATTAGAAGGTTCGTTGAAATGATTCGTTTTAGATTGTATCTGTATTTCAAGTTTTGGCTTATTGTTTAAATCATGTCATCACGATCAGTATACACATACAAAGAAAAAGCATCATCCAGGTTGTTTAAATACTGATCCACCAAACCTTGATCTCTTAATCTTTGATTTTGCAGTCAAGCGTCTTGGTTCTGTTTTTATTAAAGTCTTCAGTTTGTCTCTGGTAATCCTAGATGACCTTGTTGTGTACGAGGCGTTTATATTCGGTCCCATTGGGGTCAAATAACTTAAAGAGATAGTTGTTTGCTGTATAGGATAAACCGTAGCTCCTGCTCCTTTAATTATAATTTCTGCCGTAACATTCTTGTTCTAAAAGTAAAAAAATGTCGACACAGTTGCCAGTGGTGTTTTTATATCCTGAATGAAAAGGTCATCTTCTGCGTTTCGTCTCAATGATTAACATATTGGTCTCTTCCATGTGATATGTATTTGATTTGTATTAAGCTGACACATATTCTTGTTGAACGTCTGATAAGCAAGCAAAATATTGGTTGTTTACCGTAATGCAATGTAAAAATGAAGATAAAAGCTTAACAACCTTGTAATTTGAAGTTCAATATAAAAGTTGACGTAAATTTTGTGTATAAGCCTGATCTGTTCATTTGTTTTCAGGAAAACGCCATGGAGTATAGTTAAAACCGTAAATGTGAACTGATATTTTAGGTTCAATTCCAGTTTTAAAGACATTTAGAAAGCCTTTCTTGTATTTGAATCCACTGTGGTATTTGCGTCTGTTCCGCAACTGAAACTACGTCTGATAAATTACCACTTAAATCTTTGAAAAATGCAAACATTGTAAAGCAATATTCATCCAGACATTAGTTTAGGTTTCTCCTCAGACTCCATCTTGTTTTTTCTTACATTATTTTTAAATCATCCATCCTAACTCCCAATGTAATGCTCTTTACAACCATTTTCATGTTCAATCCAGTTTTGAATGCCTCTATGTCTGCGTTGATTTCAGTGTTAATTCTATCAATGATGCTACTTAAGGCGAGAGTCTTTTCGTTGATTTCAGTTTTAACAGCCTCTATGTCAGTGTTAAATCTTTCAATGTTACCACTGAACTCGAATGTTTTATTTTTAAATCAGCTTTAATTTTAAATACATACTTTGTTCAAATAAATTTTAATCTTTTCGAATTCGTTTAATAAGTTTGTCTATTTCGGCAATGTTACCTTGTATCACACTTATATTATTGATCATCATCACACAAATCTAAAATAATTAAATCGTATGTTTTTTTCCATTTATATGATCCTGCTTTCATTCACATTCAGCTTGAATTTGACAACAACTATATTTTTTGTTATCTCTGTTAAGTCATTATTTTTCTGCATCTTTGAGAACGTATTAGTGTTATCTTTGATCTAGTAATTTAGGCCAGTAATTTGCGTGTTAAATCATTCATTAGCGTTCCCATCTTTTGATTGTTCTGTTTGATTGCGATATAAAAATCTCTCTGTACCTTCTCCAACAGAGATTGTAAGGTTTAATAGTTTTCCAGTGTTTTTCTTTTCGCTGTGTCGCTCTCCAAAGTCTCTATTTCACCGTTTTCCTCTGTTCGAACGGTTGTAAACAAAATTGCCTAACGCCCGGTAAATTATCTTCTCTTTCCCCTACTGTTTGTAGTTTTTGTACGGTAGTATATAGCGTATTGAATCTCTAATTGAACAAGTCTTGAGCTTTTAAAATCTTTTTTACTGTCCTCGTCAATGTGTTTTTTTTAGCTCTGAGATTTTGCGCGTTTTTTTAATGGCGTTCTGATCAATAGCATTTAATGTATTGTTAATTTGTTTCCTCATTGCCTTTCAAATTCTTCTCACTAAATATGTTTAGTACACGGTTACCAACTCTACTCAATACAAATCTTGTATTTGCTGGATCAGTTAATTAATCAGGGTCACGTAAATTCGCGATATGGTTATTGTTGAGGTCTAAGTCACTGTTAATTGTTTTCAGTTATGCTTTCTCCATTATCTCTTTGCATGATCCATTGCCAATGTTCAATTCCTCAATTTCAGGTAATGTTTTGGGTACTGTTCTGGGTACTGTTACAGAATGATTGGATCTATTTTTGTCTTCAAATAAATCCCAATTGTTTTTCAGACTACGACATAACCGTTATCTTCGCTATTTAAATACTAAAATAAATAGCTGAAAGTAGTGATAAATTTGTACTTAAAGAGTGTGATAATCATGCAAATGAAGATGATGATGTAGAAGATACACAAAAAAAAGAAGTTGATGATCTTGTAAGCCTATCTAGTGGACTTACAGCATTATCTAGTTTGGAAAGCTTTTCGCCGAGACTTATTGACGAGTACAAGGAACATATACCAATAGGACTTAAGATAAATGACGATCGATATGTTTTGATTCGTAATGACTTGAAAATAAAAGCTAAAACACCCTTTTATGAAAAACCTAATGGCAGTCTAGTTCAGAGTTCAAGAACAGTAAATACTGGAGACATGATAGAACCACAAAAGATAACACATTAAGTGATTTTTTAAAACTATGTTAGACAAGACAAGACAGAAAATGAGTGTTGCCTACTTAAGAATAAGAAAAGAGACAGCCGAAATATCATGTTGATCGTATTCTTTTACAAGGACAACCAATACAAGTTGATGAGAACAAAAAGATGCAAGATTTAGATCCACGATTTAAAATAAATTCATTATTACAAAACTGGAAACTTAATTAAGTGAAGTTTGAATGACATTTGAAGACGAAAGTATTTAAATGCTGATCATAACAAAAATGTCTTATATCTCGACATTCTGACTGTTTCACCAAGTTTGAATTAAGGTATTCCATATGTATCAGTTGTCTAGTAATACTTATATCGATACTTTTGACCTACTGTTTACCTCGCTTGTGTTAACTGGAGCAATGTATATTGATTTAGTTAGTTTTGGTAAACGTCAACGCGTTTTCTGATTTTGTTTGGAGTGAAATACTTCCACATTCTAGTCTTCATAGTTCTGTTAAATCTTTCAGCAGCCGATGCTCTTTTATCTGAGTAGGTTGAAAACTACTCAATGTTTCTTTGTCCAACACATCATTGACTCTTTTGTTATAAAACTCTTTGTTCTCATCCAACTGCATATCTTTAGAACTTCTCTTTGTGAAGATGCATGTGAACGCGTCGTGTATGTCATCTCCCTTTTTAGTTTTCCCTCACTCTATGAGAGCATGCGTAGTTTTAAGAACTTTTTAAAAATATAAATGTCGAAATGTATTTGCAATTATCGTTGTAGATTGATATACTTCTGTGTAAATAATATCTCCTTTGCCGCTGGTCATCCATGTAACTAACATGTATCCTTGTGTATGGGGACGTTTCACTAGTTTTCTTTGTGTAACAAGTAGATAGATGTTGTTCACATAACCATTCCTTCAAATCGGCATATTTTATTTTAATTATGTCCCGTTTAATTTGTTCTCACAAATGATTGATGTTTGTGTAAATAACTGGACATTCAGGAATGTAGTATAAGTGCCTGAAATAAAGATCGTTCTCTTGCTCTGCAAAGTCTACGATGTTAGTCATTTAAAACGGTATAAAGATATCCAGCGAGTACTTTAGGTTTGACAAATTATCTTTTGGTGTGATCAACAAGCGAATTGAACATTCATCTACAAATGGTACTTTTATGTTCAACAAGTTGCAACATTTAGTTCAATCTTTTCAAACGTACATTTTTCCATGCTGTTTTGAATCTAAGTTTGTTTTCCACAAAATCATATTACGTTATTGACAAATCGTTGTATATTGACCTGGTTAAATTGATGAGATCTTCAAGATGTACCGTAAATGCAAATTTGTGACTTTATCCACATGAAATAAATAATTTGATCCCTCCTCGGTCTTTACGGTCTTGATTTATACTGCTTATCCCAATGTTTTCATCATTTAATGCAATCTGTAAATCAGCATCATTTAATGTAATCTGTAAATCAGCATCATTTAATGCAATCTATAAATCAGCATCATTTAATCCAATCTGTAAATCAGCATCATTTAATGCAATCTGTAAATCAGCATCATTTAATGCAATCTATAAATCAGTATCATTTAATGCAATCTGTAAATCAGCATCATTTAATGCAATCTGTAAATAAGCATCATTCCTGAAACATTGCATTTAATTTTCTATGTTTCAAATAGGTAAATAAACATTTGTGTTCTCTTGAATGTTGTTTGGTATTACAACTAACTTTGACCATACTTTGGGTTGAATTCCGTACAAACTTGTAAACAATTAAACATTGTCTAAGCATGATACGAAGTATATTGCTTTTACGTTCAATTCATTGACTGTCATATCACCTCTCTGAAAACTGCTGGTTTCGTCATAATATAGTATTGCTCGTGTTCGAAGTATTTCAAATGATTTTGTTTTATGATTTTGTTTCACTTCCAAAATTGTAGTATTTTATCAACTTTGTTTATTGTAATAGGAGATTTCAACAGTATTCGTGTCCTTCAGTAGTAAGTAAAATGTTCCAGTAGTAAGGTCTGGGAGCATGGGGTGATTTTTTTTCTTTCTATGCTATAGCTGATATTGCTTTTTTAGTAGTAAGGTTTCAGTAACTTATTAACTGTTTCGGCTATAATTTTGTATTTATTTATTTATTTTTATGAAATAGTTTCGAAAGTGTTTCAGCTACTTCTTTGTTTTGTTTGTATGCAGTAGTTTAGTAAATGTTTCAGCTCTTCTCTCGAGTACAGTAAAGTTTTGTTGTTTTTCGTGTTGTTGTTATTGTTGCAGTTTTTTTATGCAATGGTTCAGCTTTTTTCTCGTGTGCAGTTGAGTTTACTGACAATTCTGACATCTTTTTAATTAATCAGTCAATCATTTTGATTTTAAGTATTGTTCCTACGCCAAAAAAGTAGTTAATATTTAAATTTTACTAAGGTTTCAGAACTGTCAGTATTCCTCTATTATTATTTTTCTTTCTTTCTTTGAAAACAAATTTATTGAAAAAATGTCTTTCTGTTTTATCTTTTTGTTTTCTTTTTCTTATTATTTGTAGATTTCACCTTCAACAAATTTTCAGAGAATTACAAACAGACACAAAATCCGTATTTTTGCAGAGCTGTACATACTGTCATCATTTCGTCTAATTTAGTTCTGGATTGTTTTACAAACTATTGCGATAAAGCATATTCCGTTTAGAGATTTATATCTATGCAACTCCTGCAGAATATCAAACATAATCCAATACTTTACTATTTACGAGTTCTGATTTCCATCCCCACGAAAAAACTGACCAAACAGATGCACCTTTCAACTGAGCATAATTGAAGAAATACTAAATTAAGAATATAAGAGCAAGTGAAATAGTAGTTGTAACTCATTCGAATTTCGATGGACAAAACTGAATATCAAAGTTGGTCTAGGTCGATAAAACATAAGGCCTCATCAAATTTGGTTTCAGTTGTTTGAGTTCTTCAAACCGTTTTATGCGAAAGCAAACTTCTTGTTGTAAGACAAACCTTTAAGCCAAAAAGTATCAGTCAAATTATAACAGAAGACGGTGAAATTTACGCTATACCTATATCTTTTATTACTTTACGACTAACATCACAATTTGTTAAATAAAATTATTATAATGTTATGGAGCCGGTAGGAAAGTTGCAATATATGAACGGGAAGAACGGACATGAGTATATGATATGACGGTGAGATTAACATAATCGATTGGAATTGCCTCTCTGTTTGGTCAGGTTATTCCATTCCACATTTTACTTCAATTTTTCAATGAACTTCAACTTCATAAACAATTTGATCTTAAACCTTGGCACAATTTCCCGACGACACAAATAGTTGCGCTGTGTAGTTTAGAGCTGGATGCAGATGGAAGTACTAAGAACGGGAGATGCGATAGTTCAGTGGTAGAGCGTCAGACTCGTAATCCAAGGGCTGCGGGTTCAGTACTCACTCAGGCCATACTGGGTCAGCTGATGCCATGTGTTCTTGAGAAAGCGCTATATTTCTTCTCCTCCGCATACTATAGCCAAAATAAAGAGCTGAAAGGGCCTTTAGAAAACAACCAACAAACCAGCATTGAAGGACACCGCTTATATTACGAATCGAACATGGCCATTTCCTTATGAATTTTCAAGAAATTGTAAAAACATTGTTAGCTCTTAATTGTATCCCCTTAAGTATGCATATATGTTTTTAAATGATAACATTATTCGACTCTGTATAGAAATGAATATTAGAACGAGTCTCACAATTGACCAGAAGTCCAAAATCTTATAAGAGCGCCGTTGCCCATCCAGCACACCCAGCTGTCCTTGCAAAAAGACACGACGAGTTCTAGTTGCTAAGGCTTCACTCACATGTTATGTTATTAAATTGAAAATTAAGAAATGACTTTGCCCAGATACATGTATTTAAGTTAGGGAAATTACATTTTATTCTTCATAAATATTACAGTTGTTACTTTTTAAGAGATACTGATCCGTCCTTGTGGAATGTGTTGGTCAACAATAACACTTACGGCGTGGACAAATTTGTGGTGGATAGTAGCTATAGACTAGGAGGAGAGAGACATGATATCGCCATGGTCAAACTTGATATTAAAATGACCAGTGATGCAAATTCCTCTGTCTGTCTCCCTGATCATAACGAGGACATTATTGGGCAGACGTGTATTGTTTTCCAAAGAAGGGAGACTATATTTGGTAACATTATTCTCTCTCTCTCTCTCTCTCTCTCTCTCTCTCTCTCTCTCTCTCTCTCTCTCTCTCTCTCTCTTACCTCTTATCTTCACTGGGTATTATCCATTCATCCTTACATTCTTGTCAATCTGACTGATTTTAAGAATGGAAATCCAAGGTCATATTTCTCAAAACAGTGTGCGTCCGGTTTATAGAACAGTGAAGACAAAAATTTGAAAAGTGAGAGTCCACTAGCAACTGGAGGTCTGTGTAATCAAGAACTCTCAGTGACAATGCCGAGAGTTTATATATGTGTGTGTGTGTTTGTGTGTGTGTGTTTGTGTGTGTGTGTGTGTGTGCGTGTGTATGTGTGGACATTTACTTATCTATCCCCATCGAACTCTTGTCTATCCGCTTCTCTGTCCACTAGTATGTTGAATGTTTGTGTGTTAGTTGCCTGATCTGTCTTTCCCGTCTGTTTCTCGCACAAAAATTTAAAAATACAGCAAATCAAGGATATACTCATTTTTAATCCGGATAAATTCCACTTTGTGTTCCAGAGACAACAAGTGTTCAAGTCCTGAACAACGTTAACTGTTCCTATGCACTACACAGGCAGCTAGAAAGTTTCGAATGGTGTGCCGTGGTGAAAGGGATCGATTCATGTAAAGTAGGTTTCTACAGCCAAAATCGCATATTGCAATCAACTAAAATCATTAATATTTAAATCATGTCTAAAAAGTAATGGCCAAAAAGAAAAATAAATCTCTTATGAGCAATGGATGCTGCTGCAAGAACGAGATATACGATTGATCGTTAAATACGTTTAAATCGGTTTTGGTCAAATGCTGGTCTCGATAGGCAGAAAAGGAAATGAAAATGGAGAGAAATTGAAAAAGAGCTAAGCCCTGAATTTAGACGTCATTTCACATACCTTTTGATTAACAATTACCAACTGACTGCTTCATAGATCTGACGAAGTATCTACAACACAAGGTTGGAAGGTTTAACAGCATTTCTTGCTCGAATAACTTCCTTAACCATTTTTAACAGCGTGGAAGCCAACTAAGCCAGCCAGAGCAACCGCGAGAAAATGGACGCTAATAAATGTATAAACTGGATCCTTGTTGGTTTTAAAGCTTTTAGAATAATCGTCTGACCTTCGTAAGTATTCAAAGGTAACAGTGGATCAAGGAAAAAATTAAATCTATTACTTATGATATTTTCCACATCTTTTGTGTTCTGTCTTTTGAAAAGCGACAGGAAATCATTTGCGTTTATACTCGGTAATTCTACAAGTTCCCAAGAGGTACAACTTGATTCAACTTTATTTTTCTTTTTCAATACAGTCTGGTGAAACCGGTCCTATGCTGTGTCAGTCAGGTGACAGATGGATAGTGGTGGGAGTCGTCCATAACAACGTCACTTACTGTCCCGAGAAGCCCGTGCTGTTTACCAAAGTATCTTACTACCTCACTTGGATTAAGAGAGTGAAAGAGTTGTATAAATAATGAACACATCAATGTACATATTTATTTTGCTTCGGATAATTTATATTTGAATGCTGACAATTTTTTTTTACACACACGTACTTGTTATTATTTAATGCTGTTAACACACTACATTGTTACCTTCTCAATATGTCATTGACTTTGCATGCATTCGTTTGAGTGGCTGTCATTATGCCATATGAATAAAGGAACTATTACCAATACTATACTCATATGTTATATTTGTCTTGACTGGTCACATTAAATTTCATTGCATTCATAGACCTCTTCTTGAAGATATATTTACTTGCACGAGCAGCAGCATAGGCATCCTTGCATGATAGGGACGCTTCCAGCTGATTTGACGCGCGCAAATTTGAGAGCGGCTATGCTCAAACAAAGAAATCGCACGTAACATTTCAGTAGTTTTACTACTGCTGACTTGTATTCATTTTTATTATATTTTTTAACGCAAGACGTTAGTAGTAGCAAAAACCTAGATTCTTGACCACTGAACCTGTTGTATCTAGTTTAACCAGTTAAACAATTTTCATCCACGTTCAGTCAGTCTTAAAAACAAACATGTGACCCTCAGCCATTTTTATTTTTAAAAAAGGCCACCCCTTACTTTCCTCCAAAATTATTTATGGAAAATCCTAGACCACTGACCTCAAAATGTATCAATAAACCTGGACTACATAGGTTACTGGTCTTTACAATTTTACTAAAACAACCTGGGTCGTTGGTCTTCAAGATTTTACGAGTAAAGCCTTGGTCAGTGATATTAAAAATTTTATATTGAAAAAAAAACTTGGGGCACTTATCTTCAAAATTTTATGAAAATACCTGGGCCATTTTTCCCCACAATTTTATGAAAAATCACCACAGACATTCAACAATTATATGAAAAATCATAGGCCACCCAAACCCACTATTCACCAAAAAAGTAGGATTAGAACAAGCGCACGTCACCCAAGTTTATTATTTTCAGATTCGCCATGCAGTGAATATACTATTATGGTGAAATGATTAACGATACAGTTAATACATTAACTAGCTAATGAATAGATCTATTTTATAAATATGTTTGAAAAATGCCCACGTTATTATCTAAAGCTTCTCCCCTGTGGATATTAGATAGGAAAGAAACCACATACCCACAGGGAAGACGCCGCATTTTTTTGCAGATTTTTTCCCTACTCAAAGTAATCAAAATTTCGTGCTCCTTTTTTGCATACGCAAGATTCTGTGTCATACTTTATTATACTTCAGCAGTATGTTGTTTGTTATTGTATTTTGCATACACGAGGTTATGTGTCATGATTCATCATACTTGTCAAAGGATGTGTTTCATGTTATTTTGTTTTCTATTTATAATTTATTTCTGCCAAGGTATTTTTATCTGTGTTGTATATATTATGTTAGTCATGAAAATGATCAGTTCCAGGCAGACATCGTTGATATGATAAGTTATGAAACATTAACCCATAAATACAAATATATTTGGACAGTAATAGATGTCTTCTCAATATACGCTTAGGCTAAGAAAGCTAAAACAAAAATGGGAGGGGACAAATATTTTATAAAAATATTTATTGAAGGAAAAAACATCAAAAAGTACAGTTTTATGAAGAAAATAAATTTTATAACGTAAAGGTCAAGGAATTATTGCCGAAAGAAAATATTAAATACTTTTCCACTCACTCAGACAAAAACAGCTTGTGCAATGAAAATATTTAATTGAACTATTGAGTCAAGAATGTGGAAGTATTTTACTGAAAATGAAACCAGAAAATGGGTAGATATATTACAAAACTTTATTGATGGATGCAATAGATCATATCACTTACCTATACACATATCACAACTTAAAGTCAATCAGTATAGCAACAGGTCAAAAGCATGGATTAACATATTGGGCTATCTTACAACAGATACCTATGAGATGCCCAAATATAAAATAGGTGAGAAAGTCAGGATCTCAAAATATAAAAAGAAAATATTTCACAGAAACTTTAGAAGATTGTACTATGGAAATAGTACAGAATTTGCTTGATACAAAAAAGACCAAACTCTGACAGAAGGAGATTACATCTTTCTTTAATTCATTGTCCAATTAGAAAAGAAACAAGAAGAATAATTGTTCCATATAAAAATAAAATTGTCACAAGAAAGCTACAAGACACATTTAATAACGTTAAATGAATAAAGATTTGAAGCTGGAAAAGAAATTAACAAGATTTCTAATTTTATTTTTAAAGAAGTCGAACCATACCTGTGGAAAATAATAGGTAAACATATTAAAGATATACGTTCAGTATAAGTTCACCTAGATTTATGGATTCAACTCGTAAGAATGGAACTAGATAAATCTGATGTACATCATCATCGTTATGTAGATTGTATCATAGAACACCAGCTAAAAATATATGAACAAAAATTGAAATAGAAAGAAAAATTAAAGACCTTTTTGATATACTAGATAGAAAACTTGATCAGGTAACGCGTTAGATACACATTTTTTAATAAGTTATTTTTTTAACTCTATCGGTTGATAGATTTAGACCAGTAGGAGGAATTTCATACACATTTATCAGATTTCAATAAAAAGAAAACAAAACCTGCAATAATGTGTAAAATAAAAACAAAAGATGTTTTCTTTATGCCATAAAATCAATTATAAACCTGTCTATGGATCATTCGCATAAGCTACACGGATATAACCTTGATAAATATAAACATTGGTTTAATCGATGTCCAATAAGTATACAAATATAAAAACATTTGAAAATGAATTTAATATTTCTTTTAATGTCTACGAACCAGTAGACAAACTTATAAGACCAGTTAGAATAACAGCAAGACAAGCAGACAGTCACGAAGATATGCTAATGCTACTTTATAAAAACAAACCAGGACAAGATAATTATTATTTTTGTGTGATCAAGGATTTATCAGTATTGGTATCAACTCAAATTGACAAACATACAGAAAACAAAACTTTTACAATAAGTGGGGTTCTTTTTGTTACTGAATTAAAAATCGATAAAATAAGTTTACGCAACCTAACAGCTAAGACAATAAACATATTGCCAGAAGAGGGTTCAATCATTAAATTTAAAAACTACCATATTCAGTGAAAGGTTATTTTAGTTCTATATTGTGATTTTAAAAGTAGTATTGAAGCAATAAGTAATATAAATGAGGACGTCAGGACTATAAGTAAGGGCCAAATATGTCATGGACAATAAAATAGCATAAAATGTACCATCATGATGCTGCCTTTATCGTAAATCAACTCACAATGTGTATGCACCTATAGTTTACAGTTTTACGAATATTTACAATCAGTGGCAGAAACTGTTGATGAAGAACAAGGCCAAGTAACGCTGCTGAGATGAAATTTGCTAATATAGAAAATAAACATTATAATTCCACTAATATATGTCATATCTGTTAAAAAGGATTTGCTGTTAACGATGAAAACTACAAAGTAAGAGATCATGATCACTTAACTGGAAAATATAAAGGTCCTGCACATCTAAAGTGTAATGTAATTTAATTTATAAATATCCAAACTCTATTCCACTATTTATTCATAATATATCTGGATAATATTTTAATCTGATTATCAAAGCCTCAGTAAAAGATTAATCACTATCAAGAAATATAATAATACCCAAAAAATCAAAACGACTTTCCTTTGGCAAAGATTTTATAGTTGATACATTTGAAAAAGACGGTGAAGAAGCTTTTTTATGTAAAACAAAGAAGTAACATTTCTAGGTAGTTATCAGTTTATGCGTAAATGACTTTAGCAACTTGCCAAAAATCTAAAGAATTATAAATTCACAGAAACAATAAAATCTTTTGAGGAAATGGAGCCCAGATTTGAGAAATGTCATTCAAAACTCACCAGATCAGGCAATTTGCACAGCACATTATCAGTATATAAAATATGTTGAAATTAAATTTTCTTCGCGTTCTTCCCGACTACTACTTAAAGAAACATACCTTATGGCTATATGACAGCTTTGAAGAATTTAGATCTTGGTGTATGAATAAATACAAACTTGACCCAGCACATTATTTTACTGTGTCAGGACTAGCTCCAGACGCTAGTATGAAAAAAGTAAGGAAGAATTAGAATTGCTAATGGATTATGATATGTTTTAATGGTTTAATCTGGAATCAGAGAAGGAATAAGTATGATTCCTAATGGATACTACAAAGCAAATCATCAATATAATGTCGATGAGAACAATAATTAAGAAATGATGTTTATTGTGACAAACGAAAGCCGAAGGAGTTTATTATAGACTTTATCACGCACAATTTGCATGGTTGGGTCATGTGCCAGCCAATGGCCATTAGAAACTTTAAATGGGCAGACGAAGAAATAAAAGAAACGGAATAACAATTAATTTCTTGAAGTGATGATGATATAATTGGTGTAAATTTTAGAGGTATCTTCAGAAGTGCCAACAGATTTGCACACAAGTTGTAAAGATTATCCTTTGGCACTAGAAAAACTAATTCCTAGTGTGGATGATTTATCTCTGTTACAGAAGAAATTGATAGAAAATGAAAAGGGTACAAAAAATCTTCAGTACCTAAAGCATTATGCACGTTAGAAAAGAAAGAAAAATGTCATTCACCATTGCAATTTGGGCCATATCTTCAGTTAGGAATAAAACTATAAAATATTCATAGATCAGTTATATTCATACAGAGAACTTAATACATCTTTAAAACAAAAAAGTAAACAATAAGTTTGACATTTTTGTTTAAGATAATAAACACACCTCTATTAAAAAACAGATGGAAAAGTTAAGATAGAAAATTAATGTAAAAATATCCACTGATGAAAAGAAATATTTGAAATTTGAAAAGGGTATTTCAATTACAAGAACAACAATAATATATAAAGATTTGATATTAGTTTGTATAATGAACACGAAAATAAAATTAGCCAAACCAATTTATGGTGACTATACAGTGCTAGAAATTAGTACGTTGCTGATGTATGACTTTTACTACAACAGGCTAAAGAGCCAATATGTTGACAAAATGAGGCTATTAATGACTGATACAGATTCTCGGTGCATTATTGTTGAAACAAACAACTTTTATAACAATGTGAAACAACATATACAAGTTTACGACTCAACTATTGCAAAAATTATAACATATATGGAATACCACTGGCTAACACGAAAGTTGTTAGATTGTTTAAACATGAGATGAATGTCGTACCAGTAGTAATACATTAATTGTGTGACCTTGGAAACAAGATATATGCTTTTAGAACTGACATAGGAGAAATAAAACATATGCAAGGGTATTAAGAAATATGTTGTTAAAAAAAAACTCAGATTAGATACGTAAAAAGATTGTTTATTTAATCAAACTATAAATAACCAAGAAATAAATTTAATTATATCCTACCACCACGAGATATAAAATGTCACGAAAAATTAGGTTGCTCTTTAAGCACATGACAGGGAGATAATATAAATATTTTACTTTATGGGTATGTTAGTTTTAGTTAACGGTATTCCAGCCTCATTAGAACTTTATTTATTTTGTTTCCTTTTAACATTTCAGCTATTTCATCTTTAATAACTGGTGGCACTACATCATTTTCATAAATAAAGTTTTCCATAGAATGTTTATCTTTTCAGTAGTAGACTACTAAAAATCTAACATTTCACGACACTCGTGTATGACAGAGTTATACTGTTGTACTACCATCCATATAGATACCTCACGATGTCTGCTAGTTTTGTCAAGTTGCTTCCTTTCTTTTTTACATCATTTATATAAGAAACAAAGTATTTGTTTCCAGGTACAAACTTACAAGCAATTCTAACTGTTTATCTAATTTATCACCAAGATCTATTAGAATTGCACTGTTGTCTCTAAAAAGCCATTTTCTACTTTAAGTCATATTGTACACAAGTGTTAGACAAATAATTAAAATTAAATCAAAACAAGTTTTTATATTCTGTTTCAATCAAATCTAGTGCAAACTTAGCCTTTCCACATTTTGTAACACCACATGGTCATATTATGAGGTTCGTTTAGGCACATTATTAACTGTCGCCACCTCTACAAGAGAATAGATTTGAATTGGTTGTTCTGAATTTTTACATGTGCATCAGAATCAAAATAAATATTAATTTTGTGTGCATCTACCTTTTCTTTTCTGTTATCTATAGGTGTATGCCTTGCTGAGTATTGTCTAATTTAAGTCCTGATCCATGCAATCTGTTATCACGTGTGCTTCTTAAATCAAGTCATAAGCAATAGTGAGCAGCATACAAATTGATAACAAGAATATTACAAATTTGAGTATCATTTTGTTGCTCGTGAAAGGACTATTTCGTTGCTTCTGTAAATTGCTGACCTAATTTATACACATTTGAGTAAATATGTAGGTAACCATTCCCCAGTAATCATTATTTTTTATATTACTGAAATATAAATATTGTTCAGGATCAGAAATCTGTCCATTTTGCACAGTAATAAGGCCATATCGATAATTCTCTCTCCTATGAGAAAATCATGAAAGAAAGAAATTTCATTTCTGTACTGATCGCTTACAGAAATAGCTGTTAGATCAGATGTAATTGTATCGTACCGGAGAAAAGTATTCTCCAATTCATAATCTTGGTTTGCTCCTTTCATCACTTCAGACGCTTTTTCCAAGGCAGTTACAAATCTCAAATCCTGAGGAAGAACAAAAGGATACAACGGACAATGATCTGTCAGTGTGTGAAATTCGAGTGAAATTCTACATTAACTTGAGTATGCAATAAACCAAATAGCTTTTATACCCATGTTTTGTGCATTAACCAATCCTGATCTTATCTTTATCAGTATTTTGCTCTTATTGTCTTGCTCTAATTTTTTTGTTCCAATAGACGTTGGCAGCCATGGATCTCTGAACGTCATGAAAATGTTGTAGTCATTCAGCTAAAAAATATACCTACTTTAAGAAATGCTTATTTGTTATATATTTCATAATGAGTTATTGAAATATATCAGCGGGAGAAAAATGATATCGCCACAGTGGCGATACCACTTTTATCGCCAAAGTGGCGATATCACTTTTGGAACTGCTTTCTTTTCCCATTTGTGAAATATATCTGCCCTTATGTATGTTATTCAAATCTTTATATATTTAGGCCTATTTAATTTTTCTTCTTCTTCTTCTTCTTCTTCTCTCTCTCTCTCTCTCTCTCACTCTCTCTCTCTCTCTCTCTCTCTCTCTCTCTCTCTCTCTCTCTCTCTCTCTCTCTCTCTCTCTCTCTCTCTCTCTCTCTCTCTCTCCATCAGGACGAAAAGATCCAAACAGCAAAGAGTAGGCTTCAAGTAGTAACTTTTTTTAATTAGTTTTCCACATCATTCCTACAAATTATTAGTGACTGAACGTTTTACATGAACTATTGCTACTCCATATTCTGTCACCCAAACAACATATTATGCCTTTTACACTCTACGACAAAAGGACATCTTTGTAGAATAAACGCTTGGCTTAAGTATAGTAATCAAAGTGTTTAAGTCGCGATTCTAACTCTCAACACAATCATATTCATGTCTGAAAACGATGGAGAAATCAGGCATTGACGAGTGTTTATTGCTAACCAAAATTAAGTGACAATCGAAAAAGTTGGGTGCAGCGTCTGTTACCGAACTAGACTGCAAGCTTACCAAGACCATAAATTTACGTTTGAATTCAGACATGAACCAAAATCCATACAAGTAAATTCACAATCATTACAATCTTTTGTTTCAAAGATGTTAAGCTCTGAAATCTTTCGGATGTGACTGTTCTGTCATGTTTCTACAGTACCACCAGGCCAACAATGTTTACTGTATCATTCCGCGCAAGAAATGTGTTAATGAAAATAAAATCACCACATTTTCGCTTGAAAACAGTCATTAATTTGACAAAATACACAATTTGAAGCATTATTTGTACAAGCTAAATTTTTAAAAGGTCACTGTCATAAATCTATTTTGTAAATTTCGGAACTTCTTTTTATCGATGTAGTAATGCAACCGCTAATCGAATGGGCACAAAATGGAGAACAAAAATCCATGCAAATTGACGGTTTTTGCCCTTAAAAGTATATATAATAAAAAGAAAATCTACGTTGTTTTGAGTCGATATAAGGAAATATCGCCACTCGTGACAATACAATGTTTCCCACTTTACTCGTGAAATATTTCCTTATATCTACTCAAGAACTTAGATATCATCTATATATTGAATCAGCATTCTAACAAGATTGTTTGCAACTGAGTTATTAGCATCTCTATTAACTTTTACATCCAACAATACATGAAAACTATCAAGTACAATTAAAACATTTGGCCTTAACCTAAGTATTGCAACTGATACATGTCGTTCAGGTTTTATGCTACTTGGAGTATGTGTATTACAATGATGTGGTGGATTAGGATCCATAACGCCATATAGCATTTTCTCCTGTTTGTTAGGAGTTATATGTTTTCAATATGTAACCATCCTCTTTATTTAGTTACACCTATCTTAGCTCAAAAGAAATATATAGCCAAAATAAGCCACTAGCACCCATTACAGCTGCAATAAAATAAACTCAGAAATTATCTGCTTATCAGAAAGTTGATAAAAAATCATTAAGTTTAGGTTGCCTATGTTTTCTAAAGCGATGCTAGTGTTAGGATGAGTTGAAGAATAAAGGGGAAAAGTTTCATAAAATTATTTAAATACTGAGTAACCAAACCTTCCTATTTCAATCTATCATTTCAGTAATCAAGTACCTTTGCTCTATTTTTATTAAACTCTTTAGATTTTTCAGAATTTCCTCAATTGGCTTTGAGTGTCTTATTCTTTATTCATCAGCTCCATTAGGACCAAATAATTTAAATAGATAATTCATTTCTGTGAATGCTAAACCATTCGCAATTCCTCTTCAAATTATTACTATTGCTCTTGCCATTTCACTACAGTAAATGTTTATGCTGTCTCCAAATATTAAATTTTAATGATGTGGTACCATACCGTTCAATGTTTTACATTTAAAAAGAAAATATTGGTTTCTTCTAAATAATGGTTGATGGTGTTATTCTTTGACCTGAGTCACCCCCTGTCCACCGCTTCCTTCATATTTAATACGTAATAATTAATTTTGTTATTTACCAATAATCAAAGATAAAATTCAAAATTAAGTATAAGTAAAAAAGTTAAGTTTAAAATATAGACCTGATTTCTTTATTCGATTGTCATAATAATCTTTATTGTTTATTTGTTCTAACTTGTCTTCAGCAAAATGTGATGCAGCATATTCAAATCCATAAGTAGTAGCTACTGTTTTTGATGTATTCTGGCCAATAAATGCATCCATGAAACCGTTTAAATCTGTTCGAGAGTCATCATATATCTGTCAAAAATGATTTGCTTCATGTTTTTTATCAACGTATAAATTATATATATATATATATATAGTACGAAAATCAAAAGGTAATTTCCTTCCATGTATTATCAAATCTTTCTTTACGTTCATTTAACCTAGGATTACTATCATCAATTGCAAAAGTCCTTTTAGAAATTCTCGTGTTTAAGTTAATTAATGATTTCTCTATTTCTTCTTTTAATTTAGTAAATGTGTCTCTATAGCAATAAAACCTTTCCTTAATCGTTTCACCATTTCATCTATTTTGTCAATATTAATTGTTTCTCTCGATCTATATATATACCTCACTATCTGTTAAAACTTTTTATGAAATCCCCAAAGTTGTAAAAGTTTTATTTTAGTAAAACTTCTTGATCTGATATACTTTACCATGTTATATCTTTTTCGAGTTTGTCATTGACTAGCTTAGTTAAGTCTTCAACTTTACGTTTGGTTGCATCTCTCTTTTGGTTGTTTCTCTTAGCTCACAAGTTTTTGAAAACCACTGCCCCATGTCTGTTGATAAAATTTGGACGACAACTACCCAAAGTTTTTAATCATCAAATTTTGAATGTGTGGCCCAGATTTTGTTCATAAAATGTTTAATGTTACAGGACCAGGTTTTTTTCATAAACTTTTGAGGGTTGATGGCCCAGACGTTTTTCACAAAATTGTGAAGACCAGTGGCTCGGTTTATTTAGTGATATTTGGAAGGCCAGTGGCCGAAGTAGCCCAACTTTTCATAAACTTTTGAAGGAAAATGACCTTGGATTTTCCATAAATATTGGAGGAAACAAAGGCGTGACCTAGGGTTTTAAAAAAATAAAAATGGCGGATTGTCACATGTTTGTTTTGAAAACCGGTTTAATGTGGATGAAAACTGGTTAACCAGTTTAAACTGGATATAACAGGTTAAGTCGCCCAAAAGTCCGGTTTTTCCTACTACTCACCTTTTAAAGATTTTCCGAAATATATTCATTTGATTATAACGATCATACAACACTTGTGCTCCAAGTCTTCCATGCTACAGTTGTACGCTGTATAAATGTTTTGTTGATAACATTAAGTAAATGATTAACCAATCGATTCATTGACCGGTCGATTCTGATTAATTGATTAATCTATCCACACATCTGATTGTTTTTTTGTTTTGTTTTGTTTGCTTTTTTGTTTGTGTTTTTTTTTTTTTTGCTTTTTTTTTTTTTGGGGGGGGGTGCTACCCTTTCCCATTTCGTCTCATATAAATTGTTGATCTCATCTGTCTTATAAAATGTCAAATGTTGTTGTCAAATTTGTCTATAACGATTATATCCTAAAAGGTCCCGTGTACTTTGAATTGGCCTGTAATAATAACATATATTAATTGACTTTTGATTTGTTTAAATTATCTTGATGTAACTTATGAGAATAACTGACATTAGAAGTGGAACTTGTTTGGAATATTTATATTAATAACAGATCTAGTATATTTGTTTCTTCCTGACCTGGAGTCAGACGTGTAATACAATTGAGAATGGTATATTTTGTTTAGATCACACACTTTTTCGGCCAGATGATACAAGCCAACACTGATATAGATAGGGATCGTCACAAGCAGTGCTTTACAAAACGTATGAGTCGTACAATATATATTTATACCAGTATTGTCTTGCATCATTTAGTGGAAGAAGTCTGAGTGATCTGAACAAAATATTACTGGAAATATGGAAATATGATACTAATTAATCCATAGTAAGGAAACAATTTATCCTGGAATAATTTCTTAAGAGGGTCCTTACCTAGGTTTTTGGACAGGTAAAACGAATGCATGGAGGCAAGCAAAAAAGGGGTTTCCATAAATATGGCTTCAATTCATTGAATAAAATTTCAAATATCAATTACTGAGATACTGGTGTCTTTCAAAAGTTCACGTAATACTATATTAAACAGGATTCAATGGATGCACATATCTTGCGAGATGTTGATTATCCCGTTCCTGTAATAATTATTAGCGATATATATATATATATATATATATATATATATATATATATATATATATATATATATATATATATGTGTGTGTGTGTGTGTGTGTGTGTGTGTGTGTGAGAGAGAGAGAGAGAGTAATCCTAATTATAAATGTTCTTAGACTTTCTTCTCGTTATCTCTTAACAGATAATTGATTAAAAATGCATCGAATATATTTACAAAAATATTAAAGCAATTACATTTGGTTAGAATTTTCTGTGAAATCATTCTGTATTGTTTGAAGTGCTGCACAGAAACTGGCAAACTATATCATGTGCATTAGTCACTCAGACTCAAAATATTTCCTCTCAGGATTATAATCTGAGTTACGTCCCTCTATACAGCTTTACAGGTCTCTGAGGTACAAAAGGCCAGAAGAGTTAAATATAGAAAGTGCCTTATTATTAGAAACACAAGCTATTCTTAGTAGCAGAGAGTAGAAACTATACCATAGGCTTTGTGGGGGTGGGAGTTGAAATCTCATAATGTAAAAAGTCTCTTTCAGACAACTGCACCGCGAACATTACGAGGCTTGTTGTTAAGTTATAGTATTGATTCAAAAAGACAAACAGCCCCACTGTAAATATACTAATTAAAAATGTAGCGCCTCCAATTAGGTCCGGCATATTTTATTCTTATGTGATAAGAAAGAATGCACTGTCCTACATAATATATAGCTTTCAAGTGATATGTCCTTATCGGATAAAAAAATAAATAAATTACAAAAATAGTAATAATCTCGAAAGAGTTCGAGGTTCTATAGTCGTCTGCTTTCGCAGGTTACTTCAGTTGAATACGGGGAGATTACAAACTATCAAGATGGATGTTATAAAACATTAGAAGTTTTAGAAATAGAAATTATTGTCAAACATTGGTGGAGCAGGAATTTCAAGGAATACAGTGTATTTGGTTCTCAAACGTTACTGGAAAAGAGGAAACTTGGAATACGCTCTAGAGTCACAGTGGAAAAAAACCTTGTTTAGTATGGGAGTCTGCGGACTATGAGGTTTGCTAAAACACCAACGATATAAATTACATACATATTGAATCTAGACACGAGCAAACCTGACTACAAACGCACAGTTCAGGGGTATCTTCATTGGAACAAATTCCATCGTAGCATCATGAATAAAAACTAAGACTTTGTAAAGACATCAGTAGAAAATTATAGCGTGGGTCAGAATAAAAATACATTATATGGAGAAATGAAATTAACGGAAATAGAGTAAGGTACCATTTTCTAACAAGTACAAGGTTCTCCTAGGCTAAACGAACAGTATTTACGTGTTGCGCAGGAATGAAAAGAATGGGCTGCCCGCTGGTGTTGACCTTCTACTCGCGTTTGATATAAAGGTCGGTTTGATGCTTGGGATTTGTATCACATGTAACTATGTGTGGCGGATAGGAATATACGCGCTAATAAATGTGATTTAAATCCTCTATAATAAACAGTGGTTTTTTGTTTCAAGATGTTTACTAGAGCCTATATTTGTCTTCCAAGATAGCAATAATGCCCAAGTTCCTGGACACGTATGAGACAAGATTACAATACAAGGAATCGACTTCTTTCGTGAATGGAACTTACCCATCCCTCCTTTCTTTTTGGCGACAGATGGCTTGAGTGTACTATGGAAATTCTAGACTGGACAGCTGTATTAGAAGGCTGAGGTCACGAGGACTGTACGGGAGAGTTCAGTTAGCCACCATAATCCCCGAAGCTAACATAATCGAATTTATTTTACTTTTGTTGAAAACCAAAATGGCTAAAAAAATGGCAATAATAATATCCATAATGTCAATGATTAGAGATATGAACTCGGGTATTTTTAACAAATAGACCTGAACATTTTTTTCAAGAATCTTTATTAATTGATTCAAAGATAATAAAAAGATATCTGCTTAAAGGGATACGTCACCAAATAATAGAGTGAGTTTAAGCTATATTCAGGTTTTATTTAAGCTTTCAAAAGATTCTAATCTGCTACTGGGATATGACGTCAGCCGTAATTCCTTGTAAACATATGTCACGCCAATGAAATTTGTATGTGAAACTGAAGGACGGACGGATGATGTCACATAGTGAACCAAAATTCTTAAGAAAACAATGAAGACAAGTAATAGTGATATTATTACCATGATGAATACAATACAAATCGTCGATTTGTTCTTTTTTTTTTGTGTGTTCCACTGATTGTTGATTGATTAAAATATTTATTAATACGTGTTCCTGAATAGTCCTTTCAAATCAGAATATCCGGATAAACATTTTAAACAAAAAAAAAAAAAATATCTGTTACTTTTTTCCACATAGTATAAGTTCCAGTAAGAATTGCCTGATATAAAATGTTGCACCACTATTCATAAATAGTTTCACACAGGCCAACTGGCGTATTGCAAGAACAACAAAAAAATTAACAAGACAACCAAACAAACCACCAAATATTGAGTTTATTCAGTCTTGGCATATATATGTATATTGATCATACAGACGGACAATCTCTTATTAATTTTGAGCCTGCATTTTCTGTTGTATCCAGTCCAGATAGTCCGAGACTCGGGTGTAAACCCCGGGTGTGTTCCTCTGACCACACCCGTACCCCCAAGACACGATACCCGCCAGCTCCCATACACCATTCTTCTTACACACCATGGGACCGCCGCTATCGCCCTAATATTGAAAAGACCACGAATAATAATAATAATAATAATAATAATAATAATAATAATAATAATAATAATAATATAAATAATAATAATAATAATAATAATAATAATTAATAAATAAATCAATAAAAAAAATACATAATCATCATCGCGATGAATAAGATGAAAACTAATGCTAATAACTAATATTGCTAAACTAATAACTACTACGACTACTACTGCAACTACTATCACCACCACTACTACTATTAGAACAAGAACAACTATTACTACTACTACTACTACAGCTACTACTACTACTACTACTAATAATAATAATAATAATAATTGCATTTTATAGCGAGCAAGAGCTTCAAAAACATTGGCTCTGATGCATGAGTTAATATCTGTAAAGTGTTAAATAAACCGTAGAAGGTAGGTCACAGCAACACAGTTTTTATGTGTGACACGTTTTAATCCCAATATGCACAAGGAGCCGTGGTTGCTCAGTTAATAGAATGTCGGACTCGTAGTCCAAGGGTTTCGGGTTCAATATACATCCAGTTCAGCCCGGGTCGGCTGCCTCTGTGTGTCCTTGTGAAAGGCTCTTAGCTCCCATTTCCTCGGCATGATTTAGTCAGTTATGTGCTGAAAGTGACGTTAATACCATGCAACCAACCCAATATGCAACATACGCCCATCATGACATGCACTCTCAGTGCACGTTTGCTGGCAGCACGTGATGTATTCTTGGTAAATTATATATGCCGCCCGCTTTTGAAAGCGAGGGTATAATAATAATAATAATAATAATAATAATAATAATAATAATAATAATAATAATAATAATAATAAATGAATAAATAAACAAATAAATAATAATGTATATACAATAATAACACATTATTGTCAACTTCTCCCTTAAAAACGATACAAAAGTATTTTCTATATCACTTAGATTTTCATGACGTGTTTTCCACCTATCTCTAATTGCAAATTTAACTTATGCAGCTATCTTTCTTTTCTTCGAAAAATAGGGGTTTTGTTTTGCATTCTGAAGCAATTGGGTTATGGGTGGAATATGTAAGGTAGGTATGCTTATTGTCTAATATGTCACCATTAATTCATAGGACGTTCTTATAATCCTTGGTATGAAAACAAACTGAATGAAGGTCAAAGGCTACCTGACATGTGTCCTTGCCACCAGAGGCTGTTGCACCTGCGCATACGTTACTGGTGTATATGACGTTCCCGATGTAGTAACGGCACATGTCGTTGCTTATCACTTGAATATCTACAGAGTACAGGCTGTGAGTGGATGGTGCTTGACCATTGGGGTCTGAAAGAAGTATAAAAGAAAAAAGAAAGTTGCCCTCTTCTAACATATTTTTGCAAGGTTGCAGCTAGGACAGAGAGAAAAAAGCTTGCTTTAAAAAAAGAATTATATAAAGCAACAAAGTCATTGCTATTATTTACTGAATTTCTTTATTTGTATGAGTCAGATGCCTCCATTTCTACCAGTAGATCTGCAGCTTGTGTAATGATTTGGTTTTATTCCTTCATGCGCTACTTGTCAAATTTATATAAAATATGCATGCGTCTTAACAGCTTTAAACAACAAAATTGCAATCGTTATAATGCTTCTTCTTCAAATTCAGCACTGTGGGCAAGCGTCTTTGACATCTTGTTCGCCAGCTCTTCATTCAAGAAACACAAAAGATCCAATACAGATTTAAAGTAGTTCAATCTTGTTGTTGCATCCCTTAAGGGCAATGAAGGCGCCACGTAGATCTGAATATTCCTGTTCCAAAAAGCGCTTGAGATGTATTTTTATTGCAAGCACCCACTTCATTACACGACGTAATGTTAGAAATGTTCATAGGTTTAGCATTATGAGCCTGTATGTTGACAAAGGAAAAAGTAACGTTCATTTTTAAAATTACATTTCTCCTTGTCGCGATAAGTCTTCAAAATGGCAGTCTAATGTTAAATTCCCCTTAGTCGCAATAGTGCCATTTTTGAGAATTTCCAATGGTTTAACATTAACTAGTGTTAATTCCCGGACGTTGGTATAATGCCCCGTAATGTCAATCTTATAGACATTGTTAACGTTACATTTCCCGTTAGACCCCAGACATCTATTCTCATGTTAAATTCACATTGTCTCGATAAATTTATGGACATTTAAACATTACATTTCCCATTGTCCCTTTAAATCCGAAAAAGAGCGGCCTAATGTTAAATTCTCTAGTCGCCATAGTGCCATTTTTTAGAATTTTAAATGGTTTAACATTAGCTGATATTAATTCCCGTATGTCGCCATATCGCCCCATAATGTTAATCCTATAACGACCCATCATGTTAAACCTATAGACATTTTTACAATTACATTTCCCACCTAGCTAAAGTTAATTTCCCATTGGTTCCAGAATATCCCACTATGCAACTAATTTGTAAACATAGGATTTCCTATTTTGACCCAATAAATAAAAAAATGGCAGCCTAATGTTAATTTCTCATTGTCCTAAGGGTATTCCATAATGTTAAACCTATGGACGTTTTTAGCATTACATTTCCACTTGTCCCCAGACTCTCCCACCTGGCTAATGTTAATTTCTCGTTGTCCCCAGAGAATCCCACTATACTACTTTTTTGTTGGTCAGGAGGCTGGGTAATAAATAATCCTTTATCTCCGAATTGTTTTTAATTATCCCGTTACAAATTGTATCATCTACATATAATAGGTACCAGTAAGTTTTCAATTTGTCCTCCAATTTGAGATTACTACTAACAACCACATCCACCCTACCTCATAATACAATTCTAACCTTGAAATATGACAATAAATACAGTTCTTCATCCCAGTTTAATTTCTAATTCCTGACACGCATATTATCTGCTTAAAGTCCCATCTTTGTGGTGAAAAAAGCCAATATTTTGTTTCGTTTCGCATCTGACGATTGAAAATAAACGTTTCTTACAGTCAGGTTAGGTCTTTTATCGTGTTATAATGTCTGAATTATTCCTCACATGTTTAAATCCATTTTGTGAGAAGCAAGATATCTCCCAAATAGCTGGAATTTGGTATGTGTGCACTACCCCTTTCTTACCAACTAAATGTTTCTCTAAGTGTATACATTTATGGAGCTTTAAGTGTTTTCTTTATTCTTTCTTGAGACAAACATTGAATAAAATCTGACAGGCCAAACATTTTTTCTCTTTTTTTGGGGGGGGGGGGGGATAGATTTTACCTAAAAAATGGGATTTACATTTTAGTCTTCTAAAACTGGGCATGCTCTCTAAGTGTGCATAATTTCGCATTCGAACCTTGTGATTATCACAGTTATTGACCGACCTGCATTCTCTGGTATGGATGAAGTTCTTAAATAAAACCAATTAAGGCGAGTATAGCCATTCTTTGATTCTTTTTTTAAAACAAAAAACAACAAATTATGCGAAAGGAAAAACGTCGGAATTTGAGTATGAATTCAGAAATCCACCCTGTGGAGAATACGAACTGTGCCTATAAACCTTAAAAAAAAAAAGACACCCGCCAGGACACCCGCCCCCCCCCCCAAAAAAAAAAAAATCAACTTCATATTATTTTTAGTTACCTTCTTGGGGTACATAAAAGATAAAAGAATGATGTACACAGGCGCATCTTTATTACGAATTCAACTCGCCAAACTAGGCTCAGTTGAATAGAGGGGCCCCGGGTGGCCGAGTGGTCTAAGGCGCTCGCCTTTACCAATCACTGCCATCTCACCTCTGTCTGCGTGGGTTCGAGTCTCGATCTCGGCCAATGTGGATATGTGAGAAAGCTTGCCAGTAGCTTCCCGTGGGTCTGTGGTTCTTCCCGGGGTTTGCCCGGGTTCTTCCTCCACCAGATAAAACTGGCCGCCATGTATAGACTATCATGTGCTGAAAAATGGCGTTAAACCCACATCAACAACAACAACAACAACAGTTGAATAGATACATTTCACAACACTGAACATTCTGTACACTAAACAGAATGGAAATTACATACATACTAATCCAGCATATGACTTACGTGTACTATGGATGTTTTGTTACGCTGTGTTTCTGAAATTTAGACAGAGTCAAACCATAAGTCCAAGAGAACCAGTCTAAAAATTCCATAGTTTACTTGCATCATCTAGCTGCAAATGATAATGATGGGTGAGATTCACCGCTTCAATGTTGACTTTGGGATGGGTCTGACATCTTTCCTGTATTTTGGTATAATACTCTAATCGTAACTCAGAGATGCTACTACAAGTAAAATTAATCTTACCATAACGAGTTGCCCCCCAGCCGGAAACTGTACAAATCTGGTTTTCATAATTAGCGTTGTGTGATGGGAGGCACGCAGCTCTCGTGTATCTGACAATAAATAAAAAAAATAAAAACGTTCCATGAGACAAACAAATTACACCTTACTCGAGTGGTTACAGCTATCATTACACTAAAAACCTTTAAATTTCAGGTAAAACTGTCGAGATCAACTCATCCTGTCAGTTCATACAGTGAATGTTGTACGATGTTGGTAATAAAAAAAGTCGAAAAACTGTATCCAGATATTTTATGTTCCATAAGAGCATCAGATTGCCGATTTGAATAGACAAGAAAGTGCCAAAGTTTTACAATATGATTAATTTTCATTTGATATGTTATTTAATGGAAGTATTAAAAAAGTTTATCTTTAAATAAAAGAATAAAAATACATGATGGGCATATTTCATCAAAAACTTAATCACTCCCTAAATATAGTAACACGAATATTTTAACTATTCTTTAGACAAACTTTCATGCCTTAGCTTCTGATTACCTACCGAAAATGGGTTTTTGTCGATATGTCCGTAGACCACCAAGGGCAGTTAAAAGAATGGCTATCGCAAAGTGTCAATCAAATACAGCTTATCTCTGATTTGATTGACAGTTTGCGTTGATAAGCTGTATTTGATTGACAGTTGGTGATAAGCTGTATTTTATTGGCAGTTGGTGAACAGCTGTATTTGAAAGTTGGTGATAAACTGTATTTGATTGACAATTGCTGATCAGCTGTATTAGTTTGACAGTTTGCGTTTATAGGGAGTATTTTATTGACAGTTGGTGCTAATCTGTATTTGATTGACAGTTGGTGATAAACTGTATTTCATTGACAGTTGTTGATAAACTGTATTTCATTGACAGTTTGCGTTGGCTATGTGCGAATCATTTGTATGTACGCTACAGCCCTGTGAAATCATATAAGACCGGATAACGTAATACCTATCTGACTGTCACGATATACATATACAAATATAGTTTTCAAAATTTTTCATTCGATTTTCATTTTTTTTTTAACATGCTTAAAATCCATACAACTTTTTGATGTCTAAAGGCAAAACTTTGCAAATAACATTTTATGAATATGAGTAAGAAGGGATGTTCCGCTCTGACGTTTATTTCATTTATTTATCATAATAAACCCATGAATTCAATTTGCTGAAACCTTTGTTAACCGATTGAGAGTTTGCACCTAATAAGTGAGTTTTTTTATCAGGACTATTTTCCGTTTTACTCTCTGATGAAAATAAAGTTAATGGTATAATAATTCCATTTATATATATATATATATATATATATATATATATATATATATATATATATATATATATATATATAATATGATTATCTCATTAATAAAAATACAAGAGAAATTTCCAATGGTGATATGTTTGAATAGGGAAAATTCTGACAGTTTCTACAAAGGCTACCAAGTCAAACGTTAAATTCTATAATTGTTTACTTAATTCAGCAGGTACAAGGTAATACCTGTCACAGGCTTTCTTGTTACATTTGTTTAACAGTATTATAAATATAGTTAGACGTTAGGCACTTCATTTCAGCTTTGGATACGCAAAACGTTGTATTATCGTTTAGTGATTCTACCAATTCACAATGGTGTAGTTTACCCCTTCAATCCCATCATGCAACATGGTTTGTTGACATAGGTGACGTCATAGGGACATAGGTTTATTACCTATTCGAGAGGTCTACCGGTTTGCTGAGGCGCATGAGAGCTATGTCATTGTGGTTACTAGATTGCGAGAAGTACTCGTGCACGTAAACATTGGTCACATGGTATATGTTGCTTGAATAGATCTGTGTTCTGTCTTGCAAGCCTATTCCAACTGTCCAGTAGTTCACATTCTTGGCTCTGCAATTAGAAATTAATGTTGTTTTTTTAGTATATACCTGCTGAAATTAGTACAAGGTAGTGCTTAGAAAATTCTTCATCTTTTTTCAAAGAAATGAGTTATTCGTTCTGCTATTTTTTCATGATGTCGCTCATTTCTTGCTCCTTTTTCCCTTAGGATCTATTTTTCGAATTTCATCACACATGGATTATAAAATAAGAGTCTTGCAATGGCAAGCCATGCCGCATTCGAGGCTCCATAACAACAGGTGCCCAACAAACAAAATTGTTATGCTTTTGGACTGCCTTGATAAGCTGATTTTTCTTTCTGGTTTCATTATTCGAGTCCTTGAAATGTTTACTGTAGCTTCCCCCGTGATCCTCTGCAGCTTGTGCCTCTATCTAGATCTAGTTAGATACAATAACAATATTGCTAAAAATTGGAATAAAATGATTCAGTACTTTTAATTATTTTAAACTTAAATTTTCCGTATCTCAATGCTCAAACTATCGTATCTGTTTGCCCTAAAAGTTATAGGTTTTCATGATGTTAATTCTGTGCCATTCTAATGTCACATGGCATACCTCTTGGTGATCATAACCAACTTCATGTAAATGCATGACGGGATGCCGAATGAGTCTATATTTGAGCAGGTGTGAACACAACAGGAAAGGCACAAATCGCTAAACGGTCAAGTAAGGATGGATCTCTATGATCAACAAACGTCCAAGTCATCAGGATTTAAGATGGAGCATAATTAACATTATGCAACCTATCCCTTCCCATGGAAACGGCTTTGGTTTTCTTTTTTGTGGGTTTAACGCCATTTTTTTAGCACATGATAGGCTATACATGGCGATCAGTTTATTTGGTGGAGGAAGAACCCGGGATGATCCCAGGAAGAACCACCGACCCACAGGAAGCTACTGGAAAGCTTTCTCATATACCCACGCTGGCCGAAACGAGAATTGAACCCACGCGGACAGAGGTGATATGTCAGTGATCTGTAAAGGTGAGCACCTTAGACCTTCGGCCACCAGCGGCCCCCTCCATTGGAAATGAATACAACAGTCCTCACATTAAGATACAGGATGTTAGTTTGACAATTTCAAATACTGACAGAATTAATCATTTTCATCCAACGCTTAGCAATATTGTACATTCATTTAGTCAGATTTAGGTACGGGTACGGTCAGATTTAGATATGGGTACAAGTCAGATTTAGATATGAGGACAAGTCAGATTTAGATATGGGGACAATTCAGATTTAGATATTGGGACAAGTCAGATTTAGATATTGGTACAAGTCAGATTTAGATATGGGTACAGTCAGATTTAGATATGGTTACTAGTCAAATTTAGATATGGGTACAGTCAGATTTAGATATGGATACAAGTCAGATTTAGATATGGGTACAAGTCAGAGTTAGATATGGGTACAGTCAGATTTAGATATGGGTACTAGTCAAATTTAGATATGGGTACAAGTCAAATTTATATATGGGTAAAAGTCAGATTTAGATATGGGTGCAAGGTACAGAGGATCCCAGAGAAAACTATAAATGAAAATCACTTTTTAGAATTGATAATATATCCTTCTAATAAATGAATTTAATGATTATACTTTAAATGGTCAGGCTTATGTATAACACACCTTGTTCAGGTTATCACAATAACTATCCATGGTGCACAGTGTACAATATATAATCTCTCTCTCTCTCTCTTTCTCTGTTTCTCTCTCTCTCTCTCTCTCTCTCTCTCTCTCTCTCTCTCTCTCTCTCTCTCTCTCTCTCTCTCTCTCTCTCTCTCTCTCTCTCTCCCTCATTAATTTTAATTACTTATTTACTAACAACATACCTAGCTGTTTATTCTCTTTTCCTTTGAAATGTTTCATGTCTTTTGATATACGAATTTTCATATACGAAGTTTTAACCTTGTTTTTCGGGCGTACTCGAATGTTTGTCAGATGAATGTCATCTTTGGATCATTTGTGTATGTTTTGGGGTAGGACCTAGCTGAGGTAGACAAATCGCATCCAATCCCGCTTTGTTTAATAAAATGGCAATACAATATGTTTAAAACAAAGACAAAGACAAACAATGATTACTTATAGAAATGTAGATACTTCATAGGCCAAACGAGAAGGAGTACTAGTATTTTCGCCGTCATGAAAACTTTACCAGCAACTCAACATCACATCTCCACTTACGTCACTACTATTATGTGACGTAGCAAGGAAGTAGGTATGGATGGCATTCATTCATTCACTTAGAAATTAAGATGGGATAAGTCTTTAAATTCATTCACGTGAAGAGACAAAGAATAGAACTTATAAGGTAAAAAGTTATGTTTATATTTCATTGACGGTGTGCAAAATATCACTTTTATGTTTTCACTAGGTTTACAATATAAAATATATAAGCTATTTAATTTATATCGCACAATATTTGTGCGGACTCACTGTTTTGGCGGCTCAACTCATAAGCTCGTCGACCACTGCCAAAACATTTTGTCCACACTAATGTTTTTAATAGAACAAATTCAATAACCCATTTGTATCATGCACCTGCAGATCAAAATGAACTATGTTCATTCTACTTATTATTTCAGAAAAGAAGCTTAGATCCTGATCAGAAGGTACGTTATGTGATGGTATATCTGAGTCAATGCTGCTCGCAGCTGTGTGCACGTTATAAAAAGGCAAATATGAGATAACTAACCGATGACTTACTCTTCAAAACAATGAGCCGCTGTGGCCACCCACCGGTCACCGATGAGAGTTCCACCACACAGATGCTGACCAGTATACATCAACGACACCTGGGAAACAGAATTATATGCATAGTTTATAATGCATTTGGTATGTGAAAAACGATTCTGAACTGCTTCTGTAGTACATATGATACAATACAAAATATCTACGTAAAGCCCTGAACGAAGTGTTGTATATAAATCATATCCCGTTTCAGTACGGTCTAATTAGAATACCTCTTTTAGTTTTCTAGTTTAAAAAAAACAACAATATTTCAAGAAATTAAAAATATTATCTACAATCCCTGACAACACGAAAGCTCAATTATTTTGAGCAGGTAAATGAATGTCAATTTCAATTAGAAGTATACTTTATACCAGACAACTGTAGACGTGGAAATACCTGTACAAAATGGCCACTTCTACAAGCCACTGTGGGTAATTTTTTACTAGTTATTGTGGGTATGTTGGTGCTAGATTTTTTTTCTTTGAAATTTTTTCATTCCTAAATGGGGCGAACTTGTAAAAGCATAATACTGTATCACGATGCCTTATAGAACATTACCCACAATGGCTTGTAAGAAAGGCATAGAGAACAAAGATAAAGGCAAAGACGGTAAAGTCCTTAAAATAAAAAGTACTATATATAAAATGTACCCTTTTAAAAAGTACTATATATAAAATGTGCCCTTTTAAAAAGTACTATATATAAAATGTACCCTTTTAAAAAGTACTATATATAAACTGTACCCTTTTAAAAGTACTATATATAAAATGTACCCTTTTAAAAGTACTATATATAAAATGTACCCTTTTAAAAAGTACTATATATAAAATGTACCCTTTTAAAAAGTACTATATATAAACTGTACCCTTTTAAAAGTACTATATATAAAATGTACCCTTTTAAAAAGTACAAGACCTTAGCAGCTGAAACAACGTCACGAAACGCGTCAGAGTGCAAAACGTTTGCCCCCATTTGTCACTTCTTTGGACACAGGCACTCTTACGGTATGCAGAAGTCCTGGGGGTGGGAGGAAGGGAGATGATGCGGGAGAGGACAACATTTTGGATCCCTACTAAGCAGTATTCAAAATGATTCGAATAAGGATTGTGTTCTGTCAGCATGCAAGTCGCCTTCTAGTTTTCGTGAACCGGTTTCATTATCTGAGATCGAATGTGCAATAGCTAAACCAAAACAAAGGTGGCGGGGGATGGTACTACATGTCCTTGGTAAAATCCTTTATATGTAGAACATTTTACATTTTCAGATAACAGACTCCCTGTATTTTAGTGATTTTATTTAAATCATTTAATTAATCTGTTTGTCTGTAAATTTATCCAACATTATTTTACAAAAGGAACAATTATTCCTTTACTGAAAAGTACAATAGGCAACCTGGCAGACAAAATTCAATATAGACCTACAGCTCTCACGACAATTATTTCGAAAATATTTTAATGTATTTGAACTACAAAGATGTGAAGTCATAATTTCTAATAATCAGTTTGGTTTTTAGAAACAACACTCAACAGACCTATACCTTTATACATTTAAAGAAATTGTAAAGTATTATTCAACATGGTAGCCCTGTTTTTGCATGGTTTTGAGATGATGGTAAAGCATTTGACAGGTCAGTCATTGGAGACTTTTGAAAAAGTTACTTGACAATCAAATACACATTTATACAGTTCATACCCTAGTTAACTGCTATGGCAAACAAATATACTGTGTACGTTGGGGAAGTGCAGTATCCAGTTTAATTTATGTAACCAATAGAGTGAGACAAGGAGGTGTTCTTTCGCCTTTTTTATTTAATATATACATAGACGATTTATATCGTAAATTGGGTTAATGTCAGGTGGGACTACATTTGCCAATAAATGGTTTATTTCTTAACAATTTTAATTTTGCTGATGACATGCCATTTATAAGTCCTTCTATAGCAGGTTTAAGGAAATTATTAAAGATATGTGAAGATTACAAATTTGAGAATGATATCATGTATAATACACAAAGATCGGTGCGCATGGTTTTTCAGTTGATATTTTTTTCAAATTACCATCGCCCCCTTCTATATTTCTTGACGATCATGCTCTTTGGTATGTCAACAGTTATATTTATTTGGGTCCTACTTTAAAGTTCAATCTATCAGATGATGAATATATGATGAGACATTACATACTTTTGTGTACTCGAACAAGCATTATTTTATGTAAATTTAGAAATGTTTATTTGAATATCAAATTTAGATTATTTAAATCTTTATACTATGTATTGCGCACCTCTATGGACAAAACTGAGCACATGAACTTTAAAATTAGTTATTTGTTATAATAATAGTTTTATAATAATAGTTTTCTTTTACTAACAGGCCTTCAAAAATAGAACAGTGCCTCTACCATATTTGTAAATTATAAAGTATTTAGTTTTGTAGAATTAACGAGAAAATATGTGCTTACAATGATGACACGAATATCCTATAGTAAGATTTGTATCTTGAAATCTCTGTAGAATAAATGATATTCGTTTCAATTCTCCGATTATTGATTGATGGAACAAACAACTTTTTAAATGTACTACATAATTTTATTCTAAACAGCGAGAGAAGCATTTAGTAGTTGTATAAGTGTCGCTATATTTGTATATAGAACACCTATGCTTTTTATGTATAAAACACATTTATATCTTAGTTTAGGTGTATGTCATTGTATATATGGTCCACTAGTCAACAATAAAGAATCCTTGCCTTAAATGCAAGCCATCCACAAAATCTGGCCAAGGTAAAAGACAAAAAACTAAAGTTATGTCGCAGAACCATTTTTATTTTTCAGTTTCGGTAAGTTTGACCTTTAACCTATTGACTCCAAAAATATTGGTGCATTTTGTGCCTCAAATGCTAGTGAGCCACAACATTTGGTCAAGTAAAAGACAAAAAACTCTAGTTATTTTGCGGAAACCATTTTTCCTCTTTCAGTTTCGGTGACCTTGACCTTTGACTTATTGACCCCAAAATATATGGGTGGTTTTTGTTTCAGATACAACCCATCCTCAAAGTTTGGTTATGGTTTGTGGCGTAGAGCTTGAGTGATCTTATGGAAATGGTTTTCCTTCCTGGAGCCCCTGTGACTTTGACTTTTTACCTTTAACCCCAAAATCAATAGCTGTCTTCGATGTCTCAAGGGGCCCCGGGTGGCCAAGTGGTCTAAGGCGCTAACCTTTACAGATCACTCACACATCTCACCTCTATCCGCGTGAGTTCAAGCCTCGGCTCGACATAGGTGGGTATGTGAGAAAGATTGCCAGTAGCCTCCCGTGGGTCGGTGGTTCTTCCCGGGGTCATGTGCTATCATGTGCTGAAGAATGGCGTTAAAACCCACAAAACAAAACAATCGATGTCTCAGATGCATGTTATCCACTTATATTAGTCAAGGCGTGTGGTACAGAACTTACGTAGCTTTGTGGAAATCATTTTCTCTTCTTCCAGTCCATGTGACCTTGACATCTTACCCCCGAATTATTCAGTGTCTTTCTAAACTTAAATGCATGCTATATTCAAATTTAAACAAGTCATGTTGCTGTGTGGAAACAGTTTTCTTTCTTTCATGATCTGTGACCTTGACCTTTGACATTTAGAACCTAAAATCTATTTGTTTCTTCTTTGCCCCAAATACAAGCGACTTAGAAAGTTTGTAACGGTAAGTGGTGGATAAATCGATTTATTGTGCTGAAACGAAATAGGGTACGGACGTATGGACCAACAGACAATAGTCCTGTGGCGGGCGTATACATACGACAACCATACTCTTAATATATTTATTTTGATTTCAGTGTCCTATTGGACGCGACGGGAATCTGGGTCGAAATACGTGTGACTTTCCTCAACATTACAAGGTAATTACTTATGATGACGCATTGTCACGAAACCAAAATCTTTCGGCGCGGATTATTATAATTATTATTATTATTATTATTATTATTATTATTATTATTATATATATATATATATATATATATATATATATATATATATATATATATATAAAGGGAGAGAGAGATAGAAGGATAATGAATACAGCATAAGACATGACAAATGACAAAACAAACAATAAACACAAAACAATTCAAATAAGGTTCGCATTACACAATATAAACACGACAAGATGTTGATTAAAGCTTGGATTACCCCAAAAGACTTTATGGGGCTTATTTCCAATGGGGTCCTAGTTGTGGTTCAAGATTTTAGAGGCAAAACACTTTAAGAATGACATATAAACAAATAAGCAGATTAAAAACCAAAGGTTACAAGGACGGTATACGTAAAATATTCCAAACCATACAACCAAGATATACAATTCAATGACAATCAAATAACACAGCACACAAATTTCAACCAGATGGAAAGAATACAAGATAGACGATAATGGGATGAAACGTGGATAACAATAAGTGTCATAAATTCATTATACGCTGGGAGAAAATGTAGCTATTTATTTAGACAAACGGCAATTACCTGAAATCGATAGTAGAGAAAATTCTTTTCTTAGGTAATTTCAGCTTGTTTTGTAAAGTGAAGTGAAGCTTTACTGCAGTTTTAAATCTGTTTCTGCCTGTAATACTTTGAATATTTGTGTTAAGACATTGCAATCTATTATTACATTATAATAAAAGACAGAGGAGGATGTACTATTTACTCTTGGTACTACAAGGTTATAATTAAAGCTTCTAGTATTCTAATGGTGATGGTCTGTGGAAATTACTAGATAAGTATGCTGGACCATTGTTCACAATGTTGTATACATGGTTTACCCTGAGTTGTTTAACTCTGTTTTCCATATTTACCATCCCAACACTTGAAAGAACAGATTGGCGAAGAGTAAATCTTGTTTCAACGTATTTTATAAATCGAATGGTTTTATTTTGAGCAATCTGAAGTTTGTTTTTCTAATACTGACAGTCCAGAAAACCACGAGGAGGAATAAGAATCCTATTAATTTTATTACAATAACATTTTCTATTTCCTCTCAAGATAAATATTGATCCAAAGTAAGATCTAAATATTTAACGGATTTGTGACTTGATTACATGACCATTACATTCAATACTGAAATCTTTAATATATTTTATATAAGTTTTGAACCAAAACGAATGCATTCTGTTCTGCCATGATGAAGTGATAATTTATTATGAACTAACTACTTATTACATGATTCAAGTTCTTGTCACATGTTTTGAAATACGAAATTGGGATCTTGGTGTGAAAAACGTAGTGTGCTATCATAAGATTTACGGTCCGAAATTATGCTTATAACCATATCAATTATGTAACAAAGTAATATAAAGGGACCCAGGATGCTACCCTGTTGTAACCCATAGGTTGCTGTCATGGATTAAGACATTGTTTCATTTCTATTAACAATTTCGGTTCAATAAGTATGATTGAAACCAATGAATTGATGTTACTCCCATAACAAATAACTTCTTGCACAAACAGAATGTTTCGCTGTGTCAAATGTCTGTTTTTAAATCTATCATGATCATACCAGTATATGAACCTTTAGAAGTCTGTGTTTTGATGTAGTCTGTCAAATAAATAGGCATGTATCTATAGGATATGAATTCCTAAAACCAGAATCATATCCATACAATATATTGCTTTGAACTAAGTACGTTTCCAACTGGATGTTGACTGCCTTCTCTAGAATTTTATATATGATGCTCAGAATAGTGTCCTACTCTATATCTACTATTTATCTTAGACAAGTGTTTTATCCATGCTGTCTTTAGTTCATCAGGCACAGTGAGACTTAGAACAGAAAGATTAACTGTATAAGCAATAGGTGTCTTCAGGATATAGGCCGCATCGCTTACAAATCTGTCAGGTATATTATCTAATCCTGTACTTTGCCTGGGTTGAGATTGCTTAATTCCATATAAATAAACTCTTCACTGACTGATTGTAGTTCCAAATGATTGGCTGTAACAGTCTTTCTCTTATAAAAATTCTTAAAGGTCTTTGAATCTGCATTAAATAAATTACCACTGAGAGAAAGCTTTTATACAAACATTGGTGCGACAGTAGTAAAAAATAATTGAAACAAGTGTAGATTGTTGTTGCATCATATCATGCATTGTCATCAGTATTCAAAACTATATTATTGTCCCCTTCAGTTATGGAATTATAACCTAGAGGTTTCAATTGTTGCACCATTTGTGGGAATTATTTATATTTTCTTTCAATTTGTTTGATAAGTATTCAGATTGAGCTCTTTTAAAGTCCCTTTGTTCCTTAATTTACAGTAATTTTCATGTACAGAGCATTGTCTTTTTTCTTTCAAACATATGCGGTAAATGGTCCCTATGTCTAATATTTTCTAAAAGTTCGGGATACAGACAAGGTTCTGTCCTTTCTTTCATCCTCATTCCCTTGAAAGGAGTAATACTATCTAATACTGCGTGGAAACACTTTTTGAAAGAAATACATGCTTTATTTGCATTAAAAGTATGTAAAACATTTTCCCATTCAACATCTGACAGCTTTGCAATAAAATAGTCTTTATTGTAATTTTTAAAGACCTAATTGCACAATGTTATGTTTGTTCATTCACATTTGACAATCTTTCTTGTACAAAAGGTAACTCAGTCCTAAGGGAATAGCTCCTGATTGACAAATGTTTATTTTTTTGCTACACAAAATGTGTTTTAACAAAGTTGAAGATAAACTAATAACATGGACAGGCTCAAAATCAGATTTTCAAGATTAAAAAGTCTCAAAATATTTGAATATTTATTGAACAATGTTGACTTTCCATGAAAAGAAAAAACAAACATTCAAATCACCTCAAATGTTAATTTCAGCATCTGATCTAACCTTTGAAAAAAAAATTCTTCAAACTTTTCAAGAAGATCATGCTGATTTGGTAATCCATAACAAGTGCAAATTACAGTTGGTTAAGAATATCTGTCCATATAACTTCAAGATTTTCTGAGTGTAGATTTTCCCTCGGAAAAAAAATGTCATTCTAAATATATGTACATACTACTCCATCATTTCTGTTTCTGTTAGGAAGAATGACACATTACCAGTCCAGAGCAATTTTGCATCGTTTACAAAATCATCAGGGCAAGTTTCTCATACAGATATTACGGCAGCTCTAGTCTTCTGTGTTATTATTCTCAGTTCTGATATCTTTGGCATGAATTATCTGGCATTTAGATGGATGAAGCGTAAACCTTTCATATTGAAATATTGAAATAGATGAGAATCTACTGTGGAGGGCTTTGAAGGGTAGCATACGAGTCTAGTAATTCAGAAGTTCCATCAAAATACAAGACGGATGGAAGCGCTGTGATAGAACATTCTGCACAAATGAAAGAAAATTAGTTTTCCGTGGCGACGAGTTTGATGTAATAGGCATCAGAGATATAGCTGGTACATTTAATATGGATCCAGCGAGAACATAAATAGCAGTCAATTGCCTTGCTACAAGTGGTAACCCCTTTTCCACATTGTACGCATGCGTATTATGTTGTCGTTTTGCAGAGGTAGATTTTGTTACTTAACGGACAAGAATGTATAGGGTCTGGATTTGGATGAACGTCACCACATCTTGATAAGCTAAATACTAGAAATGCTTTTGTGATAGATGATTTATTAAACGGCTTTTTTAAAAATTGTTTAGTTTTGGGGATTGTTTAAGGTCGTGTCCGAACCATCTTGTGTGGCTTACCAGCATTTGATACATTCATAATCGAAAAGTCAAGTATTCGTGTATGTGTGCCTCTCAGGGGAACACACGATGGGCTTCTGTGATAGACATTTTTATTCTGCTTAAAAATTGAATGAAGGTCGTCTAAAAGTCCCGCAGTAATCAAGTAAAAAGCCAGAGCTAAAAGTACTCCGTCTTTACCAGACCCATCTTGAACCACTAATAATAATAACACCAACAAGAACTACAAAAACAGTGGTAATAATAGGTAAGCGAAAGAAAAATGAACTGAATGAAGGAATTATTTATTTTTAAAAATTATGGGCACTAAGCAGATCATAATTTAATTGCGTGTGGGTGCCAGTTTGAAGCCTTCTTGGTTTAAGCCGCTTGGTTGCAATGCTCATAGGCGGCGTATCCAGTGAGATTCTTTTTTTTCTCCAGTTTTTGGAACTCCAGTCTCGCATGTGGGCAATTGGATTTAGTATAACATCACTTAAAATATGGCCAGGGGAAGACAAGTGTTCTTCAACTTTACTTTTCTCCAGCTTCTTTGTTATCCAATCAGATCTGTGAAGATTGATCCTTGGTGTACATTGTCGGTTTCTCCGACATACTGAAGACCGCAATTCTTACATGTAATGAGATAAATTACATTCTCTGTTTTGCACGTTCTGTTTGGACCATGTATGTTAAATGTTTCGCTCGTAACAGTGCTTGAGAATAAGTTGGTCTCTATCATATATTGACAGGTTTTCCACCTATATCGCCACAGGACCCATATATTAAAGTATGGTCTTGACTAGTGATTGGCGTTAACTTTGCTATCTGAGGTTTTTTCTGTCTGTGGTAGTCTACTACTTGTTTGTTTGGGTGGATTATCTTGAGTGTGTCACACGATTCGACGATGGGACAGTGTTTCTGGATGATTTTACCTACATGTGGGTTGTCTGGATGGTAGGTCAGAATAAATGGTATCCGATCAACTTTTTCCTTTTTTATACTTGAAGAGGTCAGTGCGGCTTTTTTTTTTTTTGGGGGGGGGTGTCGTAGCTTCGGTTCATCAAATGTTCAAACAAGTCCTCAGGCCTTGTTTGATATGTTTCATCGTCGGAGAAAATTCCGCGGGCCCTCAGTGCCTTGCTATATGGGATGTTCCACATGCAATGGTTTGCATGGCAGCTGGATGGGAGAAGACACTGGTGTTTATATGCTGTCTTTGAGTTGATATTTGTGTGTAGTTTGATTTCTACAAGTCTGGTTGTTGTGTCCAGTGAAAGTGAGAGACAAAGGAGAAAACTGCATAGATATATATGAAGAGCTTCGATTAATTTTTTTTAACTTAGACGTCTGACACTTCTTTGGTTGCCGGTACATAATCTAAAAGTATAGCATAAACACATTAGCAAGAAAATAAAATCATTACAGCCACAATTCACTCTTTATGGATTCTAACATAAGTGATAAAGGTAAATGCATACATCAAGTTTCATGTTCATACATACCACAGTGTCTAGGAAACTGTGCTACATTTGAAGCAAAAAAGGATATGTACGCTTCTACCTACGCGAACCTTCTTCCTGTAGTGATTTAAAAATGAGCACACCCATTAAATTTCATGATTGTATATATAAAAGTGTATGTGATCACTAAGACCCACTTTTGCTGATAGTTAGTAGTACCCTCCAAGATAACATTTCATTCAGTGATACCGCGTTGGGACTGATCAGCGATCGCTTAGAATTTTCCAAATGCGATACAGTGCAGTCCGATATATCAGAGTACCTAAGAGTTTCGGGCGTACTTTACCAAAG
Source organism: Margaritifera margaritifera (assembly GCA_029931535.1). Classification (NCBI taxonomy): domain Eukaryota; kingdom Metazoa; phylum Mollusca; class Bivalvia; order Unionida; family Margaritiferidae; genus Margaritifera; species Margaritifera margaritifera. Next base: position 701,488 of record JAQPZY010001096.1, on the reverse strand, counting down.
TAATTACAATCACTCGATAAATCTAACTAGAATATGTTTGAAAACCTTTTTGCTCGCATGTCGCATTCTGAATAAAACTTTCCACAAATCGGCTTTTGAGTTGACCCCCCTCCCCCCCCCACACTTTGGTTCAGCCAAACCCAGTGCCTGATGTATCTGTCCAGGCATCTATACAGTCCGTGCGTGACATAAGGAAGTCCAACGAGCAAATAAGATCAATTATTTAAAAGAAATTATTGATATTTTCTTCTTAGATCATGCATTTTGCTTTAAAACTGGTGTTTTGCATGATTTGGTGGATCACTCCGAGCCATTAACTACGCTTGGAGAGAAAACAGAAACAAACATTCCTCAATGTTACCCTCTTTTAAATGCAGTCCCTACAGTAATGGGTAACATTGCATCAGTATCTTTAGGAGCAGGTAGCATTCAAGCTCATTAGTATTTACATCTATACCGGTTATTCAGAGTCATTATAGCGCTTGCTAGCAAACAGTTTATTCCCTCGTCAAGTATGACGACGACACAAACGACAGTTAGCAGTAGACATGCTGTTTTACCGACCTACCTGCCATGGAAACTCTCCGTGAGACGCCAGGGTTCCGCCCACTATTTTGGTGGCTGTCTTGCCTACGTCACTAATACCACAATGACCTAGAAGTAAAAACTCGGCTGTATATATTTTGTTTAATTTTGTATATCAAGATCGATTAAAACGTGTTATATATATATATATATATATATATATATATATATATATATATATATATATATATATATATATATATATATCCATGTGTATTGTCATATATGAAGCTCATTTATTGTCTCAAATCACTTATTTCATTGACACAAACGTAAATGTGATGCTTGACGTGCTATGATCCTCAAGAACCGTTAATATATTATTCCTCAACCTCATCTGAGACACACATAGTGGGTACCGTTCTGAGTACTTAAGAAACACTAGTAAAGTAGAACGGATATCTTGCCCCATACGGTGAGCATCCATTTGGGGGGGGCTGTAGGGAGCCGGTTGGAGGCGTGTTTTGCCCCAGCCAGGAGGGGAACGGTCATCCGGTTGGGGGCCCCGTGGGAACGAGTGTCATCCTTGTGCAATGTGAGGGAAAAAATAGGGGTTGTTAGGCCAGCCAAGACCCCCTCTCCAAGGCGGCTTGTTCAAAAGTAGCTTTGTAGTAGCTACTAAAGCGGACCCAGCAAGCTACACAATATTAGGAAAAAAAAACAATTTTATAGATTATGACAGTAATGCTCAATTAGTTGGCGGACAAGAGCAAATTTGATGTAAGGTTTTAGAGGACCTTACCGGCGATTTAAACGACTTTGTTAGTGATGAGATATCGTCGGAGGTGGTCGATAAGGAAAGCAATGAGGACGATGAAGACAAGTGGAACGCTAGGGAAAATATTAGTTGTTAGGCCGGATGAGCCTGGCGGCGCGGTATTGTTATTGAAAAATCGCATAGTATACTGGAAATGCGCTGGAAACAGGCCTAGAGTCAGAAAGCTGTTGTTCCGATGGTTGAAACGTCAACACACAGCTTATGATAAATTTCCAGCAAGATTTGTATGATCTCCTCTCGAGCTTCGGCTATTCCGCAGGCTATTAGTACGTGTCTTGCTACTTCCTTGATTACAACCGAGATGGCGTTGTCGCTTAGCGGCTTAGATATGTGGTCTACGATTGTGTTGAGGTTTGTTTCGGCCAAGACACGGATTTCATCGTGCTTTTTTACTTTGATGGATAGTCGCCAGCTGTGATCTCAAGGGCAATTGCAATGGGGACAGCAATGATTGTTGACAATATTCCAATCCCCGCCACCCCGGTGCACAGAGACACGGCCGTCAGTGTGGTGTCGACACAATCCATCCCGTTTACTGAGCACTTGTACTTGTTGTACAGAGTGCGCCGCTGTTCAACCTCTGCCCGTAAGAAGATTTTGACCCCACAGATCTTTCTCAGGCGAAATTCTTGTAGGTCTTGGATTTTATAATTCCTTTATGAGCAGTGTGATATGAAAGTTTAATTGATCTGGAGAAGTGGGAGGAGACGAATCTCGAACCAGTCGCCGGGATGTACTGGTAAGACGGCGGTGATGTCACCAAGGCGTCAGTTTGATTGATGTCACTAGATCTGGAAATAACACGGTCTTCAACAACACGCCCGCCAACATGCAAACCATGCCCTCTGTTCTCGGGTTCACCAAAAGCCTCAAATAAGATGCCCGCTTTTATTAGGTTTGCTAACTGTTTGTTTTTTGTTTGTTTTTTTTTTAATGGGGAGGGTGATTCTGGCCGATTACTGTGATGCGGCATAGCGCGTAGGTCGAATATAATTCTGCTTTTGTTTTGACAAGACGAGTTAGAGAGGGCAGTACATACCCAGAAGGAAAATTTATCGCCGAGGACGTTTCGCTAAATACCAATGTTTTCATTGTAGCAGCAATCGAGGCTGAGACGCCCGGGGGTAGTACTGTTGGCTGTTGTTCCGACAGCAAGGGTGCAATTATACCTAGGTAACTGAAGGTTGGCTTAGGGTTTTCTGGGGCCCCAAGTGCTCAATATCTATCGGTTTTGCATCCTCATTCCACCCCAATCTGAACCGGTACGTGTCAACCCCACGTTGACGCAGATATACTTGTATCAGTGGTTTGTATTCCTAGTCAATGTCAGGCACTTGTTTTGCGAGCTGCGCCAATACTCCGTCGTCGATCTCAAAATTGACAGGCGGCACCAGTGATTCGTGTTCCGTGTGTATGTCTAGTTGCTCCCCCATGGCTTTGTTTTTCGTTTAAAGTGGCCGATAATCCAGACGCTTATACGTCGACGTTGAGACCCTCACAACTGATAGTGTCTCCAGCGGCAAACATAGACTCTAAACTAGTTGTAAAGCTTTCGAATGAGACGCAATTGGTTGACTGTTCACCGCTGTCATTTTGTGCCAGTATGATTCCATTTGCACGGATTGAAAGCATGGCCACAATCCGTTACCATGACGTCTGTGGAGGTTAATGCAGTAAAATTCGGCGCGTGGCACGGTGATAGCGTCTTTGTTGTTGCTGAGAGTAAAACCACCAACGTTTTGAAGGTTTTGCCTTGAATTCCAGCAATAGTAACCAGAAGCATTTGGTGGAGTAGTCCCGCTGACCGACGTTGCAACGCTGGCAGTTAGGTACTCGCACCGCGATATCTGGTACCCACTGATGAAATTCGACCCGATACACATTTGCGACTAAAAGGTGTCGGCTACGTGAAACCCACATTTCCGATAAAGCAAGCGCCGGACCAAAAGAGGATGCTAGTACGTACGGCCTGCTCCTAACTTTTGCTGGCGCGTCTGGTATGCGGGTGACAATATCGCTTTTGATAGATTCCACGGACACACCGCCGTCTCTTAGTTCACCCTTGTCGTTGAAAGCTGCAACGTGCTTGGCTACAAACGTCGACTGGTTTGGTGAGGAGCGCAGCAACGTCCACGTCTGAGTTTTTAAGGTCTTCGGTGGCATCGATGGCTCGGTTGCTAAAAGCTGTGAGGTCGGCTTTGATTGCATACTGAGAGAGATCAACTTGTTGGAGCCGTCGCTTGAAATAGCAGAACGTCCATAGATATTTACAAGCATGTTTAGTGTTTACACTAAACTAAAAGGGTCTGGTTCCTATTAACACGGGCGCTTTTTGTTAGTGCAAGCGGGGGCAAATCATAAATGAGTCTTTATGACTAGATAATATCGTCTATTTTATAGAGCTGCCAGTATGAACGGTCGGGATTAGGTTTTTTAGAGCTCGCAATAAATAAACGAGAATATGTGTTGCAGGCCATATTAGGCAAAGGGTAAATACACGCACGAGTCAATAATAGTTTAATAGGAGTATTGGACAGAGTTCTGGTACGTAATTAGCCGGGTTTCCTTCCAGTCGAAAATGTGTGATGCATTGTGGAATATAGAGCCATCCAGTCACGTTTAATTCCCATGTCTTCACTTTGCTGGGAAATATCACTTGCATCCAAGCATTACTTTTTTATATCGTGCGAACCATTCATTAATTTCTGGGTCTGGCGTCGTACTCATAACTTGTTTTGAGTACAAAGCCGTTATCGCTATTATTTGATAGTAATGTTGGGAAAATCCAACGTTGTTTTTGACCACTCAGATATTCGTAGCTGTATCTTGGGACTCGGTGGGGTCTGCCATGAACACGATCTTGTCAAAGTTCACGATTATGATGACTGTCATGCGGTCGCCGGTTTTAAGAACCATGAGTTCGTCGTGCCTGTCGACATATCTTTTCGAGGCGGCATTTCGTGGCTGGGAGGGATCAGCCACATTATGAAATGAAGCCCGGACTATTTCAGCCACTTCATCGTGGTTGCTAAACGCGTCAAGGTCGCGTAATTGGTGAGGTCCTTGTTTCCACCTCAGCGATACCAAACTTTGCAAACACTATCGTGTTGCGCGCTTGGTTGTTTAGTCGTCTCTCGTCCTAGAAGGCAATGAATATGTGGTGGGGTGCAGTGATACCCAGCTTGGCGCTAATGTGCCTGGAAAACTGGCCGTTAGCCGCTGATTGCTGGGCATCTGTGGTCATGGCGACAAAGGTATGGGTGCTCATGTCCCCATACATAACGTTGAACAGGTTGGTTTCTGCCACTGCCGGCATCCAAAGGGCAAGATTTGAGAGCGTGATCTTGCCATCGTCCACTACAGCAGCAGCGCGAAAGATGGCGTCGGCGTCTGTATTTTTACGAGTCAGCTCGATGGTGTACTTGGCGCAAAGATGACCTTCCGAACATCGCGACAGAAGCTGAAGATGTGGTTCGAGGTATGGCTCAGGTAAGTTACCATATGCATCCACCTGGCCTTCTCGTATCGCAAAGCCGAGGTTTAAAGTTATGGTTGTTGTCGGTCACTACATCGACGCAGTTAGCACACATGCTTTGCCGTGGTAAACTGGGCTGTGTTTGTGTGGTCTGTTGCGTTTTTCGTGAACATCATCGATGGGCTAGCGCAGAGGGGGTAGTCGCTATAGCGAGCAAGGCCTAGAATGGTCGTGGCGATATCGATCTTATCCAGGCAGGAATCAGCTTCCATGGTATCGATTAGATAGCGGGCACTGTCGAACAGCGCCATTACACCGTTGTTGACAAAAGCCACCTTTTCCGCTGCGGCGTAATCTGTCCCGTCGTCCCTTAGGTTCTTTGTCTAGGCGTATTGGCTCATTTCACCCGTCATTCTGTCAGTTTCGCAAGGGATCAATAACAGGTCTTTCGAATGTTGCCTCGTGTTTTGTGACTAGCTAATTCGTAGCGGGTATAGACCATTTGTTTCCAGCCAAATACACTAACTGTGATACCTTTGTTTCGGTGCTCAAACTTGTCAATATCACTAACCTTCACGGGAAAGTCAATATCTGTAAAGTCAAGCTTTCCCAAATGCTGGAGGTACTTTCCTGACCGATTAACATAGTGATTGTCTGCTCGGTAAAAAGCCAACAGGATTGTCTACTCAAAGCAACGGTTGTCCTTGTTCGTCACATTTTGCATCGGTCAAATACCAATCCTGACCACTCGTGCATGTATTCTTCAATTTTGCTTAGTATGGTGACATTAATCTGCCTCTATATCTCATCAGTGCGCAGTATGGCAATGGCCTAATTTTGAAAAGTCTTCTACTTTAACAACATCTAGCTCAGCTTCGTGACATATCTTATGTAGGCCAGGTACAGCTTTATCCAACTGTGCCGCCACCACTAGGGTAAACTTTAGACCACCAAGTTCCTTTTCGAGTACAGCTTGTATGCTAGGAGTCATAGGATCTAGACATACAGACGCATCAGATTAAAGTCTGTGCTTTTATGACATCACGCGGGTCTTTTGCAACATCAGTAATAGTACCTAGCTGATAATTTGCTGTGACTTTTTTTCGATCTTGAGCTGGCTACTGGCTGCTTCTCATTAAGATTCGCGACTATCAAATCGCCTAAGTAATCTGTGGAAACTGGTTGTTCCAACTGTCTAGATGATTAGAACTTTTCGTAGAGCTGGGACTGACTATTCAACCCGGTGAATCGATTGTCTTGGAGCCAAAACTGGCCGTGGGGCTTGGACTGGTTGTTCAACAGGACGATTCGACTTTCTAGGAATCGGAAGGCTTGGGCTGCCTGTTCAATGAGGCGAATCGGTTGCCTCCTTGCCAATAATGCATCAAGCATATAATCACACTCACTTTAGGTTATTTGTATATAACCTATTAACCAGCTATCTCTAATTTAAAGGTTTTATTGTTATTCAACTTAACAATAACCTTGTCATAAAAAAAATTAACCAGCTATCTCCAATTGAAAATCTGTAATGGCTTTAAACGTGGCAATGACCGTATCATATAGTTAATTAACCAGTTATCTCTAACTGAACATTTTTAGTGATCTCGAGGAGGCAATGACCTTATCAAACTGTCTCAGTTCCTTATTCTCCGTTCATTTAAGTTTTCTTAACATTGTAATTCCACCACAACGTTGACGTATCCCATGATCAGCCCCAACATGAACACCGCACTTCTAGCATGGCTTTATTTTACACCATCGCCTACTTTGTTCCGTATGAATGGCACAGTATACATTTATACACTTTTTTACACACAGATTTTTGCTCCCTCGTTTTAGTCAAGCGCTCTTGTTTCTAGCATAGCTTAAAAGTATATAACCAGTCACTAAGCAGTATATCTGATTAAGTTTATAACAAAGACAAAGCATTTGTTTAAATGGAGTAAAACACCCGGGCACTGTGTGCTCACACAAACAGGGGCAGCATGATTTTTTTGGATTTCAAGCCTCAACATAAATGTCGCCATCGGCCGTCTCAACTACGCAGCGGCGAAGGAGGAGAGGCATGCGCCGTTTAGAAGGCTTGTGGCGGCCACTCATGAAGTCGAGAGTTATGGCCCGCAGTTTTGCGTACATGGTAGGGTACTCTGAAATCTCCTTGACAAGAACGTAAATTAACCTGGTCGCCTCGGCCTGCTGAAGCACGTTGGACTTGATCTGCTCCTAGTCCGGCACACCCAGGACGCAAAACGATAAGGAAGGACAAGCCATACTAGGCACACATAACGTCGCACGCTTTGCGTCCCATCTCACGCCGCTCTCGACCTCATCTCCAGGTCCATAACGCTCCAACTTGTCTTCATCATCCTCATTGCTTTGATCATCAACCACCTCTGACGCTATCTCATCACCAACAAAGTCGTCGAAATCAACGGCAAGGTCTTCGAAATCCTCGCCGTCACTTACATCAAATTAGTTGAGCATTACTGTCATAACCTATAACACTGTCTATTCCTAATATTGTATAAGTTGGTTGGTCCCCTTTCATAAAGCTGACAATCGTTCCTACGAGGTTCTCAACCGGCTAGGGGATAACATGGCTCACCATAGACCCGCCAACCGGCTACTCCACGGATGGAGCAAAACGCCCTTTTCACATCTACAAATAATACTTGCAAATGTTATATAAGTTCGGTATCTGAGAGTCCTATAAACCATCAGCTTACTTTGACCTATCATTTTCCCATTGCCAGTTGCTGTTCCGTTCATTTACTTGACGTGATGAACATTTAAAATGAACCAATGGGGCAGTTAGACATAAGAACTCTTTCTCCTTTTTTCTGAAAACCTCTTTGCTTGCATTTTTGATCTCGTGTCAAAATGTCTTTCCACTAAGTCCCCTCTCCCCTTCCCCATCCCAAAAAACAAACGTTTATGTATCCGTGCAATAGTATCATCGTCTAATTTCGGTTGATTAGTCACTTCTGCTAACCTTTTCCTTTCCTCCTCCTCTGTGGACTCTAATTAGGCTTTCCAATCTCATTGTTGCTACTCACGAAAGCACCAATCTCTCCGATAGCTTATGTCAATAACACTGATTATTTCAATTCAATTTGAATGAAAATTATGATATATTTCTGACTATAATAGGAAGTAATGCCGGAAGAAGATAAGATATATCTATAGTCTATCGTTCGATGATCGAAAGTTGGTGTACCAGTTAGAGCTCATATATCTGCCTCGTATTACGTATTTGTCCCTTTGATTGAATATCAATCTACTCTTGTGGACATTAGCATGTCAGACAAGTATAAGGTTTACAAAAGCCTTGCTTTCGCCTGTCATTTATTTCAGTAGTTTGCGAGTTGAACTTGGTAAAATATGCATGTACAGAGATAGAATAAATAAACGTTAATTTCTTTCTGAGTCTTTTGACAGTTGCCCACATGCCTCTTAGTAGGCCCATGCAATATGCAACAGTGTGATATTATTCATTTAGGCACTAAAGTAAAACAGATCTCCAAGTATTTTTTCTACAGCAGTAGTTAATAGCACGGCCTCCTAAAAATGGTGGTGAATATTTCAAATTATAGGCTGCCAAACCCCTAATTTGGTTGCCAAGAAAAGTGAGAACAGAAATCAACTGAGTGGGTAATTAAAGGTAGAAATTGAAAAATGTGAAGTTTTGAGTCACGTCAAATTAAAGAGAAATAATTAAAAGAGCATAAAGCTCTCTTTAATAGTACAAGATCTGTCTGATAGAACTGTCAATTACCAATAATCGCTGATCCACGTCGAGGAGCGCAGTATAATAATTATGGAAGACACGTCAGCCATTTTGATGAAAATGTACCCAAATTCAATTTAAGAAAGGACACCTGATTGGCTGAAATGACGCACAGACATATCGGAGCAGAACTAAATTATAGTCTGATTTTGGTGTAGACGGAGCATACGGGGTTTCCTTGCGACAGTTTCAGTTGTGCAAGAAGATGTAAATCTCAGACCGGTGCGGAATCAAGTTGTTATCTCATTGGAAAGCTAATACTTGTCTAGTTTAACCTCAGGCCAGCCATTTCTTCATTTTCTTCTGATTGTAATTTATTTAAATAAAAAACTTGGCCATATCATCGTTTATGGTATCAGAGCTGAAAAAACTTTACGTTGATCTACTTGTATTGGAAACAAGATTTGTGAAAAATCACTTGTCCTGCAGAATTTATCGTTTGTCCACGATTTTAAGTCTTAGTAACAGAGAAAAAAGAGTTGCTATAGTGAGTTATTTTCTTTCATTTTAATATTCAAATATTTTATTTTACAGGACAAACCTTATAAATTTAAACGAATATTGTATTCATGTTTTATATCTAGTAATTATATTTTATCAGCTTTTTTATAATATATAAATTCTCAATCAGTATCAGGATATCAAGTTTTTAAGCTTTCACCAAAATGTTTTAATTGTGTGGCATGTATGAATCTAATATTTGTGAACCAATATATGGCCTGAATAATATTACTGTTATTGTGATACGTGTATTGGAATCCTGTATAAGTTGTACAATGAATTCATCTGTTGATCATGATCATCCCTACCCCCACTACAAAAAAGTGTTATAATAATTTTCCTAACTACATAAGGCTTTGTGAGATGCCAATGCATACATCTTTTAATGCCAAGCCTCGTGTAGTTTTAGCATAAAGTCTACATGGTCTACAAATTTAGTATCTTCTTCATTTTCTAAAGCGCTTATTTTAGTCTACTGTGTGTCATAATTAGTGATGTACTGCTACATGGACGCATAGGGTACATTCAGCCAAAGAACCAACGGATCTTTTGATCTTTACCACCCAATACAGCTGAGTTTATACACAACAAAGTGTCAGCACTTTGTTCATGACTCTGTAGTCACGATCTGTACACATATTGACGGGTGTTCTACTGAGTGGAGGTGCAAGTGAAAGTCTATTGAAAGTATTTACGTTTACTAGCATACTTTGTTTGTTAAAGTCTGTTGAAAAATAGTTTTTACTAGCATACTTTGTTTGTTAAAGCAACTGATTACCTTATGCTCTGAATTTAATTGCATGTGAAGTTTTTAGATCAGAACGTGGTGTATACATGTAATTAGAAAGTGCTGCTGTCATTTTCAATTTGGCACATTATAGTTTATATGCTCGCCGTCTGATTGATATTTTTCACTCACAAATGCCAAATTTTATTCGCAAATGTGACCATTTTACTCGCAACTTGGAGCACTGTGAACTATATAGGTCAGCCTCTTTACTGTTTTCAGGCCAATGCATCCGGACCCGCAGTCGCAGGTTTTAGTCTTAGCTGAAAGAACCTGAGATGCCAGTCTATACCGTTCGTCAGCTCGTCTTGCAGTGTGCGTAAACAGTCTTATACAGTTTCAGGGTTATTCAACGGCTTGTGAACTTCACTAAATGGAGCTGAGAAGAATTAGGAAGTATTCCTGCTCGCAAAAACGCTTGGAGACTGACCAATTGTCATCGTTCCAGGAAGACGATTCTTAGGATCATTAGCAAACAGAACAATTTATTGACCCACCATTTAACTTTCGGGTGGGAGAGGGCGGAGAGGGTTGTTTCTTTCGAACCAGCATATATTTTCTTGTACCTCAAAATAAAATCAATTCCATTATCATAACGGATATAATTAGTTCTTTTTCCTACAAATCAGACCAAGAAATCCTTTTTTTTTTCAAAGCTATTTGTGGGCGATACATTTTTTCCTCCTCCCCGCCCCCTTAAAAATTAGCGAACCACGCATTAATGGGATAAAATCTCACGTTTTCCGGTTGTGTAGGCACGAACTGTTTAATACGTAACATGCCGATTGGTTAACTAGGTTCATGTCACATGTCACTCAGAACTTGTCATCGGTGGTGGAAACAAAGGCAGATTATCTCGCATTACGAACTCACCAGTGGCAATCCCTCCAGTTTATAATGTCCCGGAGGTATTTTGCAATGCTTCAGCATTACTAGCAAATATTAGGCGTTTTTGTTTCTTCCGAAAAAGCTTCCTTTCTTTCTGTTACCCTAGCTTGCTGCTAATGTATATCAACCTATAATCAACCATTGATACAATAGTTCATTAATGATTATTTTAGCTCGCCTATTCCTCAGTTAGGAAAAGATGACACCGCTAGAAATGTGAAATAAGTAAAACCTAAAGAGCAAGCCCAGATGGATATTGTACAGCTTTTCAGGTATTTGTTTTCTCCAAGTTTGCTTCCTCATTCGCAGACTTTTTAATGAATAGCTTTTATCTTGTTTTGAATTTTCCTCAAATCTTTAAATTAACATTTAAAATTGCATGCATGAGGTACTGTGTCACAGCTCTCCATCAAAAGTCTGTTCATGAAATATCTGCCATATTACGAACGCCGCCATCCTGACAACAGGTAAAAAAGTATAAAGATTCTTCAAATCTTCCTCAATAATACCCCTGGTATAACCCCGTACATCAATGTTTTTCGATCCGGCACCCAACTGCTTCAGCTAAAAGATGGTAAGCTTTTTAGGAAAGCTAATACTTGTTAAAGCAAGTACCTGCTTCATCATGACCCAATTCATGTGCCAGCAGGAAGTAGAGCCAAACTTTATTCAGAATAGGCAAAAAGTGTCTTCGCAACTTGACATGCTGTTAAAATTCGAGTATATTCTGACGGACGTTAGCAGTAGAAATGCATCTAAATTTAAGGAGTCTCCAGATTAAGTGAACGGAATCCATGATTCGTCCATGGATGATTCATGGTCGAAGCATGAGCAATGATTCTTACCTCCACCGGATCCCGTGCCTGTGTTTGTCGCATGCGTTGTGGCTGGATGTTGCCCAGTGGTGACACCTGTCGTGTGACTTGGAGGGATGCAACACATCTCCAGAAAGTTACAGTAGCTGTAGCTGTAACTATTGCCAGCAGGGCAAGAGCTGGTAAAGAAGTTTAGGCACGTGCCATGTAGGTAGGTTGAGCAGTCTGAAAAGACATGGCTGAATTTAGATGTTACTTTTTGTAAGTCAAAGTAAGCGAGAACTATAAGATAGTACATGCTTTGTCTTTGCGAATACCCGTTGACATTTGCTCCAATATTAACAAAGAACTAGTTTTCGAGACTTTCTATTGTCTTCCAAAGTTATATTGAATTACTTATATCAATATTCAAGAATCTTTACCATTATAATCATTCAAATGCTATTTTTGTTTGGTATATAAAAATCCTGTTTCAGCTGTAAAATATAATAAGTCAGATTAAAAATGAGAATGGAGTATGGGTGAATGAATACCATACTGTGCATTCATATCATGACTTATTGGCTTTGGAATGATCCTTAGTGAAGACCAATATTATCCATCATCTGCAGTGATGTGGGATTTCCCTATCCCACACCAACGCACATAATGGGTTATTTTTCTCTCATTTCCAATCAGAAAAGAGTGGTGGAAAAAAAGATGGCGGATCATATGTATTAATATAGCTATAGAAAGAGACAGTATTTTCTAAATGTTTATACGATATTAGATGAGCATACAAAATTGACAACAACACAATGTTGTAAACCTGGCTTTCTGTTCATAAACCGGCAAAATGTGTTGTTTTTTCAATATTTAAAGCACCAGAAACATTGCAGACATTTATTGCATAATATGCATAAAGACGTATCCATAGTGTCACTGAGTGTACTCGTACGAGATAGGCGAATGTTCGGTTCAAAGGTTTCTGCTTTCTATCAGTCCAAAGTCTTATCATCTGGTAATTTGTCTTCCTTGAATGTAGCAATCCTTTCATCGAGATTTTTTATTTACATTTGTTTGAAGTTGCGAATAAACTATAAATAATTTGACTTCTACGAAACGGTTTGATTCCAAGAATGTAACTATGACTTACAAACTGATTTCTTTTTTTTTCCATCTCCTTTAATTTTCTCTTCTTCCATCATCTCCTTTCAATATCTGCCTGATCATTTTCATTAATATGTTTATTTTTGTACATACTCCAGCCATCTTTAATTTTGCATTCGAAAGTCTTTTTTGTATTGGAAAGGCAGTTATAACTGTAAGAATGTTCTAGAGGATACCAATTGCATTATTTGCAATAAAAATATGTTTAAGCCAACAGTCTCCTTTTTACATCAGGTTTAATGTATATAATAATTCAAACTTTTATATGTAAAAGGAATGCCCTAAAATTCACAAATATAATTTGCAAAATTCAAACTAAAATAGTCGAATTAAAGTCGATAATTAAGAATGCTGTATTATTCTATGCCCTTTATTTGTGTCACTACATAGAAATGTCGTACACGAGCTAAGCCATTATTAACAGTGCCTGTTGAATAGGCAGCAGCTGAAGTTCAATTCTTAGAGCGTCGGATATACGCCCATGACGACCCAGATCGGCTGCCTCTGTGTGTCTTTAGGAAAATCACTTAGCTCTATTTCCTCTGCATGATATAGTCAATAATGTTAACTGTGCCGTAAAAGTGAACCATCAACAACAACCACCTTTTGAATAATACATCAGTCAGGGCAAATTAACAATATATCACTATGTGAAATAAATAATCATGTGTCATATATCCAAACATTACATTGACAAGTCCAATAAACATTGCTATATAACCCAAGTTTCACCGTGTGGAATGCGCTACTAATCAGTAGAATACATCTCCTAGCTATAATTTGTTTTGCATTTTAGAATACAGCATGTCATATGCCATAAAGGTCGCGGCTTGATTTACTCCAAAATGTCATTCAGTACAAAAGAGGAAGGTAAAGAAAAAGTGAGCTTAAAAGATATGACTCGCGTTACTGTAACAACGTGCTAATAGCATAAACCAAAGGTTGATGCATCAATATTTTGCTTAACCGTATATAGGGGTCCAGAGTGACTAACCTGAGGCCGTCACGAATGACTGGACATGCAGTAGTAGTATGAAGACTGATCCCAGAATGACGGCCATCTTGAAGACGTTCACTTCAGTATCATGTGCCGCCGGCGGAAAGAGTCAGACACTATCGGCAAACCGGTATGTATACGCGACTGGACGTGCTTTTCCTTATCCTAACCCATCAGAGCTCACCATTAGGTAATTCAATATTTAGTCTCAAATAAACTTGTCAATTACCTTTACATTTGTTTCTCACACAATGTCAAGCAAAAGATATTATTTTCATTCTGAAGTCTCTAAAGAACAAGAACAAACGCGTTACAGCAAGCAAGGCGTTCGGATTCATTTTCACTTGTAGAACTTACGCAGAGTTACATAATGTACAACAGGGTAACCAAAAAGGTCTAAGAGTCAACAGATAAGGTGGAAGAATTGTCAATACAAACCACGAGCTGTCTTTCAGATGACGAAATCGTATGGAATAATTTCTACCGGAAATGCATTTTTCTTGTGCTTGCAACAGAGGATCCGCACGTTCGCCTTTGAGCTAGACGTGGCTCTACACGCCCATGGCCATAAAGTGCACATGTTTTGTTTATTTTACGAAAGTAACCCCTAATTATTTACGTGTAAAGGAACATGCATTAAAAAATGCGATGTATGGAAAGGAAAGCGGGAAAACGAAATTTTGTTGAGAACCAAACACGTGTCTCCAGGGATGTATTATCTTGCAGTGCATTGGATCACTCAGAATGTGTCACTCCTTGCTTAAACAAAAATGTGCTGAGAAGACAGAAACAATTGCCTACAGGAGACAAACTTTTCATAAATGCGAACATAGGAAAATATGTTTAATTTTAAATATCTTAATTTGTAAGAACACTCCCCCCCCCCCCGATATGAAATAAAACTCATATATTTTATTATTTCTAAATTTGAATATCGTTTTCTTTTCTTCTTTTCAATCTGGTACAATTGTTATTAGATAAAATACACAATTTTAAATGTAAAGAATAAACAAAATTTTGTCCATTGTGTAACGCGCCTTTTTCCCTTAGAGTTTCAACCAATTTCTTATTGTTATGCAAGTGCAGGTACGACAACGATATTAAAAGTGTCGTGACATTTGCGCACGTCCCTTAGAGTTATAGTTTGTTATGCAACAACTGCAGGTTAAGCCAGTAAATAAGTTTATTAGAACACTAGTGATCGTTAGCTTAAAGTTTTTTGCAATTCTATGTAGTTATTATAAGTTATGTTACGGAATATAACATCAACTGTCAACTAAATTAAGCTAGTAATTATTAACAACAACAACAGACAGTAATTCCGTTTTCCGATTTCCAAAATATATCTCACTCATTGAACACTTTCGATCATGGCCATCATAGAGGACAGTGACACTCACACTGATAGAGTACATATTCACTATCCATTAAGTCAGGTGATTAATGTAAGCTATCTATAAACAATTTATTGATAGGAATTAAATATCAACTAATTGAAGAAGAAAAGGTATATACCTGCAGAGCTATTTAAGTTATATATAAATCCTGTCGCTCTGGGGTGTGTGTGTTTTGTTTTGTTTTTCTTGAATGAGATTCAATTTGATGGGGGTTAAGTAGGGTATATGTACAGGGTCGTTTTGAATAGAGCGGGGCAAATGATGTTCCAGTTCATATTTAGCATTGTCATCACTACACATACGGTGGATCTTCTTTTCATTGAAAACAGTAATTAATGCTACTTCATTTGAGTTCCATTGTTTCCGCTTCCTCCTTTTCCCAATCAAGTTTTGAAAAATATTGACTATGACTTTTGCGTTTTTGATTTAATTTTAATGTCAGTATCTTGGTACAAACAGAGCGAACATAACTTTTCGTTCTTTTTATGACCTTTTAATCTTTGTCGTTGCTATTGTTAAGTCAGTGGTACATTTTCTTAATAATAGATTGCAGGTGTAACAGGAATGGAATTTTGTCTAACGGCCATTACAAAGGCTAAAACGTGTATACGTGTTAAATTTATTTATTCTCGCTTGTTGCACAATCTCAAAATATCAGAGAAAATTCGTATAGAGAAGTGCTGCGCGTGTCTGGCATGATATCAAGTAAAAATCAAACTTAGCTATTTACAAAATTGGGAACGAAATTAATCTTTAACATAACAGTTAAACTGTGCTCGAATACTCGTCATTACAAGAATCTCCTGCTTACCCTGAATAAATTTCGTATCCTTTCTTTCTTTTTAAAAAAGTGTTGCATAGGACTTTTACATTATCGCATCAACAAATAATTCGAATCATAATAAAGAAACGATCTATGCATTTTAAGTTACATAATCTAGACTGGACTTTACTCCCCCCACCCCCAAACCTGACTGCAAATATCCAGCTTTCTACATAGATTGTGTTTAACTTTTTAATGATTTTTACCTTGAACATATCCTTCTACTTGGTACCAAAACATCTTAGATCCATTCTTGACAACTAATCCAACTCTCATGAAAAAAAACTGAACAATTTCAGGAATCGGTGACCATTCTGCTATTATATGTATCGATGTAATATTAAGGTAAAAAAGCTTTAAACTAACCCCACGCAAAATACCACTATACAAGAGAACCAAAATGGACGCTATTAAAATAAGAATGATTGATCATCATATATGAGCTACTATCAGAAACATGTTATGAAATTATGAGTGTTGAAGAGCTATAGGGGAACATTATACCAACTCTGAACAATGGAATAAATCAGTGTATTCTGCTTGGACAAGCTAATACTAAGAATGGTAATCCTGGATCAAAGTTAAGCTGCGTAAGCTGTACAAAAGAGAGAAAGGCTAGATAAATATTAATTCATAAAATTGAAACACTGTATCAGAAGACAACCCGGACAGGAATATGAAAACTCCTTAAAGGCAAAACTTGAATTTGTTACAAAGTAGATCACATACAGTCCAATGCATACCTAAATGATACCATACTGTCCCAAAAATGTAACTCCATAAATAATTCTCTCTTTAAAAACATTCCAACAAGACTCAACAGGTATAGCTGCCTTGAAATGAAATGATGCTACACACAGAAACGACAAAAAACTCAGGAGGTCAAACAGAATAAACAGTTTCAGTCTGTGTTCGTTCCCACAACAATACTGATTTGATTTTACATTAACTCAAAGTAATATGCCAAGCGAGACCACCTCAGACTACCATTATGTAACAGCCCTTATCTCAAGATGCCCTATTTAGTAATCTCTACAAATGCACTAAAATATCTGTGGTCCTCAAAATGTTACACATGGAATTGACACCAATATTACACATTTGTTTCAGACGTCAATAGAAACTATTATATTACCATCTAAATACTTGCGTTTCCCAATTATTTAATTGGTGGAAAATATAACCAGCAAATTACAGACCTATCTCAGTAACCTCTATACTCTACAAAATTGATAAGCATCTTATAGCAGCATCAACTGTAAAAGAACCTCAACAGTTAGATCGCAATTTATGGGCTACACAATGGGTTCAGACAAATATCTCGTCAGACCAAACTAATGATACTTGTCGATGAAACTAATAAAACTATGCACAAAAAGGAACAAACTGATTTTAAAAGTTTACATCTTAGTAACGTTGTTGAGACAGTGGTTCACGAAACACTGTTATAAAAATTACATTATTGTGGTGTATGAGGAAAGACTTTGGCACGGATTAGACATTTTCTCTACAATCGAGTTCAAAATGTATTGGTCAACGGCGAAAGCTCTGAAAGCATACCCTTCCTATCAGGTTCGCTTCCCAGACCCATAATCTTCCTTGCTTATATAAATGACCTTAATAAAAATGTCAGATCTAGTGTAAGGTTATTTACAGAGTAGATTAGAACAAGCGGTGTCTAGGTTAGCGAGTCGACCCTATTTTATTTTAGTAATTTTTGTACAACCACCACTCTTGTAAGGATAGGACAACTAAAAATAAAATATTTAAAATCATATTGACAATCTAGCGAGTAGCAATTTTATTTTTACACGAACTACTCGTGTCGGATAATGACAACTAAAAATCAAATGAGCATACTGATAATTCTAGCGAGTAGAAATGCTTTACACCAACTCACTCGTTTAGGGATACGCTAAACACTAAAACGTAAATATAAAAAGAAATTTAGGGAACACAAAATATATTTAAAACATATTACAAAACAAAAGAAATGTCGCAAAATTACATTGTATTGAATTCTACGGTTTTCACAGAGGTGATTGAAATAATTCATGAGTGTAACATAAACGTAAGAATGTCGGTATCAAGAGATAATATTTGGGTTAGGTATAAGTGTGGTCAATGCTAGTTGTGTTACAATAAAACACATACAGAAAAAAATGTGATTGTTTTTATTTCAAACGTACAAAATGATATAAAGTTGCTGACTTAGATATTACATTTAATAATGATAACATCGTGACAAGCAGTATCAAAACCTGATAGCAAAATAGTTAACATAGTATGGTATGAGAAAGGAATAAATTACGTATTTGATGTGAGTAAATACACGATATTTTATTTGTATTCGGCTAAATTTAGAGTACAATTTGAAAATCATATACACTTTGCAAGGTTAATCTTCAAAGATTTAACAGATATAGAATTTATGGAGAACACACTTAGATTTAACACAACACACGGTGACTAACTATATGCAGCATTTGTTTTAGGATCTAACTAAAGGAATGGCAATATTGGACATTGAAGAAACGCTGAAAATCGCTGAAAATAAATATTTCAGTTGTAGATGAATGTCCTGTTAGCTTCTTGATAACACATACAGAAGATTTATCAATTATTCTCTGGATGCTTTAATGCAGTATTAAATAATGTAGCAATAGTACACCACTACATCTTAGACGACCAACACGAATATTATTTAATACATCTTTAGTGCGATCATGAAAGTCCAGTTGCTTACACAAATATCAATCAAATATGAAAAGACACTAAACGGGACAAAAGGAAAATAAAATAATATGTTACAAACCAGTACATTTTTAACGGTATGCAAAAATACAGGTTTTAAAGATACAATTTTTTCTGAACTTTCATTTGACACATAGTAGTAACTAAATTTAACAATTTAATTAAACTACAGAACATAAATTGTACAATCAGCAGGTCTTGTTGCCGACTAAGCCCAATCGTCGCCAGAGGCATATTTGCGAAGGCACATTGAGGTATGTCAGACGAATAACATACCCAAGGCAACGTGTGTCCGAATTAAGAAACACGGACAAATGGCAACGTGTGTCCGAAGAGAGAAACACGGATTCTCTGTGTACGACACAATCAGTTGTAAAATATTACAAATGCAACAGAGATAACAGACAGGGGAATTGAAAATGAAATACCAACTACCAGATTTGTAAAGATTGTTTTAAAATCAACGAGATGAAAATTTTATTTTAGTATAATAAATGAGCAGACTGGAGAGAGAAATAAACAAAGAATAATATGTGAATGTGAAAATCAGTATAGGCTCAATGTATTTGCACAAGGAAAGCAAGGTCTGAATTCATGTTTTGAATTTAAATAATGAACATTAGATACAAAAGTAGATACAATACTGTTTTTGTAAACCAAAGGGAAACATTGTAAAACTTAGTGAAATAATCTCTATTTGTAACGCGAGGAACTTTAGAACGAAAAGGAATAGCTAGTACAGAACCGTATCCATGCCCAGTTACAATACTAAATGCACCATTTGACCCTGTAATTGATTCAATTATATTAAAATTTGCTACACAGAAGATTATTTAACATAAATAATTATTAAATTGTTTTCATAACTAAACTTTAGCATTTTACAACGTTTATTCTGTGAACAAATACAGAGCATAATGTGACATGAGAATTTGGTAGAATCATCTAAACTGGGCAGTGTGAATGGTAACAGCTGGTTGTATGATTCGTTACATTTGTTTACGTGTATCATGTTTATTTTAAGTTGTGAAAACTGTTCTCTGAATGTAAAATACCTTTACCTGATAATCATGTATTCAAATAAAATAGAAACAGCATAGATATTAAACAATTTAAATTGATCTCCAACAAGGTTGAAATTCCACAACACATGGACTGTAGATACCTCGAGGGAAAACTAAATTTGTAATTAATAATATGTGGGCAAATCCTGTATTGAAAAATTCATGTGATTGTACTAAAGAGAAACTACATCATATAATAGAAAAAAGATTTAATGACCCTTATGCTTAATACCAATTTACACTAAATTTAATTAAAAACGTAACAAAGCTAATACATACACAGCTGAAGAGGACAAATAGCCTGGACTTCTTTCTTTCTGCAAGAAAGCAACGGTCTTACAGATGTGGGAATAGTGAGATTAAATCAAAGTATAAGGTTTTGTTTAATCTGCATATTAGGTGCACAGGTACAAAATAATATATTCCACAGTCTGTTTCGACAGTATCAGACGCCGTTAACAGAGCCATTAGGACAGCGAGGTAACAACTTAGATCAAGACAGTATGAAACATTGTCAAAAATACATAACAGGTTCAAAAGTGAAATTAGACTATGCTATTGGTGATGACGGTATCATTCATTACTGAGTGATATTAATGGAAAATGGATAAGAAAGTTTGATACAACAATAATCTAAACAAATCCGAAGACGCATTTAAATTAGGTTTAAATCCTGCTATCAATCTCGATACATTAATTGTTGTTGGTACTTCATTGGCTGATGAACAATATGTGACACAGCAAGAGATTATAGAGTACAAAAAAGAACACAACGTGAGTAAAAATTATGTCGAACAGAATGATTATGACGACGACGACAGTCCTATCTGCCAACGCGATGAAACACCCTAACGATTAAGTACACCTGGCGATTTAGAAACGTCAAAACACAATACCGACCATGAAATAAGCAAACAGTCATTTATATTGATACTAATGGTTTCAGGAATTGCTTTAGTTAACTTATTACAATAAGTTGCGATTCTCTAACTCAGCTTAGTTTTTTTTGGTTACACCTCGTATAAAAAATACAAGTAATAAACCCTACTGCCAAAACAAGCAAGAAATAACATGCTCAGCTTTGAACAAATACACTGTTTTCAAAAACAAGCTTAATACCAAATAAAGCGGACGCTGCTGTTTAGCTATCCCAAACAAATAATTCTCAATTTTTAATAAACCCTTTCTTACTTTGGCAACGAACGAATCTTTTTTTTTCCTCCTGATGGAACACTACCTCCACAATCTCCTCCTTCACCACGTACTAAACCTCTTACAAAATTTGATATAGACAGAGAAACGATTGATATAGTCGTACCCATTGCAGTGTGTATAGCAGCTATTGTTACCCTCTTGTCATTAAACACTTCTTTCAGACTTTTACTAAATGGTATCTTTCTTCAACGTTTGAATTGATTTTTTCAATGTTTTCTTTTAAAACTCTATCCAACTTAGTGGGATGTAAAACTACTTGCGCTTTGATGCTTTCAACCCTGCAACTGTTCTTGCAATAAAGATTTTTCCTTTGGGACTGTTTCTTCCTGATGTCATTTGTAAACTATTCAATTTTTTTTTCATAGATTTCAATATCAGATGGCATAGATTATATTTTAGAATTGACAACTTCTACAGTAATTATATAACCCCTTAATTCTCTTTCCTCTTATGGAGTG
This sequence comes from Margaritifera margaritifera, assembly GCA_029931535.1. Classification (NCBI taxonomy): domain Eukaryota; kingdom Metazoa; phylum Mollusca; class Bivalvia; order Unionida; family Margaritiferidae; genus Margaritifera; species Margaritifera margaritifera. The sequence goes on along the minus strand of JAQPZY010001096.1, from coordinate 680,012 downwards.
AATAACCTTTCAACTGCAGGTGTAAGCTTTCCGCTTTTATTTTTTTCCCGTGGCATCGGCCAATTCTATTCTCAGCGCCTCCTACCTGTTCATCAAACAGCTCATTTGTATATATTGCTTGTATTACTGTTTCCTTGGGTACTTTTAGTCAATAGGTAACACTCATTTATCACCTTGGTTTCTCCAGCCTAATATGACCAACAACTCTTTTCAGTCTGGCTTGCTATAGTGTTTGGTGCTGGCATTGATGTTATGTTTTCTTTCCTAGAAAATTGAAACGTTTTACAATCAGGTATTTTTATACTAGAGTCTTTTGTTTTGTTGATAAAGTAATTTCTTTCCAGTTCATATTTGTAATTCACTCATTCCAAAGCCTTCTTTGATGTCCTTCTTGTACACACGGAAGACATAAAGGAAGGCATTCGAATCAACAGTGGTATGTACTCTGGATATACAGTTTCAAATTGCATTCGGTATGTTCTGGACGTCTATATATTTATATGTTAAATGGCATATTTTACTTTGTTTTCGGCTATTACGTTCTTAGAAGTGTACTGTATGTTTGTTGAGTTAAAATATATTTTATCTTCATCTGTTACCATCACAGGTTTGACATTTTTCGGTATTAGTTCCCTACACGCTAATCTAACGCAACGCATCGTAAAATGCTTTAATCCAAGCTGTACCTCTATAAAGTATTACTTGTTATCTCTTGTGAATTGATTTCATGTACAAAACAAAACCCTGACGGAATGTACTTGGCCGCTTTAATTGTCCAGGATATTTAAGATGTTGTCAGTTAGTACGTGTTTCTGCCAGGCACTCTGTGTCCGTGCTTGTACTCTACACAGACCACGTCATTCGCAATTTTGGCTATATCTCACTTTATAAATCACAATAAGTAATATATGGAACTATAGTTTCATGTTGAAAGTGATTTTTTGTAAATTTTTGAACTGAACCCACTTCTATCGAGTTTATCTACATTATAACAGTCTTCTTGTGTTCTAAGCATTGTTCAGGTTCAGAATATGATCAAATTCACGCATTGGAAAACAACTCCGTCCAAGCTTGAAAAATGTTAATTCCAACGTAATGATACCTTCGATCTTTATAGTCGTCGTTAAATACTTTAATGAGGTGCAATGAATATGGAACATTAAGACCGCCACACTAAAATATAATTAATATGGCAGCATGCATTTCTCTATCACTTTCACTCATCCTAAATTATTTCATGCAGTTTTTATCAGTTTCCTCTGGCACAGCTATGTTGTCTGCCCCTTTCAATATTTCCTACACATTTATGGATATATCGCATCCATTTTCAAATTTTTTATATTTTCCAATTTTGCATGAAAGCTATCGAACAAACGAATGTAATAATTTAATAATTTAAATTGTATTTTCATGGTATCTGATGATCCTTTTTGGATAAGTTAAGACTGATTCCACAGCATACAAAAAAACTAACTTTTATTATTTATATTCTTTACATTTATACAAATGTTTCTGTTCGTATCATATTCAGGAAAATCAATGAACGGATGTATGAGTTTCGTTTAAACGATCGATACATATATACGTGCAATATTAAATATTCAATCCTGTCAAACATCCATCGTGTACTTTCAATTTTTTCCTGTCCAACTTATTCTGAATGTAAAATTTCGTATAAACGTTCAATGGCATCCACTTTGCCAGTATTTTTATTCGGTTTAAAAAAATTATATACCCAACTTACTCTTCCTCCCAGATGGGTCTCTTCATAAATCTGATCGTTTAGTCTAATTGAGTTTCAACATAACCAATTGTCTAATTTGTTAAGTCATGATCTTGTTCAAATAAGGTTCAATGCCATTCAAAAAGTGATACAAATCTTGATTATTGCGCTGTAAAATCTGTACTCATTGGCATTTCTGTTAAATGAATATCTGAGTCATTTAGTGACAATTTTATTTATATTCTATTCACACGTTTTATATATTTTCTATTTTAAATACGTATTAAAAGTGGTTCTTATTTTTTCTAATTTGTGTTGCTATTGGCAAATCAAATGTGGAAGTTTTCATTTTGATATATTGAACTAAGAAGAATTTCAATATGTATTCAACTGCTTTGATTTGTTTCAACTTCAATTATTTGAATGAATATATATATATATATATATATATATATATATATATATATATATATATATCGAGAGAGAGAGAGAGAGAGAGAGAGAAAGAGAGAGCGAACTATTGGCATTTGTCTTACCTCCCTTCCTCTACATTTACCTCACTGTTTCTAAACCCTGTGACGTAGCTAGCAATTTGAAATCATCTTGTGATGCCTATATTTACTATTATGTATCTCGCAATTCAAATTCATCTTAGGATTTTAACTTGTGCTTCGCATCACAGTTTTATGCTGTAATGTAGTCCGCCATATAAAAAAAATTCAGCACGAACACTTATCCGAAATACCACTCCTGCTTTCTTGTTACTTGCATATATTTACGATTTATATATAAAGCATATCCTGCACCACATATTATATTCACGGTGAAGGTAAGTTCTCATATTTTATAGAGACTAACATAAATTTAACTTAGGGAAGTAACTGGCAAGAGCATAATTGTACCCCCCCCCCCAAGAAGATAAAAAGAGTCATCTCCACTACCCATTTAGATGGCTGCATTCCACCGATATTGTGTTCGCTACCAATTTTTGCTTTCTATTTTCGTGTTGATGCATCCCAACACGAGTGGGTTGGTCTAAAATGCTTACTACTCGCTAGAAGTGTCAATATGGTTTATTTTTGTTTTATTATTTTGTTTTGCTGTCTAATCTCTACGCGAGTGGTTGGTACAAAGAAAACTACTGCTCTCTAGTACTGTCGATAACATTTTTTAAACTTTAACTTCTCATATTTTTTCTCGAGTGGTTGGTGTAAAATAAATTACTAAAATAAAATTAGGTCCACTTTTCGATATCTCTTGCTCTTAACTATTCTCCAGATATAGCTATGGATTTGGCAATAAGTTAACGAAGACACGAACTCGCCAAAATGAGCTAGCAGAATGGAAAGAATGGGAGCATAAACTGGATATGAAATTCATTTCATCTAGATGACAAGTTCTTCGCATCAACATATCTCACAAACTCATCCAACACAGTGCACAACACAAACTCATCCAACATAGTAATTTCTTTAGGACATTTAAGTCGAATCTGTAACGTCTGATAAATAGATAAGTGTCCACATCACAAAAAAGTCGACTTTGAATACTCAAATACTTCCGTATATTTCGTGGTTATTAAAAAGCACGAAATTAAAGGCCAAAGAAACAATGACCTTTATGTGAAAACAAACGGTCCCTTTCCCCAATCCACGAATTTCAGTACCCAATACCGACGACAATGTTACTTTTACAAAACCTCAAAAATGTATACCCAAGAAAATAAATACATAGCCTCCCCTCCCCCACCCCCTAAAAAAGCCAACCCAAATTTCTAGGATTCCTCAAAGGAACCATTAAATCCATCACGAAACAATTTGAAAGTAATGGTCCATAAAAACTCTTTTTCGCAACCACTTGGAGTATGTCCGCACAGCCTCATCCCTCAGATCGAAAATCTTGTCTATCAGGAGCAATTAATATTAAAATAATAAAAAACAGCATACGTAAATGTTCCAGAGTTCTTATGCGAGAATTTCACCTCTCTCTCTCTCTCTCTCTCTCTCTCTCTCTCTCTCTCTCTCTCTCTCTCTCTCTCTATATATATATATATATATATATATATATATATATATATATATATATATATATATATATATATATATATATATATATCTATATATATATATATATATATATATATATACACACTGGCACAGATGCAAAGCTAGCACTCTTCTAAAATTTAATTAGTACTATCTTTGTTCGCTACAAATGAAAATGACCCCTGAAGAAGCACCATACAGTGCGAAACAACGTCGGGGACGCGAAATCAGATTGAACGATACTAGTCCCCCTATTCAATTTTATTTACTCCGTGACTTACAAGTTCTTTATCGTTGACTCCATCAAATTTTACTTAAGCTTTGGTGTTCGTAATCTTAAGTTGAATTTTGTATTTTTTTCAAATCTGACTTTCCCCATATTTTTTATTTAACGCTTCGCTCAACATTTACAAAAAAAATTGAATCAGAAATTACATTCTAAATTACTCCCAAAATTGTATTGAACATATTCTTCATCTGCTCTGTAATTTCACTAACTCACAAATGACAATGGACGGAACTGGCACAGACTTTGCCCGCTTAGTAAGGGCTTTCATCACTCTTATTCAGGCCATTCACCATTTAAGAAACTATTAGATTTTTCATCCACGGCATACGTTCAGGAGCATTGCTGAATTCCAATTTCTGAGGTTCTGCCGGATTTGGAAGAACGAACAAGACTTTTTAATAGTGCTATGCACAATTAGATATATCACGGACGTTGTCGCAAAGCGACAAAGCTCGCATCAAAGGTGCAACGACCATAGAAACAGCAAAGCTAATTGCGATGTGTCATTTACAACTGGTAAGAAAAGATCGCCACATTGGTATGCGACGAATTAACACCAAAAAAGGCAAAACATGCAATTATAACTTGTAAGAATGTTTTAATGATTCCAATTGCATTCTTTGCAATAAAACTATGTTTAAGCCAACACTCACATTTTGAGACACATCTAAAACCATCACCCGTTTTACATCAGTTTTAATGTATATAATAGCTGAAATTCTAGCCATAAAATGAATGCCCCAGAATTCACAATTAGGTTACAATTTGCAAAATCAGATGATAATAGTCAAATCAAAGTCAATAGTTAAGTATGCTGTAGTTGAAAATGACATCGTTATTATTCTGTAACCTTAATATGAGTCCATTACATAGAATTGTGGTACACGAGCTAAGCCATTATTAACAGTACCTGTGGAATATGGAGCAGCGGCAGCTCAGTTCATAGGGCATCTGACTCGTAATCCAAGGGCTGCGGGTTCTATACCCGCCCAGGCCGACCGAGGTCGGCTGCCACGGTGCGACTTTGGGAAAGGCACTGAGCTTTATTTCCTCGGCATGATATAGCTAATAATGTGTTAAAAGTGCCGTTAAAACCAACCACCAACAAGAACAACCTGTTGAATAATACATCAGTCAGGGCAAATTAACAATAGATCACTATGTGAAATAAATACTCATGTGTCATATATCTAAACATTGCATACACATGAAATTTCTTGCTCCTTTTCTTTCATGTGCAATTTAAACTTCTCAAGTAGAGGTCCGACTAGCTGTTCCTATTTAAATACTCTTTCATTTCATCCACATATAGATAACTTTCTACACTATTAGGTAATGAGTCATTCAAATTACGGAAGAGAGTAATACTTCCTCTCTCGTAGGTACACTGTGAGGAAGTATAGCCGTTGTCCACAAGCCTGTGAAACCCGGGACACAAACAAGATATGCTGTCAGTTTGTAGTCAGAGTATGAAACGGACGCCTAAGTTACCTTGCACACGGTAAAGCAAGGTTCATGAACCTTGCTGTACACTCCAAGTTGTACCCTGTGGAATGCGTTATTAATCAGTAGCGTACATCTCCAAGCGTTAATACGTTTTGCATTTTAGAATACAGCATGTCATATGCCATAAAGTTCACGGCTTGATTTACTCCGAAATGTCATTCAGTACAAAGAGGTAGGTAAAGAAAAAGCGAGCTTAAAATATACGACTCGCTTTGCTGCTACAACTTGCAAATAACATAAAGCATTGATTTTGCATAACCGTGTGTAAAGACCCTTAGTGTATAACCTGAGGCCGTCACGAATGACTGGACATGCAGTAGTAGTATGAAGACTGATACCAGAATGACGGCCATCTTGTAGACGTTCACTTCAGCACTGTGTGCTGCCTACTGAAAGAGTCAGACGCTATCGCCCAACCGGTATGTATACGCGACTGGACGTGTTTTTCCTTATCCTAACCTATCTGAGCTCACCATTAGGTAATTCAACATTTAGTTTCAAACATTCTTTTCAGGTACCTTCATATTTGTTTCTCATACAATGTCAAGCAAAAGACATTATTTTCATTCTGAAATATCTAACGAATAAGAACAAGCGTGCAACAGCAAGCAAGGCTTTCAGATTCATTTTCACTTGTAGAACTTACGCGGAGTTACATAATGTACAGCAGGGTAACCAAAAAGGCCTAAGAGCCAACAGATAAGGCGGAAGAAATGTCAATTCAAGCCACGAGCTCTCATTTCAAATGACGAAATTGTATGGAATAACTTCTACCGGAAATGCATTTTTCTTGTACTTGGAACAGAGAATCCACATGTTCGCCTTTGAGGTACACGTGACTCTGTGCTTCCATGGCCATTAAGTGCAAATTGTCTTTATTTTAGGAGAGATAACCTCTAACTATTTATGCTTACAAGAACATGCATTTTAAAATGCGACAAATGGAAAGGAAAGAGGGTAAACGAAATGTATTTGAGAACCAAACACGTGTATCCAGGGCTGCATTATCTTGCAGTGCATTGGATCACTCACAATGTGTGACCCATTGCTTAAATAAAAGAAGTGCTGATAGGACAATACAATTGGCCTTGAAAGTAAAATGAATACATCGTTCTTATACATGAGACAACTCTTTCGTGAAGGTGATCGTCGGAAAAGATGTACTTTTAAATATCTTAATTTGTAAAATCACTTACCCCTGTATGAAATAAAACTCACATATTTTCTCTCTAAATTTTCATATCGTTTGCTTTTCTTCTATACAATCTATTACAATCGGTACCAAATAAAATATACAATTTTAAATGTAAAGTAAAAATGAAAAAATCAGTAAATTGTGTCCGTTGTGTAACATGCTTTCTTTCAACCAATTTCTTATTGTTATGCAATTGCAGGTACGCCAACAATATCAAAAGTGTCGTGAGACTTGCGCACGTCCCTTAGAGTTATAGTGTGTTATGCAACGACTGCAGGTTAAGCCAGTAAATAAGCGCATAATATCACTAGAAACCGTTGGCTGAAAGTTGTTTGCAATTCTATGTAGTTACTGTAAGTTATGTTATAAAATATAACAGCAATTGTCAGCCAAATTAAAGTAGTAATTATTAGCAGAGACAGCAATTCCCTTTTCCAGTTTCCAAAATAAATGTCAGTCATTGAACACGTTCGACCTTGACAATCAATAAGACAAGTGACACTCACACTGAATGAGTACATATTCGCTATCTATTAAGTCAGGAGACTAATGTAAGCGATCTATAAAAAATGTATTGATAGTAATTAAATATCAACTGACTGAAGAAGAAAAAGTGTATACCTGCAGAGGTATTTAAGATATATTTAACATCCTGTCACTTTTTTTTTTGTTTCCTTTTTAAACGCCATTAAATTTAATGGCAATTAAGTATGGTATATCTACAGGATCGTTTTGAATAGAGCGGAGACAATGATGTTCCACTTCAGATCCAGCATTGTCATCACTGCACATTTGGTGGATTTAACACACACACACACACACACACACAAACACACACACACACACACACAGAGTAATGAATGCTACTTCATCTGAGTTACATTTTCTCCTTCTCCACTTTATTCCCATCAAGTTTTGAATAATATTGAATATAGCTTTATCGTTTTGATTTATTTCTACAGTCAATATCTTGGGGGGTGGGGGAACACGGCAAAGATAACTTCTCGCTCATTTTATGACATTTTAATCTTTGTCGTTGATATTGTACAGTCAATGGTCATTTTCCTTCTTCATATTATGCAGGTGTAACAGCAATCGAATTTTGTCGCACGGCCATTACAAAGACCAAAACTTGTATATGTGTTAAAATTATTTATTATCGCTTCTTTCACAATTGCAAAAAATAAGAGCAAAATGGTATAGAGATGTGCTGCACATGTGTGGCATGATATCAGGTAAAAACCGAAGTTAAGCTATTGGCAAAATTGGGAAGGAAATTAATCTTTGAACATAGCACTTAAACTGTGCTAGAATACTCGACATAACGGTAATGTATTGCTCTTATCCAGAATTAAGCCGTCTCTTTCCTGCAACCCTCAAAACTCGAAATAACCAATAACTCGAACCAAAAATAGATAACGCTTGGAGTTTTCGACGTTTTACAGTATATTGTAATGAGAGTTTTCAGTACGTAGCCTGTATCGAATGTGCCGGCTAATTCTGGAAATGCTAGAAGATAATTCTGATTTCGTTCATGCACCATGTTCTGCATATTTTTTGTCTTCTGAATTTTGACAGCTCATAAAATACATTTGTTTTTAACACTAAAAACTTTTCAAACGATTGTTAGCTGACTAATTAAGTTAACATCATTTGCTGCTGTCATTTTCCTATAATCATTCAAGGTACCTTTATTTTATTTATTTTTTCCAAATTACAATTGTAAAGGCCTTGATTGGTCAGTTAGCTCCTGATTAGATGGCACCATAGGAAAAGCAGATCGACATCATTCGCATAAACTTTAATCCTACCCCAATGTAATATTGAAATACCAAACACCGCTTTTATTGTCATAGTTTGTCCAGTAATTGGAAGTAATATTTTGGCAACAGATGTTCAGAGTACATTTGACTTTTCTGTCATCAGGAATATTTTTTTCTCAAATTTTATATCCTTTTTTTCTTTTTTAAAACAGCGTTGCATATGAATTTTATATTACCACATCTGCAAGTAATTTTAATAATAATCAAGAAAAGGTCAATGCATTTTAAGTTAGATAATCTAGACTGGACTTTACTCCACACCCCACCCCACCCCACCCTACCCAACCCTTCACCTCCCAAACATGACTGTAAATATCCAGCTTTCTACATAAATTGTGTTGAAACTTTTAATGATTTACCTTGAACACACACTTCCACTTGAGGCCAAAACATCTCGTGAATAAAAACCTCAACAATTTCAGGAATCGGTGACTATGCTGCTATTATATGCATTGATGTAATGTTAAAGTAAAAACCTTGAAACAAACCCCATGCAAAATACCACGATACAACATAACAAACTGGACTCTTTTAAAGTAAAAATGATTGACTATTAGACATGAGCTATTATCAGAAGCAAGTTATGAAAATATGAGTGTTGACGAGCTATAGAACTTTACACCAGCTCTGAACAAATGACTAAATGAGTGTATTCTACTTGGACAAGGTAGTACTAAGAATGGTCACCCTGGATCAATGGAAAGTTACGTAAGCTGTACAAAAGAGAAACAGGCTAGATAAAGATAATTTCATAAAATTAAAACATTGTATTAGAAGACAAACTCGACAGGTTTATGAAAACTACTTACAAGCAAAACTTGAAATTTTCTAAGAAGTAGATCACATCAAGACCAATGCATACCCAAAAATGTAACCTCCAAAATAATTCTCTTTAGAACATTCCCAGCAAGACCAAACAGATGTAACTGCTTTGAAAAGATGGTGCTACCCACAGAGACAACAAAAACTCAGGAGGTCAAACAGAATAAACAGTTTCAGCCTGTGTTCGTTCCCAAACCAATACTGATTTGATTTTACATTAACTCAAAGTAATATGCCCAGCTAGACTTCCTCAGACAACAATTACATAACAGCCTTTATCTCAAGATGCCCTATTTAGTAATCTCTACAAATGCACTAAAATACCTGTTGTCCTCAAAATGGTACACATGGAATTGACACCAATATTACATATTTGTTTCAGACGTCAATCGAAACTAGTATATTACCATCTATATACTGGCGTTTCCCAATTATTTAATTGGTGGGAAATATAACCAGCAAATTACAGACCTATCTACTTAACCTCTAAATCCTACAAAATTTATATGGATATTATAGCAGCATCAATTGTGAAACACTTCAACTGTTAGATCGTAATTTATGGGCTACAACATGTGTTCGGACAGACAAAGAAAAAACTAATGATACTTGTCGATGAAACTGATGAAAATATGGACAAAAAGAATAAACTTATTTGATTTGTTTACATCTTGTTAAAGCTTTTGAGACAGTCGTTCACGAAACACTATTATAAAAGAACATTATTGTGGTATATGGGAAAAGACTTTGGCATTATATAGTTTCTCTGCAATCGAGCTCAAAATGTATTAGTCAACGGCGAAAACTCCGATAGCATACCGTTCACACCAGGCTCAGTTCAGGAACCCATACTCTGCCTTAGTTATATATATGATCTCTCTGAACGAACATGCCAGATCTAGTGTAAGGTTATTTCCAGAGTAGATCAGAGCAGTAGATATCTAGCTCAGCGAGTCGACCCGTTTTTTTTTTTTTTTTTTTTTTTTTGGGGTGGGGGGGGGTGGGGGGGGTCATTTTTGTGATAATTTTGTTACAACCACTACTCGTGTATGGATAAGACAACTAAAATAAAATATTTATAATCATATTGACCGTCTAGCGAGTAGCAAAGTTATTTTTACACGATCTACTCGTGTCGGATAATGACAACTAAAAAGAAAAAAAGATCCTAATGATAATTTGCGAGTAGAAATGCTTTACACCAACTCACTCGTGTAGGGATACGACAAAGACTAAAACATAAATATAAAAAGAAATTTAAGGAACACAAAATGAATTAAAAAATTTAGACAAAACACAACATTACACCAGAAAATGGGTTGACTTTTTACCAAAGCTAATTTAGGGGTACAATAACACTCTACACAGATCAATAGACATGGCTGCATTTAAAGCAAGCAAGGGAAAAAACAGACCACAGGTATGAATGAATCTACTCTGTTAACTGACAACTGATACATCTGAAACGACTCAATTTATAATATATGAAATAATTAGAATTTCCAAATGCAAAACAATGCTTTGAAAAAAGGGCTGCCATTCTAACTTTGCCTAGGAAATATTTAATAATTAGACAAGTTATTTTAGGTGATCCAATCGTTTCCAAAATGGAAGACTTAAAGGAAGGGTACATGGAGGGCATGTTTTAAGACAAGAGTTACGTCTATTGGGAACTGGCTGAAAATATCATGACATTAAATACATGAGAAATCTTCTTCGGAGATGACTAAAGAGGAGTATATAAATAGAAGCTTCAAAAGCATGCAAACTTCGAGTTTTTGACAGATCATACATTTCATGGATGTGATAAATGTTGAAACAATCCAAAAACAAACAAACAAACAAACAAAACCACCACCACCACCAACAACAACAACAAACAGTGCACTGGAGAATGCAATACTCGAATTTGTGTTCATCACGAATCCAGAGGGGAAAAAAGAATGTTCATTCAATAGTATCACCAGTAAATAAGAAAAGGACACATTTGAAAACACTTATAAGGCGACTACAATGTAGACCATGGACTACCAAGGTGATAAATACAATGTGAACCATGGACTAGCAAGGTGATAAATACAATGTAGACCATGGACTAGCAAGGTGATAAATACAATGTGAACCATGGACTAGCAAGGTGATAAATACAATGTGAACCATGGACTAGCAAGGTGATAAATACAATGTAGACCATCGACTAGCAAGGTGATAAATACAATGTAGACCATGGTCTAGCAAGGTGATAAATACAATGTAGACCATGGACTAGCAAGGTGATAAATACAATGTAGACCATGGACTAGCAAGGTGATAAATACAATGTAGACCATGGACTAGCAAGGTGATAAATACAATTACGGAAGAAATGAAAAGAGATAACATTTACAAATTTTGATAACTAAACTTTAACATTTGTCAATGTTGATTCTATGAAAAAATACAGAGCATAATGAGACATGAGAATTTGGCAGAATCATTTAAACTCGGCAGTGTGAATGGTAACATCTGGTTGTGGGATTTCATTAATATCTTTGCTAGAATCAAGTGTTCGTTAAATTTATTTACGGATCTCATGTTTATTTCCAGTGTCGAAAGCTACTCTCTGAATGTAAAACACCTTTGCCTGATAATGATATATTCAAATCAAATAACAAAAGCATAGATATTAAACAATTTTAAAAGATATCCAACAATCTTTGATTCAAAACTGTGCGAGGAAGCACTATAAAAATTTTATATCTTGGGATTTGGGTGAAATTAGATTATGGAGTGTCAGATGCGATCCAAAAAGCACAACAATATTTCGGAAAACCGTACAAACACGTTTAGGGAATCACATTTTCGGAAGCAAGGACCCTCGTTACAAAAACTCTCCGCAAAGATCTGCACTCTGGAAGTGACGCAACATTCTCTTCTCCTCAATCGGATTGGCAGACACCGATACAAAGACATTTTAACAAACGCATTAGCCACACCCATCCCTCACCAATCACACTTGCTAATAGGTTTCCCCAATTTCCTCGAACGACACCGCTACAGTTTGCATATCACAGTATGTTACTAACAAGTCGTTTTCTAGAAACTCAAACAGAAAGGCAAGTAGAAAGAGCTCGTCTCAGAAGGCTAATCCGTCTGTGGTTGTTACATCCCCTAACTCGCTTCCATTGACAGCACCGACACCTAGTACTTCTAACTCCCCGACTTCTGACAAATCGTATGTAATTGTGCACGCGCCCAAGCACCCGTCTGCGACATTTCACTGGACTAACCCGTCCAACCACTAGAATTCGAGCACGCAGCAACACGACATTGAGGACACACACGAGAGAGCAACAGAAGTACGATGGCTGGTCCCTACCTAAATTTGGAAAGAGCTGGTAGTAATTGGCACTTTAAATTTAACACGTATTGGACAAGACAAATGCCATCTTGGGAACGCCGAGATAGAATCTCTTTCTGATGCCAAAATACAGAACCTGACACATATGACCAAGAAGTGTGAGCCACAAACAAGCGTCAAAAAAGTAATTGCATTCATTGGAGTTAATGAGAGGCAAAATGGTGATGCTCAGCCTATTCCGGCAGAACTTCGGAAACCTACGGCTGCTTTGGCAAAACAGGCGTTTTCCAAGGCAAAAATCTTCTTTCAGCTGGCAAATTACTCTCCGAAAGTTTTCTATCATGAACGCAAAAACTTGGACACGCTAAAACTTTCTATCTCCAAAAACTTTGATTTTATCCCTAAACTAGAAGACTCCAAGTTCCGTTCTGGGACTGGCAACATACACTGGATATACTCAGCACCTTTTATAGGTTTGCAATCCGGACACAAAACGTCAATGGTAAATCTTTCCATACGTCACAGTCTGACTTCCGCGGAGCACGGTTTTCTTTCAAAAGGTCTAAATTTTATACCGACACCCAAAATATAGACTCTTTGAATGAGGATATAAAAGATTTTGAAAAGCGTTTGTCGGTAAAATTTCATTTTATTTATATGGCAACTCATAAACGAAAATAAACAGGCTCGTGCTTCCAAATTCAAAACCAAAGCAAGTTGGCAGCCTGTTTACGTACCAGAGGATGTACGGAATCGCATTTCTAACAGCCTGCTTATGTACCAAAGGATATACGGAATGGCATTTCTAACAGCCTGGTTACGTACCAGAGGATGTACGGAATCGCATTTCTAACAGCCTGGTTACGTACCAGAGGATGTACGGAATCGCATTTCTAACAGCCTGCTTATGTACCAGAGGATATACGGAATCGGATTTCTAACATCATACTTACGTACCAGAGGATATACGGAATCGCATTTCTAACATCATGCTTACTTACCAGACGATGTACGTAATCGCATTTCTAACATCATGCTTACGTACCAGAGCATGTACGGAATCGCATTTCTAACATCAGAAACAAAAGCATGTCTAATATTTTTATTCAGAATTTAAACGTCAGCAAATCAGAAATTAGGGCGTTGCTAAATTTATCCGAAAACAAATTCTTAGTAATAATGAAGGCAGCTGAGGGAAATGCCACCATTATCGTGGACCGAGATCAGTATATTTTGAAAGCAGAGCAACAATTAACTGAGCTGGAATATTATCAGCCTCTTTCAAACCAAAAAGCTACCATTTATCTATGTTAGGTTTATTAATGAAATTTTCTTCATTTAGATCCATTCGGAAGAAGAACAAAAAGAGTTTCTCAACTGGATGAATAACCACCGTTCATCAATTAAAATTAAAATTAAAACTAAAATTAGTAAGGAAAGTGTTGACGTCTTAGATGTAACAATGTTCCCGGAAAATAAGTTTGCAAAAAAGGAGATAATGTGGATACATAGGTAAACTTCAAGGAAGCTGAAACTCATCAGTTGCTACATAAAAATAGTTTTCATCCACGGCAAACGTTCAGAAGCATTGTTAAATCTCAGATTCTGAAGTTCCGTCGGATTTGAAACAATGAACAAGGCTTTCATGATTTTTGTTCATTACTTTTCGGATTACTACGAAAAAGAGGTTATAAAATCAGGGAACTTAGAAAAATGAAATTTGAGGCATTAAGAAAAATAAATAGTTGCAATAATGTACAAGAAATAATTACGTTCATTGTTCATTTCAATAGACATTCAGCCTATGCATGAAAGTACTCTAGAGAGAAAAGTTTAGTGATTTGGAAGAAAAGTTTCCGTAAGCATTGGAAAATACACTATGATTACAGGTTACGAACGAAATAAGAACATAAAGGACTTTTCAATGAGAACGAAACTGCTGAAAATCGACAAACGTGGTTGTTTCAAGTGTGAATTTAATGATTGTATACTATGTGAATTTCTCATTAATTCAGACATAGGAAAATCTTGAAAACAGGTGGAAATTTTAAAATTAAACAACATATTACGTGTGATACACAAACTATTATATATTTTATGTGGTGTATTGTTTAAGCTGTAAGAAGCAGTATGGAGGGGAAATCAAAAGAAATGTACGCGTTAGGATGGAGCGGCATTTATTGTACATACAATGGTAAAGTCACATAAAACATCTATCTAAACATTCTAGTACAAACTGTAGTAAAGATCATTTGAGATTATTGACTGGCATTGAGCACAACATCTACTTATCAAAAGTTCATAGAAGAAAAAGAGAAATTTTCTGGATTAATTGTTTAGGACCTGAAAATAATTTTGAAATTCCACCGACTTTTTCCAAATCTTATTCTCTCTCTCTCTCTCTCTCTCTCTCTCTCTCTCTCTCTCTCTCTCTCTCTCTCTCTCTCTCTCTCTCTCTCTCTCTCTCTCTCTCTCTCTCCAGTCACTTGAAACAGCTGGTCGAATACATACTCCACGATTAGGGGTAGGATTTAAAACAAGGCAGGACAATATATAAAATAGTGACAAACTGATATTGTGTGACTGACACACAGGAGCATGGCACAGTACCTGATGTGCTGAAAGATATATATATAAAAGTCTTCCAAGCCATAAAAATCAAAATTCATTGTATGGCTAACTCATTAAAATTGTGACACAGTCTCTAGTATAAGCAATATTCAGAGCACAAAGTAGTTTAAGCAATATTCAGAGCACAAAGTCCGATACCGGACCGTAGAAAAAAGATTTGTAAAGAAAAAGTGGCCTCTCCTGGGGGGGGGGGGAGTAGTAAACGGAGCAGTTTCGATTTAACTACCCTCAAGGGTAGAATCTATAGAGTGAAATGGGCACTTTGATAAATTTATGACAAAAACAAATATACTGTGTTTTCACATATCTAAAATATTTGTTGATAAATATATATTGAAATATTTATATTTAAACAAGTCAAAATGAAGACTTCTATATTCGGTTAACAGATTCCAAATGATGTTATAAAAAATTACAAGCCCCTTTAATACGTTTTAATTCGCGAACGGAATTAAGACGTATGAATAGACAAAATTTGGACAGAATTATCACTATAAAAAACAGAGGTTCATTAAAATTAAATGTAAATGAATATAGATTTTACGGCATTAACAATCAAGATATTCTATGAATGTTTCCATAACATCGAACTGTATTTGGAAAAGATCATATGTCGAAAAATTCGGAAATTTTGTTCTGTAAAAGTATAGCTAGGCTTAACGATCATATATAAAATGAGCACATACACTTTTATCATATAAGAAGACCTATGAATATAATCAACAGAGGTGAAAAGGATGATGGCATTTATTTGACATTTTACATGCCACGTTTGGATAGGAACTAAGCGAAAGTTAAAGATGTATGTTGCACAGGATTGAATATGTAACGTTGCACATAGAGGGGTATAAACCGTGCAGAGGAAATAGGTGAAAAGGATGATGGCATTTATTTTACATTTTACATGCCACATTTGGATAGGAAATACGCTAAAGATAAAGATGGATGTTGCACAGGATTGAATATGTATAGAGAGGTATAAACCGTGCAGAGGAAATTCATATACAGATTTGCATAAATGGGTTAAGAACAAAAGAAGCTTGAATAAAAGCAGAAAATAAAGACAACATGCGTTTGTTTTTTGACGGGTGGGGTGTCTGGAATCAATATTAAATCCTCTTCCCCTGCAGAGAGAGAGAGAGAGAGAATAATTGGTTTTAAAATATATCCTATGAGAATGGAGACAGTCTAAAATATGAGAATTACTTTTACATCTGTAAATGTTTATAAAATATTGGAAGTGGGAGACAGCGGGATGGAGAGAAACTACATCAAACCGGTTAGAGTAACAGAGATAGGAGTACGTCAGAAAGGTACCATTAAGTTCGCCCTAGTGACTTCAAAGACGAAAGGTATCGTTATGTTGGTCCTAATGACTACAAAGATGAAAGGTACCGTTAAGTTGGTCCTAATAACTACAAAGGTGAAAGGTACCGTTACGTTGGTCCTAATGACTACAACGATGAAAGGGACCGTTACGTTGGTCCTAATAACTACAAAGATGAAAGGTACCATGTAGCTGGTCCTAATGACTACAAAGATGAAATGTAACGTTACGTTGGTCCTAATGACTACAAAGATGAAATGTACCCTTACATTGGAATGAAATATTTATCAAAATTGGTGTCATTACAGACAAATATACAACATGGACTGAAACATATATGTAAACAATGCTTTAAATTTTGCATTACACTAGTGAAATTATCAGAACACAAACAACTTTGTTATAGTGTAGACAACTCGATATGTACAATGCCTGAAGAAGGCTTAATTGTAAAATTTAAAAACCATCAGAATCAATTAAACTTTCGGAATAATGGTTATTGTAAATTTGCAAGTATTATAGTAACACAAGAACAAAAGTTGAATAGTGCTCTACAACAATCAGATATATCACTGACGTTGTCGCAAAGCGACAAGGCTTGCATCAAAGGTGCAACGTCCATATAAACAGCAAAATACATTCTCTCAGGGCTTAGCTTGTACCTAAAGTCAATTCATAAATGTTACAGACCATTTATATAGGTATTGTTTGCATTAGGTGCTTTACAACTGGCTGGATAGGATCGCCAAAACTGTGTACGACGAACTAAAGCCAAAAACTGCAAAACATATGGTGTACACAGATGATGACGAAAAACATGTTATTCCACAAATACATGCCATTTGTCTGAGAGACAAATATTTAAAGACACAAGTTTGCGATGGCGAAGCACACGCATACAGGTGTGTGATCATGCTCGCTTCAGTGGAATGTATAGATGTCCTGCTCATAATGACTTGTCCTTTGAATTACAAATATCCAAAATACATCTGATTATTCATTCATGACTTGTCCTTTGAATTACAAATATCAAAAATACATCCCATTATTCATTCATGACTTGTACTTTGAATTGCAAATATCCAAAAACATCCCATTATTAATTCATGACTTGTCCTTTGAATTACAAATATCCAAAATACATCCCATTATTAATTCATGACTTGACCTGGTAAGACAGTCATCTGCTCATCAAGACGCTTGCAAAGGTAATCCAGATGAAGGAGTTCATAGGTGACAGGTTCGTGAAGGATGGTGAGGAAATAACAGCTAAAAGTACGATAGACTTAGAGACATGAGTTACCTCTTACGCGATGGCGACCAGCACCACCAAAAATTAGAAACTAATAATGCATTAATGCGTGGCTTTAATATGACCTTTCCCGCATCCCAAATCGTTCTGCCAACTCACTAATGTTTGGTAGCAATCATGCAGTCACTTGCAAACATTTGGATTTGTGGAGTTTGGGCCTAATAATATAAACATTTGACACATGTCACAACCATTCTTCTGATATCCAGAGAGAAAGAGAGAGAGAGCAAATCGAATTCCAATTAAAATCAATTGGCACATTTTCGGGACATGTTCAGGGACAGTGGTTGTTTTATCCAGATCATTAGCACAATAATATTTAAACAATGCTCTAAAGAGTGACGTTGCCTTTTTTTGCTACATTTAATGAACGTTTTCATCATATTGAGATCTTGCATCATCTCGCTTGTAATATTTCTGACAATACTGAGACTTTTGTGAGAGGGAGTCCTTTCAGTATTGAAATACAAGATGAGGATTTCTTCAACTTTGAGGAAATTTTCTATTCTTCCTCAGATATAAAACAGGACTATTTTGAGGAAATTCTCCATTCTTCTTCAGAAATAAAACAGGAATATTTTGAGGAAAATCTCCATTCTTTCTCAGAAATAAAACAAAACTATTTTGAGGATATTCTATATTCTTCTTCAGAAATAAAACAAAACTATTTTGAGAGAATGTATGATATTATGGCTGTGTTTTAATCCTGAACCCTGCTGAAAGCTGAGAGAAAACCTTGTAGTTGCAAACCAAGCAATATGAGAAAGATACTGAAAACCTCAGTCTGAGGAAGAAAATTGTAGAAGTTTAGTGAACCTGAGGCCAGATTTAGCCCCAGGAAAAAAAGAAAAAGAAATCACGCAACTCCATCATTATAATTCCTTGGAACGTTAAACCTGACCACGTAAATTCAAACCACAATTTCTTCCACATTCTAAATCTATCTGACACATTTTACATTTAAACTCCTTGAAGACACTTGTTCTACATCTGCAATTCACTTGAATCACGGCAAAGTTGAATTACGATATAATGACTGATTTTTATCTCGAATCGACAGCAATTGCTCATAACATTGCACTTACATGTTATGGCACTACCTTGAGCACTTCTGATTGGCAACTTTGATTAGAAGCGGTGCGGCTCCTATGGGGAAAATGATATTCAGTGGAGAGTGATGATAAATCTAGAAAAATCACACAACTTAATTTTGTTTGACTAGGTTCTGAAATATCGTTATGAAGCGTGCTAGAAAAAAAATATAATACTCATCAGGTGTTAACTGTTGCAGATAAACAGCGGTTGGGTAAGATCAAGGGGTTCTTAGCCCTCAACTCCACCCCCCACTATTGGGTTCATATACCCTTTCCATCTCAAGAAACTGGCTTTTATCTGGTACAAACAGCATCTGATATGTATGATTTCTTTATTCAATGCTTCCAAACAGGATGAATTTGCTCCTTTTTTTTTTAAAAAAAAAGATACATTTTTCTTCACGTTTGGAAAAACATATTTCTTTCATTTTGGTTTTTCAACTTGCTACTTTGAAGACTGTCAACTTGGCTAGGATTTATCATTCCGAAATATGGATCGACATAAGGGCCTGTGGAACTTCTTCGAAGTCAGAACAGCTAACTCACAAAGGAGGAATATTCTTACTTTACAAGGTTTCAAAGGTCAGGAAGAGAATCAAAGACAATTTTAGTAAATGAGCACAAAATCCCAATTATAAGAGTTTAATCCTATTTCTTCTGCGTTTATCATGACATAAACTGTCAGCTGACTAACAAGCTGTTCTCCGGCACTTTTTTCTGACATTACTAACCGTTACCACTGCCAGTAATGTCGGGAAAAAAGCAAAAGTGACAGAGAACAACTTATTGGTATACATGTAGACCTCGACTGTATGGTGAAACTCCCAATAAGTAGACGCAATACGACAGTCTGTCGGGTCTACACATGTGACTAAAGCTGCGCTAGCTTCTCCAAAGCTTTGCCTATTTCATATTATACCTATATCATAATTTGTCCATATCCAACACCTTATGACGCCATGTAAGACAAATGGATCCGAATGTTTTTCAAAATCATTTCACGACACTTTTCTGCTATCCTACAATTTTGTCAAATAATATCAGTATTCGTTTTATGATTAATAAATTCTTACATTTGTGTCCATTCGAAGAAAAATTTATGAACCAAGTCAAATGATCTCAATCTTTGCTCAACAAGGCTCAAAAGGAACATTCTGGTAAATTCGTGTATATAAACAAAGACATAGTTGCAAGTCTACTGTTTTTAAGAGGCATAAAAGAGAAGTCTGTTTGACTCACGGTACTAATTACATGGAACAATTGTTAACCAGTCTAGAAATCGGTAAAGATAAATAGAGTGTATAGTGGGTTTGGTGGACCATAACTGGTTAATAATGAAAAGTAAAATTTAGTTAAAGAAAATCTTTTGAGAGCTTATCCTATCTGTAACTGAAACAAAATATAGACAAAATTATATTGATGCAATTTTAGTATTTGTACTGACTTGAGTCACTTCGGATCTCTCAATAAGGAAAGTAGCACCTGATTCAATAATTGCAGAATGGATAACACATTTCATGCACATGTAGATCAAACAAAAATGCCCACTGGACGTATGATTTTCTTCACACATAAGCTTGCATCAAGGGTGGGTCTATACTGAGAAATATAGGTTTAATCATGAGCATTTAGTAATTTAAAGTTATTGAATTTTTAATATCATGGTGTTTCCATAGGTTTACTATGGGAGTTGAATTAGTACCGTGGGTCCTGTAGTACCCTTGTAACGAACTTGGGGCCATGGCTGTGCACCTTTTTTCCAAAAAGTCTTGAAGCATAGGTTTATGGCCATCTCACTCTTTTAAAACAATACCCCCCTGTCCTAATGGAGCTGTCACACTTAAAAAAGCGTTCCTTGGCACTGAGGTTGATTTTTTTGTCTTCAGAATTGAATATGAAAAATAGTAATTTACTCATTGGTAACATTAAAATACGGGCATTTTGTAATTTGGTTCATGCATCTAAAAAAGAAATGATTTGGGATTAATACTAATAACAGTGATTGAGACCATGTGCTATTATTTTGGAAGGACTCCAAGGCTATTATGACGCCACTGCTTGCAACGGAGGTCGGGTGGGTGGCATCTTGATTTGGTCCCGTCCCAACGTATTTACGCGCAGAAGTCCGTCCGTTGGTACGTCCTTGATAGCTAGCACGATTATACACAACAAAAAACACTTGACAGACAAATGAAATTTCGAGACATGTATACAGTCTTGTTTCATTTCCCACTACGCATATGGACCCATGATACTGTTGAACTTATTTCCTTTTTTAACTTCTTTCTCGTGCCTTTTTTTGTTTTCTTGGGAAGCAAATAACCCTGACATTTGCACTTCTATAACCCAGGGTTTGAAACCCCGTGCCAGCATATGCAAGGTTAAGAGTATCCCATCCAATTCGGTGGTTTTCTTCAGTTTTCCAAGTTTACTATACCTGACGCTTTCGAAAGCAATTCAGATAAATTGTAAGAATCAGTTGTACAATGAACTTAAATATAAAGCTAAAAATTTATTTAATTTCTAATGTGTTTGCATCTTCTGGTGGATCCAGTCCAGGTAGCTGGACACTTTGGTATAAACCGCGGGAAGCTTCTGTTGGTAGCCGCAGCCAAAGTTATAGCTAGGGATTCCCGCCAACTCCCAGTGGCCCTCGTGATAGCAGACGAAAGGCCCCCCACTGTCTCCCTGAAAATACAGAATCTAAACTTAAAAACAGAACCAATTCAGTACCAGTGTCTCCTTTTAGATGGCCTGAGGGTTCTATTGGATGTATACACTAGTTCTGTTTTAGAAGGCTCTGCATAGTGCATAATTTCTGAAACAGATCATTAATAAGACCTATGTGTATTCATGCGATCTGCAGAAGCAATGTGTTCCTTAATTAATATAGTAACCACATATCTAAGTGTCATAAATTATGTAACGTCCGCGACTATGAGTTTTGATCATATATATGCACTTTTGCACATTTGACATTGCACATTTGACATTGGGAAGTGATATCCGAGGAATTACAAGTGTAATTTGTAATGCTTTCTGGCCATGTGTAAAGCGTGGATGCTGGCAGTGGATATTACAAGCACTTCATATTTAATGATATACCATCTTAAAATTTTGTTTCAATTAAACTATTCGAAATAAACAGTGTTGAAACCTAGGACACGTTCGCCTTCAAGCAGTAAATGTAATTCAAAATTAGATAAATTGATGCATGATAATCATATAGTACTAACTTCATGTGATGTTCTCTACAGCTATTTATATTTATTTAGAAGGTAAAATTAACAAAAGTTCTATTGCAAGGACTTACGTTAGGAACCTAATTTTGTTTTTTTGTTTTGTTGTTGTTGTTTTTTTTGGTTTTTTGTTTTTACCTGACATACATCTCTGAAACCATTGGGTCCGTTTTCTCCTGCACAGTAATTTGTATCATACATCTGCCTCCCTATGAAATAGTCGCATTGAGCTTTGGGAAGAATTGTTAGTATTGCCTTGTACAGAATCTTGTCAGGTACCGGAGCAATGGCGGGATCTGAGAAAACGGAATATATAAGACATTATTATAATGTACCACAAAACATCTAAGTAGAGAGTAGATTATCTGCTTCTTAATGTTGATGAGAACTGCTGCACTTTATATGGTAAATTTATTAAGACATAGCGATAGTTTTTAAGATTTGAATGAGTATCTTACGCACAAAAACGTTATCTAAGACAATGCCGTGTGATCTACTTACAAACATGCTTTATTGCATTTCTAGGGATGTATATTGATATCGTCTTTGAAGTAAATTTCCTTGAAATTCGTACTTAAACCTTCAAGAGGTCTTCATAAATATGCCCCTAAAGCAGATACAATTAAAACAGAAATTAATAGGAGTTGTTTTAAAATATAATGATTATTCTTTAAACAAACGTTGCACTTTGATAAAGTCAATTGTTTAATTGAAATCATGACAAGAAAAATGTGACATTTTCTTTAGGGTAAGTTTAATCTGTACTTTACCTATAAAAGGATTACTTTTCGGTGTATTTTTATTGCATAAAGCCAAAGTATGTTCAGTGACTGAAATGTGTAACCTCTGTTTCTGCTCTTAAAGTTAGAGTTAACTGATTAAGGGAGAAAACTACAACCAGTCGGAACGATAGTTAACATACTTGAGAGAAGAAAAAAAAACGGATTTAGGCAAAACAATATAAGATTCAATGTCAGCATAGAAGAGAAAAATGGTAAAATCTGATTATTAACAATTTTAGTCAAAGTAAATACTTGGAACAGAATCGTCATAAAATTAAATTTATTAGTTAAATTAAGACAGTGTTATTTCTGTTAAAATGGTATCTGTAATTGCCTGTGCATTTGTTTAATGATCTAATATTACTGACAGCCCAATACGGGAAATATACGAACACGTGCCTCCTTTTACCGCCTTTTCAAAATATGGTTCCATTGCTTTTAAATTAGATTAAGCCTTTGAGACCCGAATTGAAAAAAAATGAATATGTATGGGAATGAAAACAGAAGCTATCTTACTGTATGTGTGAGCTCCCCATCCCGATACGATGCAAACATGGTTTTCAAAATTGGAACCAGCTGCCGGTAGACATGCTGTTCTAACATATCTGAAAATAATTTAAAATGGCATGCTTGAATACCCCATTGCAACCAACTTGACACAGGAAGAATGGAAGGAATGAATTCAAAGACATTGTCAAAATTAAATGGTTGGTTGGATGTCTTCAATGTCTGTAATGTCTTTTAACACAGTATTGGCTTTATCAAGCCGAGGAGATGGGAGCTAAGTGCCTTTCGCAAGGACACACCGAGGCAGCCGACCCGGGCTGGTCTTGACGGATATCGAACTAACGACCCTTGGATTACTAGTTCGACGCTCTACCATCTGAGCTACCGCGTGTTATCACACGTCGAAACATTCAATGTGCATGACAGAAAGAACATCGGAATAAGTAAGCCCTTCCACGATGTGACCATAGAAGAGGAAAGGGCAATTACCAGAAAACATCAGTTTATAATGGCTTTAGGAGGGAGGATATCGTCATTTGCATCATATCCCTTTTTCTAATTTGTACAAGCATATATATTGACTGTTACAGAATCAATAGGTATGAATGAAGGATATTGTGAGGGGAAAAAAACGGATTATAACTATTCAGTAACCAACCCATGGCAGGGAGGGGAAACATACACAGATACAATCGTTGTGGTTATCAGCTTCTATAAAATTGACGCTTACTGTGCAGCTCAAATTGACCAGATCATTACTTTATGACGTCATCGATATGACGTCACTTCACCAAATTGCATCGTAGCCCTCTGACATCTGGGAGAGATTGGATATAAACTTACAAAGTTGCGACTTCTGTCTTGTATTAAATAATGAAACAGAATTTTGTTAATAAAATACTGATAATCGCAGTACCGTTCTGTGAAATAAACTGGTAAAGTCAGCTAAAAGTATACGAGACCTTGGGAAATCTTTAGGTATTACGACCTAACGTAAATCGGCTGAGCAGGTTTTCTGTTGCCGATAATCGATATGATCTTAATATTTGTGTGATACGGAAATAGAAAGCACTTCCCAACATATACTTTGTTTTCGAGATCTGATAGGATGGTTCTATGATCTTAAATCTGTGCAACTTTCTTGATATTTTAAATACTCATTCAGATATTAATATATGGGCAATTAGTGACAGAGTACTTTTTGCCATACTATTCCATTTAATGACCGTTATTTTCGCTACTTGGAGATTCAATCAGGTGTAGTTCAAGGAAATGCACATCAGCCTATTTTGCTAAGTTATTTTTGGATTATTTATATGCTTAGCTATGTAAGAATATACCTTTTAAAAAGTTAAATATTCCAGTATTTCACCAGCGATCATCCTTAAATTCTTAATCTTGAAATCGTCAAGAAGTATATGATTCTAATTATAGCAACCATTGATCTGTTTCATTCTTTCGCCGCCACTCACGCAGCGTACAACGTGGAGCACTGAGTACGCAAAAGATGGATGCATATCAAGACTCTGGCAGGTATAAAAATGTTTGCTGATGACAAAACATAAATAAAAACTCAAAATAATCACCTATCCTATTTGAGATATGGTCAGCTACTGTCATTCAGCTTTAACCAAGTCATTAGACTGACATGTAAAGTCTTCACTGATGCACTGGTTATATCATTAGACTGACATGTAAAGTCTTCACTGATGCACTGGTTATATCATTAGACTGACATGTAAAGTCTTCACTGATGCACTGGTTATAAATATGAAGACTGTTTTGTTCCTACAGAGAAAATGACAAAAAATACTAAGGTTGACGATAACTTCAAAATGGATAATAGCATATAATAAGAAAATTAAAGTGAATTTGAATAGGCCATACTTTCCAGATAAATCCACCGGCTTTGAGAGCTTGATCAGTGCTATATCGTTTTGCTCATGCGCAGTTGCGTCGTAGAGTTCGTGAATGATGAGCTCACTCACGTGATACACGTTGCTCTGTGGAATCTGATTCCGGTCTTGTAGGCCAACCCCCACTGTGAACTGGGTCTTGTCTTTTGATCTGTAAAAGATTTGGTTTTGTATACAATTTTATATAAACATGTTTTTCCCTTTTACAAGGATGTTTTTACAATCTTTATCAGATGAGATTTGCTCTCTGTCTGAATGTGCCTTTCTGGAAGGTATGATGTTCTATTCATAGCCTAAGACCTCACCTGGAGATCATAACATTCCAAGCTTGACTCTGATATTGAGATTTTACTAGTAGCGAATCAAAATCGAGCTTTCAAAAGTAATGTCATTTTGGATTGTTTTAAACAAAATCTCATATTCAAGAGATTTGTGATCTCTATGTCTCGATGCCAGGAAATGAACAGTCACTATGTGCTGGAGATCGCCATAACAATCAGCAGGGAACCTTGATACATTGTAAATAAATTCCGTCCAGGAGCATTCTCAGAGGAATCTTTTTTTCTCCCTTCTCTTGATGGGGTACATTTGTAAAAGTCGACCTAAGTGACATAACGATTTCTTTGAGTAAATGTGCATTAATGCTCAGTCCACTCAGTGATAGGTACATATGTGCACACATCTCACTTTCTGTGTGTGGGAGAAGTTTCTCCTTCTTACGAAGCACACACAATTCAAGTAAATAACTATATAGTTTCTAGGGATTAGACTTAGGATGACAGCAACATCCCCTACCTGCCTTACACTGTTAAAAGTCATGGACTACATAATTCAGGTGGATTACTGACCCAACATTGTATTTGAGAGGTTCAGACGAATTCATATATCAGGCCTGATACCAAGCCATGAAACAACAAATTGTTGATTTTGTTATAATATTGTGATAATAATGTGATTTCATTTATTTTCGTGCTATCGATTTTCGTCGTTTTGCGAAAACAACTACATTTTCTTCGGCACTTTAATTTGTGGATTGAGGAAGGGGTTCTATTGTTTACACATAAGGTTCATTGTTCGCTGAATCTTTAAATTCACCACGAAATCCACGAAAAGGGTACCCTGCGAAAACTAGTGAATTCGCAGTACATGTCAGGATCAAGGGGTGTAATAAAATCGGAACAAAACACTTAACAATGGAATAAATCAGACTCTACCTGGACAAAGGAGCTTATTATTTTTAGAATGACAAAGGTAATAGGCAGAGTGCTCGATGAAAAGATCCGGTCCCGAATAAACCTTAAACCCATATAAGGCTCTTGTTTCGTAGTTCTAGTGTTCCGACATTAATCACGAAAGCCTTCAAATAACCAGGATCAATTATCGTTCTAGGTCTTATGTTTTCCTTTATTTAACAATGCATGAGCTATCAGGGGCTTACCCAATCTCATGAAAGCTTGACTTTGTAGTACCTAATGGATCGACCCACTCCCCATGGATTTGCTTCTAAGACCTAGAGTAAACATAATATGCTTGGGGGGGGGGGAGGTAATTTTATGTTTTTTGTAGATCCAAGTTTAATCCTCGGGTCTGGGATGTTCAAGGAAAAGGGTTAGTGTATTTAGTGTATTTAAGGTCCGTGGTTTCCTCAGTTTTTCTGGTTTTTTTTCTACCTCAAAAACCAGTTCGCACCAACATCTAAGGCTTCAAATGCCCTTAAATACTTAAAACTTGTTTAACAATAAATGGTACTTATAGTATAAACAATACAGCGTGCCAACAAAAGCACCCTATATGACTCTTTATTGAAATCATTATATATATATATATATATATATATATATATATATATATATATATATATATATATATATGTATGTATGTATATATATCAAGCACAATTAGCTACCCGGAAAAGAATCGAGGACCAAACTTACTGGTGGAAACAATGGGCAGCAGTGACGATCCACTGAGTGTCTATCAAGGTCCCTCCACACGTGTGGTATCCGTACAACATGAGCGAAATCTGGAATAGCAGGAACATGACTAATATAATATACGACAGCTAATAGCATTGTATGAACTTTACATGACCAATATAATATACGACAAGTAATAGTACTGTAGGAACTTCACTTGACTAATATAATGTACCACAGGCAATATCATTGTACGAACTTCACATGACTAATATAATGTACGACAGGTAATAGTACTGTACGAACTTTACATAACTAATATAATATACGACAGGTAATAGTATTGTACGAACTTCACTTGACTAATATAATGTACGACAGGTAATAGCACTGTGCAAACTTTACATGACTAATGTTATCTACGACAGGTAATAGCACTGTACAAACTTCACTTGGCTAATATAATATTCGACAGGTAATAGCATTGCACGAACTTCACGTGGCTTATATAATGTACGACATGTAATAGCATTGTACGAACTGGACATGACTAATATTATGGACGACGGGTAATAACATTGCACGAACTTCACATGAATAATATAATGTACGACAGGTAATAGCAGTATGAGGACTTCACATGACTAATATAATGTACGACATGTAATAGCATTATGTGGACTTCACCTGACTAATATAATGTACGACGGGCAATAGCTTTATGCAGACTTCACATGACTAATATATCGTATGACAGGTAATAGCACTGTACGGACTTCAGATGACTAATATATCGTATGACAGGTAATAGGACTGTACGGACTTCACATGACTAATATATCGTATGACAGGTAATAGCACTGTACGGACTTCACATGACTAATATATCGTATGACAGGTAATAGGACTGTACGGACTTCACATGACTAATATATCGTATGACAGGTAATAACATTGAACGGACGTCTAAATTACTTTACACTTTGGCACATTAGAACTTTAGATAGATTGGTCTTGACAAAAACTGTCTTACTGTCTCTACCAAACATTTAGAAGGCCCCAAATTTAGTCTGTATTTTGGCTTTAAAAAGCACTGGTCACTTATGAATATTGGTCAAAACTAATAGTCCAAGACTTTGTCAGTTTTTTAATATATAGAACACAAATGCCTACATATTCTCTCAAGATTTGAATCAAATGGTAAGACAGTATAGAAGGGTATAGAAGACAGTAAAACTTCAAAGATGATACAACTTAGTTATCATGTAGTATGGATCACACGTTTGCGTGTTACAGCTAGCTCTTGCTTTTAAGTATGTATGTATGTTTGTGTGTATAGGAGGTTTACTGGCACATCAGCACATTCTGAATATATATTACCGAGTCAAAGTTACACAGTAAAATGGTAACGTACAAGAAATTGCTTAATCCTTTAAGAAGATAAATCCTTCCGAATATGAGTGAAACATACAACCCTATGAGTTAAAAGACGAACGCTTTAAATGATGCAAAATTCTCAACAAGGTATACAAATAAAAGATAGCTGTAACGAAAAAGGTAACATTCCCAAAAGCGTCATAACAGTTTATACAACCGCATTATTTAAGAAACTCCAATATTTTCTCTGGAGGCACATCATCAAAAAGAGTCATGAATGAGTTCGCATCAAAGGGCGTCGTGATCGAGGTCACATCAAAAAGCGTCATGATCGGATCGAGGTCACATCAGAAAGCGTCATGATTGGATCGAGGTCACATCAGAAAGCGTCATGATCGAGGTCACATCACAAAGTGTCATGATCGAGTTCAGATAATCAAACAGTTGTCTTTTGAGGTGGCAGTCGATACACTAGGCAAGATTGTGTTCCATTGTCATTGGACACTGCCAAGACATACAGTCCGGTCGAGGTTCGCCCTTCAGGAGGTAAAGCGTCAAAGAAAAAGCAACTTTCTTTTTCTACAAGTATAACACACCTTTTCAGATTGAAGGGCATTGACATTTTTTATATTTATCCATATAATGTCCGTTTTAGTTGAGATTATGTCACCAAACGCCATATTCTCAAAACTTGTTGAACAGGAAACTCGAGGTAAAGCTCAATGTTCCAAAATTAGATATGACTCACAGAGTGTATCTACGTGACGGAACTTTAACAGTGGAGGAGAAGGACCCATGTTAACAAAAATGTCTTTAAGTTATACATGATTCTAGTTTTGCTTTTTGTTTTTGGTTTTGTTTTTAATTAAAGTTACATACATCCAAGTTCTGGGATTTTGAGCTTGAGCTCGACTTTCTTGTTTACAAAGATATGAGAAAATACGGCCCTCGGAGATTTGATGAATTGACGTATCCAAAAATCTAGCAAGTCGGAGTGACAGTCATAATTCCGAGAAAAATAAATGACATATGAGTCAGTGTGACCGCTTTCATATTAAGCAGAAATGCGTTTACAGCAGAACTTCTACAATTAGCAGTGCTGCGGGCTTTAATTTCTCCTTCAGATTTTCGGTTGTACTCCGACGTAGCAGGCAATATAATTCTTTCTTCCAGAACTTATAAAGTCATTCGTGTCACGGAACTGTGTGCACACAGATGCCATTGTATTGCATTTTAATGTAAATATAGCATAGAGCCTTCTGCCGAGTACATTAATACCTATTAAATACCTATTAAATGAATAGAAAAGTGAACAAAACCATTTCATATCTGTTATGTTTATAGAATATTGTAATCCGTGTTTATTACACGTACAAGCTAATGTCTATAGTTAAGTGAACAACGTGTGGATAAAAACCTCAGTGTTCAATTCGAATTCAGCATGTTTTTGAAATAGCAATATTTATTGCAAGTTTAGACAAATTATAGTGAGTATTCGTTTAATCCAAATTAAGTACTTGATCGAAATATGTTGTTGAGCTAGGGGTATCAAAATTGCATTCGTCAGATATTGTCTCTTCACTAAATCCAAACCCACTCGGACTATCCTGTGACAATTCGAGTCGGGCCAAGTATTCTAAAAACAATTGCAGGTGTTTCTTCCTTATCTGTACTTGAACTTTTTAATTTAATTAGTAAGTGAACAAATTTTATGGCAGATACTATAGTGACGATCACGATAATCCTGACCAGACCCATGTCTCTGCAAAAGAATAGATTTATAATGGCAAAAATTTACCAATTAAGGCAAATTAAGGAGATGATATCCCACCCGACGTACTTCCCTAGCCGTGCGCATTAGATTTTCCTTCAGTTTGGTCTTGTATTAAGCAAACAAAACATAACAAAACTTCGTCAAATAACACAGTATAGGAACCTGTGCGCCTGGATTTTTTTTTATTTCCGGTAGATCTGTACAGCTTTCATTTAAATTACAATTTGTAGGAAAAGAAACGTCAAAAGGTCACACAAAATTAACGTAAATAAGACAAATCAGTCGCACAGCGTACCGAAATAAAACAAAATCAGCCACACATATTACCGGTAGTTGCACAGCCTACCGGCAAAAATGGCACAGATAGACAGGTTCTGAAACTGTGAATTACCTGCCAGGGAAATTCTCCATGTTGAGCAATAGATCCACCAGTAATTCTGTGTGCTGCCGCGGTCTGTCCGACTTCACTTATACCACAGTGGCCTGAGAATTAAAAAAAAAAAGGATTTCTTTGAAAATGTGTGTTTCTCAATAAATCATTGTATAATATTTCCAATGATTTTATTTTTCAGATGAAAACAGACAGACAACCAAGCTAACATCTTATTTTATTATACTGTCACCGATATTGATAGTCAAGATCAATAAGTTCATATTATTAAATATTTACAATCAAAAGAATGCTGACAATATTAAAACGAAGTATTATCCCGTGAATTTAATATATTGACAGCGAAATTTGTGCAAATAATTTTACACTGATCTATATAATAGCTGTATTTGTCTAGCGAATCTTTCTGATTCTTATATTTCAATTATGATCTGAGGTAAATAAGGTTATGTTCTCTTCTGTTCCGTTCTGTTCTATATTTTAGTGGCTGGGTACGATATGTAGTCAGTTTTGTATTGGAGGAGAGAGAGAGAGATGCTCATTCTTATACGAGTACAAATTCACTGAATTGTGGAAGAGGAACTTTTTAAGCAAGGGGTGCCGATTTGTTTATTTTCAAGTAAGATATTTAAATTGGTATTTACAAAACTGTTATTTGTTTATTCCTTGTATTCTATATTGACGTCAACTTGTAAACCATATGACCATAAAGATATGGAGATTTATTGTGACACAGATTGGGGGAGGGTGGTAATTAAGAAATCAGATTATCACAAGCAAGTAATATTATCATTAAAGAATATGCTTTTATTCATAAATATGCCTAAGAGATAGATGATAAAAAATTGAAAAATTACGAAAGATAAGCTAATCAGTACTTTATTGTGCCCTTAATTTTTGACTAAATATAAACTCCATCTTCAAGAATTACCTTTATGCCCTGCTCTAATCCATGCTCGGTTACGACATGTGTAAGGGTATAGCTCCCCAACTATCTATAGACACAATAGGACTGCTCCACACGTAACAGGTTAAGCACATACGACTATCGACCTAATATTAATATGTAAAACGCATCGGAATAGTGTATTGAAAAACTTTGAAAAACACTCGGAATCCTTGGTCACAAGGCCTCAGTTGGAACAACTCGTAGCTTTTCGATCAATATCCAACTCATAAATACTTTGATTGAGCGATACAGCCTAGAAAGGAGGAAATCGCCGGAAAATGGCGGACAACACATTCACACGCTGAAGTACGCTTCGTAAAATATAATCATTTAAAAAAAGCATGATACCTTTATGGAAATATTTTTCACAAGTTCAGAAAAGAAATGTCTCCAGAAAGTTAATACTTGAAAAAAGAAACTTGGAAATGTTTCAGCAAAGAGTAAGTCATCTCAGTTGATAAGTCGCCGTAATGAAAACTGTGATCGTGTATGACGTGCACATGATGTTATTTGGTAAACAAAAGTACATGTATATGTTACGGCGGCAGCAGTAGTATTTCTAAGGTTTATTTCCGATCATTGGCGATGTTTCTGATTGTGCTGTGCCTTTGCCATACAGAACGTTACGCCATTGCGACGGCATAAGACGTTATGATATGGGCATGTTAACCTAAATAGCACAGTTTTCATATGATAAACACATTTATAAACACCTGTCTAAAGATCGTTAATGAGCTACAGATGGTCGCTAATCGCCGGTTTTCTCAGGGTTCTGCGGCTTGCTTCACCTCCAAGACCACCTCACGTCAATATCGAAGCCGTCAAGAGCACTCCGTTTATGTTGATAAAACTTGGTATGCAATCGACATTAAATAAATATAGCTTAAACTTAAAACGTTTAACCCCATTAGCTGTAATTACTGAGGTTAGAATGACTATAGGTCTACACACATCTTACGACACATGCAGATTTGTTGAAACATGAATATGTATGTCAACAAATCATGGAATCGCCCGAAAAATGGGCGCACAACTTTTCTGCATTGTTGCTTTGATTAGAATAAAAATTTCTTCGAGGAGTATCAAAATACATTAAAGCCTTGCATTTTGACATTATTGTGTTCAATTTTGCATTCTCTGTTGAAGTACTCATAAGTGTAAATCACGAGAAACAGGAAATTAAAAGCCGGGAAACGAAGCTTTTTCAGCTGGACCAATGAGCACAAGATATGCTTAACCATATGAACTTGATTCGAGCCGTTCGAGCTGCGTTCACTAATATTTAGGACAAAGTAATTCGAGAATCGATTTTGTAACATAACAGGATTAAATTATTGTATCTATTTTTCAGCTTAAGTCCTCTGTTGATAAAAACAATGACTCGGCCGTGTTTAAAAACAAAACGTCATCACAAATCTGTAGAGCTTTAAATTCTATCCTTAAGCTGACACATTGCTCTCACTTACGATTTGTTATGGCCGAGAATGATGTGTTCACAGACCCACCCGATCCAAACTCCCCTGATATTCCACCATTACTTCCGGTTTGACCAAAAACTGAGCCCCCCAGATGAATGCTGGAAGGTGGTATGCAGCATTTTTCCTGGAAAGAACAGAAGCTTAGAGTGCTACTGTACCCAAGGGGACACTCGTCAGTTAAGGAAACACAACTCCCGAAAAGAGTACTGGTGCATTCTGTAAATAGAGATTAATTGATTAATTATCAGATATTCTCCAGAAAATGAGCTGCCAGAGTGAGTGGCTATTAGACGATGTCTAATTGTAATACATGAAAGATTAACAACTAAGAAGCGAAACGTTTTGAGTAACTTAATGGCATATATAGATTTAGTCCTCTTTAGCTTCTGCAACAATAATTCTCTGCGTAGTAAAACACAATTTATTCAACTCCTTTGACAAAGGGTAGACAATGGTTTTATATCTTTCCTTCTTCAATGTATACATAGCTGATTAACTATGTTTTCAATGTAATGCTTTTTATATTGATCTTATATACAATTCGACACAATAGATTTAGCTATATTGAATGTAAGAGAACACATTTTGCATTTGTTCACTTATGTATACACGTTAATATCCCTATACCTTTTTCTGTTATCCTCATGTGCCACGCAGATCGCCCTTTTCAGTAAACAATGTCTTTATTATTCAATCTTCAATCTTGTTTTTGGTTGTATTTTTACTGGATTTCAATTTAAAGTTCCTCTCTATTTAACCGCTGCTTATAAATTATTAATAATGTGACACTTCATTACATGTTTAGATATACGCATCAGTTTAGATGTATGTTTATATATATATATATATATATATATATATATATATATATATATATATATATATATATATATATATATATATAATTTTGAAGTTAATGTCTACTTGCAGTTTTCTTATCAATTACTGTTTTCCTTGTTCCGTCTATTCGTGCGTGACAGTAATAGTATCTTTATACAACTGGCTTCATGTTACACTAGTGTTAGAAATTACTGCGTATTATCAGGTTAGTTAGGAATTACTTTTCGATATGATGTCTGTCAATCTTATCTGAAAGCATTAATTATGATAAAATTTGTACTGTACTCAATTCAATACATACGATTTGCTCCACCGGAAGTCCCACCAGAGGTTCCGCCGGAAGTACCATTTAAATTTAAATATTCCCGGGCTATGCAGCAGACGTCGCTTCCGCAGAGACTATGCGCGCGTCCATGTGTAATTGGACAGTTTGTCTCCGGCATGCATTGACCATGTAAATACTTAGAGCATTCTAGTTATGCAAGAAAAAATAGTGTATATTATGAAAAAGAAACTTACATACAGCACGTTTCGTCCTAATTCTGCATATCGACGGATAAAAGCAATGTATTTTTGTTTACTTCAGAGTATTCATTCCTTCTTCAGTTTTCTTTTCTCTTATTCATTCATTTATTTATCTATTTTTAGCTATTTGCTTTTTTTTTTTTTTCAACATAAAATATAGATCTGGGCTCTATACATCTCAGAATGTAAATCCCATAAAGAAGATCGTACAAAGGAAGAACTGCTGACCATGGAGTAGCGTAAGAACGAGCAGAGATGATTATTCACATATTTTATTTGTACTTCCTCAAATGATCATTTGAACAGGACGATTTTTCTGATCATATATTTATGTGCAAACGACATAACTTCGGATAAAATCTAATTCACCTAGTTCACACTGCTGATTTAATTTCAACGGTGTCCTTTCTAGAGCTCCACAAACGTATCAACATAAGGCACCAATCATTTCATTTTCGAGATTTCCCTTCGACCCAAATAAACTAGACAGTGCCTAGAATGATTATCTGAATTCATAATTTTCCAATGTTCTTTTCCTCAAAAGAATGAATAAAGTCTAACATTGTGCTTCCTCATGAGTGGATACCTACGATCTGTTTCACCGGAAGTGCCATTGGATGCACCACCAGCGGTCCCACCAGTTGTCCCGCCATTTAGGTTTTCTGGGGCTATACAGCATACGTCATTTCCGCAGAAGTTATGGGCACGGCCGTGTGTCATGGGGCAGAGTATCTCTGGCATGCATTGCCCGTGCAGATATTGCGAGCATTCTAAATAAACACGCAAAATTGTTTATGAAGAAGGTGGGTTATAAAAGTTGATTAAAGTATTTGTACTAAGTCGGGTATAGCTGGACCACAACAACCCAGCGGTTTTACCTTTAATTATACTATTTACTGGGACCTAATCCACCCATACTTAATTTGAGACTGGACTATACCCTCGTGAATATTCAACTGCAAGGTCATTGGACAGGTCATTCGGTCGATCAATAGTCTGATACCTTTTCAAGTCCGATTACAAGTACAAAGTTATAAAAGATGCAGAACAAAAGCAATGTTGCTTTTAATGTGAATGTCGCATGGGATAATACAAATGAAAACATCTTTCCATTACATGGTACGGTTTGTTACTAGCGTGTACATTTTTCGTAAACCTGTTATCAGCAGTAACCATTTTCAAATCATGAAAATCTTTCATGTGCTTTGATTAAAATCTGCATCAAATGCTTAGATTAAAATCAGCATCAAATGCGTTTTTAAAAAAAGTACATCTAGCACTCTATAACGCTTCTTCATACTATCAAATTGTTCTGTATCTTGCCACAGTCTTTCAACTTTCCCAACAAGAAAAGTCAGTCACGTTTATTGGCACAAAATTGTTTAATTCTCGAAGTCTTAAGGCCAAGTACTACTGAAAACAGTTTTAATAAGTTGATTTTTCCCTAGAAGTAACAGCAGTTTACCAATATATAGCAAGTATCTTACCTCCTGAAGCAGTCACTTGGATGCCGCCATGGATTACCAGCAGAATGAGAAATACGTAAAGCATGACTTTGGATTGAATAGTGTGTCAGTTGGAGATGATAGCGCAATTTATGCCTCTGTTCCGAAGGATAAGACAGGACAGCTTTATATACGAGAACATCAAAACCTAAATCTTAATTTGTGATATCTCTCTCTCTCTCTCTCTCGCTGTATGTGAAAGATAAAATATTTGCTTTCTAATATTTATCTTTTTAATTTTTATTTCTGTATACAATTTATTTAGACCCAAACAAAGAATAACCTTCAGTTATTTCAGTACGGACCGGAGTGACTCTAAATCTCCACTCCTTACAATAATGGGAGAAGTAAGATTTTTTTTTGTTACATGCAGTCCTCTTCCAAAATACTAAATGTACTTGAACGATAACAGCCATTTGGCTACTCTCCTCTCAAATACCCCCACCCACCCACCCATCTTCTTAAATGGTTACTATACTCTCGTGCAACTAGTTAAGCCCCTTATCTCTCCTCACCCGCGGACATGCCCTATCTATAGCATTTCCCTCTTATGGATCTGTGCTGGACGTAAGATGGTAAGACCAAGTACTAATGCCATCGTGCCATTACAACACCCTTTAATCATCACGTAATGACAAAGATAAGGCAGAAGAGACCAACTTACAATAGGTTTATCATTACGAATTCAAGAGCACAATTTAAAGTATTCGCTCCACTGTATTCAGCAGTTGGGTCAAGGTCAAGGTCAAATTCAACACACAAACGACGTTAATATGGCGCCTTGAAAAAATTGTTAAACATCAGAAATACAGTGAAAACTGACTATAAAGCAATTTCATAACGTATTACGAATGAGAAGAAGATATATTACTTCAGGGAATGTATCTCGTTGATGTTTCATCTTGAATAGTTTCTCTCATTTTTATTTAATTACGAAGCCGTCGTTATATTAACTGCAAAGCCGTTGTGATTTTTTTTTTCAAAGGTAAGATCCAAATTTATGTCAGTAATATCGGCATTAGAGGAATATCCGTAAATGCATTACCTATCACAAAATATTTTTACAACATTAGAGTGCCTGCTAGGCATTAATTGTGTCCTGGAATTTTCAATTACCGTCCCCAGTCTATGTATATGTCCATCATATAGAGATTATACAGGGCTACAGGTGAGAGCACGTATAACTCTTGTCTAACAACCAGAATTGGTGAGATATCGAACAAACTGCCAGTATCGCATAACCTTTCGTTATCTCAAACCTTTTTCTTTATCAATTTTCCCACTGAGTTATAAGACCGTGCAGATTGGACATTTTCCTGCGTCATAGACTAAGACCTTGAGCCTGTAAAGCCGTCATGCTGGAATTATTGCTAGTTTTAATATGTCATTCGTGTGCCCTCGTTTTGGCAACAGGTGGTACGGAAACAAAATCGAATAATTTGTGAAATCAAAACAAAAATTCTGTTTCATGCTCCTCTTTCTATTATATTGACAAACTGAGCGAAAACCGCTCACTTTGACTTCTGCGGTCATAAGATATATCCACGGTTCTAACACTTAAAAGGGAATGTGGTTGCCCATTATGTCTAAGTGGTGCAGCCCTGTTCTTCCAATTTCCTCAACCTGAAAGATCACTTGAAACCAACATCTGAACCATGGCGACTCGCTGCATAATCTTTTGACGATCAACATAACATGAGAAAATTAAATTGAATTAATTTTATTTTTTATCTTTTACAGAATGTGAAATCTTTCTCCATGGACAATGTATGCCGGAAGCAAACTGCCCCATGACATCTGGTCGCGCCAGTTCTTTCTGCGGAAGTGACGTATGCTGTATACCTGCCTCCGCTCTCAATCTCGGTGGAACGGGCGGCACGGGTGGATTGTTAGGCACTGGTGGCACATCGGGGACATTTGGAACAGTCGGAACATCTGATGGAGGTAATATCTCTGTCCAATTTGATCTGCCTGTTAGTAACTAAAATATACGACAATATTCGTGTGTTGAGTTGAATATATTATAATTATAATGCGTGTGTTGTCCGTAGATTTTATATGTTACTTAAGTATACTAGCAGATATAATACAATTCTTCTGGCCCATATGATGTATGATATTTCTCTTGTCCTAAAATTTACTAGTCTGTACCATCTAAACTTCGAATTGGTACAAATTATTACGAGTGAGAAGTTGAAGAATGTATGTAATTGTGTATTTATACTTTCAATAACACGTTTTCAGTTTGTTTTTGTTTTTTTGGGGGGGGGGTTGGTTTTTTGCTTTTTGTTTTTTGCAGAAACAATCAAAATTTCATTGTAAATAATGTTCACATACATTACAAATATATTATTAGAACAGCAAATTTCAGAAAAGGTAATTATATTTCTTTTCATTATTATCATTTTGCTTATATTTATATTTTTTAGAATGCTCTGTATACTTGCACGGACAGTGCATGCCAGAAGTTAACTGCCCGATGTCTCACGGTCGTGCGAGCAGCTTCTGCGGAAATGACGTATGCTGCATTCCACCTTCCGCTCTCCATATAGATGGCACCGCTAGCAGTGCAACCGGGTCATTCGGAATAGACAGTGCAAAAGGACAACTGATGCCCGGATGTAAAGAAGGAGAATTTGGGTCGTGTGGTTTGTCCAGTGGAACTAATTTGTTTGGTTAATTCGGTGAAATACACCGAAATCAATATCGGAATTAGATGATCCACTCTGTTTGTTTTAGTTTACGTAAATATATTAGTGAACTGTTCTTGTTTTTTGTTTGTTGTTGTTGTTTTGTTTTGTTTGTTTTTTCGGGGGGGGGGGGGGTCTCGAATTTACCCTTTCATTCGAGGTGTAGCCGAACATAACGTATGATAATTTTAAGTAATTTTATTTTAATCTAAAGGAATTATCAACCTTGTCTTATTGCTGTTAAACCAGCATATATAAATAATAAGAATGAGTCAAAAACATAAATCTATACTTCATATATTACCTTACTTATTTTTAAATATCAAAACCATTTTTCGACATTAAAAACTTTTTTTCTACAAATTAATATTTTGCATACCATCCGCTACCATATTCCTGGATGAAGGCAAATCACAAGCAATGACAATGTCCTTGGAAAGAGCAACATGTACAAAATAAATGTTTGTAACTAGGAAAATTTTTGTCGCATTAGGAAGTTACTTATTTTGTTATAAAAAAATCAGATCCACCATTGAGCTCGTTTGTTCCCGTCAGTTTTCTGTCGGAGTCCAAATTTCCTGTTGTAACGATTGTATTTGTAGCAAGTATTAACTGTATCTACCTTGGATTCGAGTTTAAGATATACAAAAAACAACTTCTAGAGTTATATCAGTGCACAAAATGTCTTCGAATGCGACATTTATTTTCTCAGAAGAGTGGACATTCGTTGACGCATTTTTGTCAAAACACTGTTCATTCCATCGTCAATCGATTTGCTCACCTTTGAACCATTCTGCTTTTGTCTTATCTTC
Source organism: Margaritifera margaritifera (assembly GCA_029931535.1). NCBI lineage: Eukaryota > Metazoa > Mollusca > Bivalvia > Unionida > Margaritiferidae > Margaritifera > Margaritifera margaritifera. Next base: position 640,204 of record JAQPZY010001096.1, on the reverse strand, counting down.
TACATTTGGCAGGTTTTTGAAAATTGGACGAGTTGTCGTTTTGGACGGAATGTTTTAGTCAACAAGACTGTTGTGGGATTTAGTTATACATGCATAACTTCTGTCTTAAAATCTCTTAAGGGGGCTGACCTCAACCCAGTTTTAATACAGTATTCAATACACCTCTTTGTAGACAGTTACCATTTTATTTGTGCCTTTTCCTTTGGTACCAGAAGTCTGAGTAGAAGTAAACCAATCATATGGCACTTAAGTACAGACTACTAAAGTTATTATTCACCAAATATGGGGCAAACTAACTACGATTTTAGATTGAAAAGTTTCAGCAGGGTATTAAAAATTGTAGACGTTTCTTGAAACACAACCCATAAAAAATAAACTCTCATTAACCTTTATTACTAAACAAGATTTGCACTTCACGCCATGCACCACAAGACACCCAAACTTCTAACACAAAGAATTATTCCTATCTCAAATTACTAAGCACGTATACCTAAAAAGATCTAGAGAATTCCTTATATTAAGAAATTAGGGAGGGTCCATTTTACGAAACTAATCCGTGCTACCATGAAATCTCGTGAATACTGTCCATTAGAACATTTGCTCCTGACATTGGCTAATTACTCGGTTTGAGAAATATCTTCCCACCACCGACTGCCCATAATCAACAAATAATCGCTAAAATCTAACAAAGCAATAAACGGAGACGTAAAAACAAATGGCACATACCCTAGGTTTATTACAATCCCATGGTCTCTCTCTCTCTCTCTCTCTCTCTCTCTCTCTCTCTCTCTCTCTCTCTCTTTCCTGCAACAATGTGACCCATTCATTATGAACACCTTCGTTTCTTCCCATACGATGTAAAATGCTGAGGCAAACTGATTGCATATATCGTTTGACCCTGGGTCAGCCTCATTTTGAGTTGTCGCTGAATTTTGGAGGAAAGAAAGTTCGTAAATTAAACATTGCAGTGCCTGATCTGCAGATTTAAGACACACAATTTATTTATGTTCCGTTACGTTTTGCTGATTTCTTGAAATGTGAGGTAAAAACATGAACAAGAGTTTCTACAAGATTCTTGCAGTCTTGCAGAAATCAACTTGTGGTGACATAAACGTGAGCGCCACCTGTGGAGCAGTTTGAGGTCGATGACGTTCCAATTTCAACATGTTCGCATTCGGAACAGCAGGTTTTTCTGCAAACAGAATAACACCTAGGATGTGATTATCGTAACAACATGTCATATTTGATAGATGGCGGCCATTTAGTTTCCAGTTTAATACACTGAACACCGTCATTTTTTTCTTATCTATGTATCACAGTTTACAAGAATATATCTGTCAATTGCATGTGCCTGTTGAACTGCTCTAAGATAACGTTGCAGATACGTCACAATGTCACTTGTTAGCTCACGTCATAAAGCGGTCGTTATGTGGATTTTTTATATCTAAGATGCTGTCTCTTTTCAGGTGTTTGCTTTCATTAATATTGTGTAATATTACATACTTAAATATTCATGACGTTTATCATGAAGTATCTTTATGGTGTTCACTTATAACGACCAGATCTCGATGATATATGTTCTCGTCATATAATTCGGCATATGGTATTCAGGTTGCCGCATTTGTATGAAATTGAACAGTATCACTACAATTACATTGGAGGTGGCTATCGGCCACAGCAGAAAACCCTCAGGTGTTCTGAATGGCCTGTTTCGATGGCATTCCCTAACTATCTTAAAGAAACCAATCACTCACCGAAGGTGCTACGCACTTGTCAGCTAATCTGGTAAATTCACGGCTTTAACTTGACAGCCAATAGCGCTGGCGGGTAACTACTAAAATCCCAATATCCCCAATGATGGACAATAATTTTATTCTAACAACCATATCTATGGTTGATTCAGTCAGGAAATATCCCATCATAACAGTAGTTATTGGTTTGTAGCCGCATACCTCCATGGTTCATAATGGGTATTGTATGCGGAATTTCCATAGTTTCGCGAAATATGGCGGATGGTAGTTTCACAAGAACCGGAAGTGTGACGCAGTTGTCAGCGAATGGGCGAATTAAATTGTAATGGTTCAGTTTAATAATTATGAGCGAATAAAAAGGAAGTATTGAATCCGGAATTAATATACATACAAAAAGACAAAACCAACCGACCTACAGACATACAAACAGATAAATATATAGATATAATAGAATACATCTATCTCAGTGATACCGTACAATGCTTAGTACAAATAGATATGGAAAAGGTATGAAAAGAGAAACATTAAATAACACAAGACTACTGCCGATATTACACCGTAGATAGAAATTCAAAACTTCAGCTTTTAAATGAGTAATCCACAACTGTTTGCTATTTCTTCAATCTTCTGCACACGAGCAGATTTTTTTCTCAATGCCAATCACTCTCCAGTGATGTTTACTTCCGTTTGTACTAGAATGTTAAGACAGATGCTTTATTTATCTGTGCAGTTGCATGCCCCAAGAATGCCCTCGCAATCTAAAGCGTACAATTCTTTCAGTTTCACCGACATACTGCTCTTTGCAGTTCACACAACGCACTACATAGATCAAATATTATTGTTCAATATTTTTACTATATCTGAATTAATTAACTTACAACTATTATGTTCACAATTAAAACAAACAGGTTCGTTGATACTTTGAAGTTTGGACCTCACTAAAATTCACATTTTGTTCTTATTGCCTTTATAAACATTAACCAAAGTACATGTTCCAAAGCTTCCGGAAAAGTTTGTTGCAAATCATCAAAGTTTTGTCCAGCAAGCTTTGATGTAGAGTCTGAACGTCTATTGAAATAAACAATGAACCAAACTATGTGTTGTGTTTTTCTGTGAATAATCATTCTTCCTAACTCTTCAGATTTTATTTTCCTAAGTTCCCCTATTTCATAACCTCTTTCTCGTAGTCCTGAGAAAAGTAATGAACAAGCGTCGTGAAAGTCTTGATCATTGTTGTAAATCTGGCGGAACCTCGGTATTTGGGATTCAACAAAACTCCAGAACGTAAGCCGTTGATGACAACTATTATTTATGCAGCAAATTATGAGCGTCAGTTTCCTTGAAATATTGACTAGTATCCAAATTATATCCAGTTGCAAAGTTATTTCCCCTGTAGATTGTGATATCGAAGATGTCTACATATTTCTTGCTATACCTAGTTTTAATTTAAATTGACGAGTGGTGGTTATTCAACCAATTAAGAAACTCTTCCAGTTCTTCTTTCGAATGGGTCATATGAAGAAATTATTATCAATAAACCTAAGATTCATATACGAACGTAGTTATTATATTCATAATCTCATACAGTCGTTCTTAAAGAAAAATAGTGTAATGTATAACCAGGTCAGTTCATATGTACACGTGCTTAATGTATATCACTGTGTTTTCGTACTTAAACACGTTTAGAGATGTTACTCAGGTATACACTGTTCAGTTGTTGTATTTTAGATGGTCCAAGAGAGTTGTTGATCCCAGTAGAGTAGTTTAACCCTGATATCGTTGTTGACCTTTGCGTTGATGGTAACTTCGGTGATGTTGGCAAACGAATGATGATATTCGACTCAGGTTGAGAGGCCATAGGTTCTGTACCAACGGGTCTGCGCGGTTGTGAGGTTTCCGACGAATCGTACAGCTGGCCGGGAGGACTGAGTTACATGGGACCATTTCTCATATATTTATCGTGAGTAGTGGATTGGGATTATTCACGATCGTCATGAGGATGACTTGGAATAGCAATATCATATCTGTTGATGAACTGTATGTGCATTTATTATATCTGTTGATGAACTATATGTGTATTTATTATATCTGTTGATGAACTACATGTGTCTTTATCATATCTGTAGATGAACTATATGTGTCTTTATTATATCTGGTGAACTATATGTGTATTTATCGTATATGTTAATGAACTATATGTGTCTTTATTATCTCTGTTGATGAACTATATATGTCTTTATTATATCTGTTGATGAACTGTATGTGCATTTATTATATCTGTTGATGAACTATATGTGTCTTTATCATATATGTTAATGAACTATATGTGTCTTTATTATCTCTGTTGATGAACTATATCTGTCTTTATTATATCTGTTATGTGCATTTATATCTGTTGATGAACTATGTGTCTTTATCATATATGTTAATGAACTATATTTGTCTTTTTCTTATCTGTTGATGAACTATATGTGGCTTTATCGTCTCTGTTGATAAACTATATGTGTCTTTATCATCTCTGTTGATGAACTATATGTGTCTTTATTATATCTGTTGATGAACTATATGTGTCTTTATCATATCTGTTGATGAACTATATGTGTCTTTATCAGCTCTGTTGATGAACTATATGTGTCTTTATCATATCGGTTGATGAACTATACGTGTCTTTATTATATCTGTTGATGAACTATATGTGTCTTTATTATATCTGTTGATGAACTATATGTGTCTTTATTATATCTGTTAATGAACTATATGTGTCTTTATCATATTTGTTAATGAACTATATGTGTCTTTATTATATCTGTTAATGAACTATATGTGTCTTTATTATATCGTTAATTAACTATATGTCTTTATTATATCTGTTGATGAACTATATGTGTCTTTACAATATCTGTTGATGAACTGTATGTGTCTTTATCATATCTATTAATGAACTATATGTGTCTTTATTATATCTGTTAATGAACTATATGTGTCTTTATCATAACTGTTAATGAACTATATGTGTCTTTATTATATCTGGTGAACTATATGTGTCTTTATCATATATGTTAATGAACTATATGTGTCTTTATTATATCTGTTAATGAACTATATGTGTCTTGATCATATCTGTTAATGAACTATATGTGTTTTTATCATATCTGTAGATGAACTATATGTGTCTTTATTATATCTGTTAATGAACTATATGTGTCTTTATTATATCTGTTAATGAACTATATGTGTCTTTATTAGATCTGTTAATGAACTATATGTGTCTTTATCATATCTGTTAATGAACTATATGTGTCTTTATCATATCTGTTAATGAACTATATGTGTCTTTATTATATATGTTAATGAACTATATGTGTCTTTATTATATCTGTTAATGAACTATATGTGTCTTGATCATATCTGTTAATGAACTATATGTGTCTTTATCATATCTGTTAATGAACTATATGTGTCTTTACAATATCTGTTAATGAACTATATGTGTCTTTATTATATCTGTTAATGAACTATATGTGTCTTTACAATATCTGTTGATGAACTATATGTGTCTTTATCATATCTGTTAATGAACTATATGTGTCTTTACAATATCTGTTAATGAACTATATGTGTCTTTATTATATCTGTTAATGAACTATATGTGTCTTTACAATATCTGTTAATGAACTATATGTGTCTTTATCATATCTGTTAATGAACTATATGTGTCTTTACAATATCTGTTAATGAACTATATGTGTCTTTACAATATCTGTTAATGAACTATATGTGTCTTTATTATATCTGTTAATGAACTATATGTGTCTTTATTAGATCTGTCGATGAACTATATGTGTCTTTACAATATCTGTTGATGAACTATATGTGTCTTTATCATATCTGTTAATGAACTATGTGTCTTTATTATATCTGTTAATGAACTATATGTGTCTTTATTAGATCTGTCGATGAACTATATGTGTCTTTATTATATCTGTTGATGAACTATATGTGTATTTAATATATCTGTTAATGAGCTATATGTCTTTATTATATCTGTTATTGAACTATATGTGTCTTTGTTATATCTGTAGATGAACTATATGTGTCTTCATGATATCTGTTAATGAACTATATGTGTCTTTATTATATTTGTTAATGAACTATATGTGTCTTTATTATATCTGTTAATGAACTATATGTGTATTTATCATATATGTTAATGAACTATATGTGTATTTACTCATACCTATTGATCTATGATGATGATATTGATGATCTATAAATGGTCATATATTTGTGAACAATACTATTTCATTAAAATTGTGTCTCATTTCTCCACGAAGCCACCAGATGCATCATTTTATTGTTTAAAACACTTCATATCTGCCATATCAGCAGGACAATTCCTTATCAGTCACAAATGAAGAGAACAGTTTCAACTCGGTCAAAGGCGGACGGAACATTGTCATATCGATTAGATTTATGGAATGCCATACTCCATGCATTGATATACAAGCTAACTAAAGTGTGGAAAGTTTCTTTAATAATAATTCATATAATTCAACGCGTCATTAGAATCATGTTATTTATACGCATGTGTAGGTTAAGTCTTTGAGTCTTTTAGTTTAATTAGTTTGTGTGAGATTATATTAGTGTTGTGAGTTACGGTGTCGGAAATTATATATTCATTAACTTACATGCCCTTAATAAACATCACATTTACGTTGACTTGATGTGTGACTTCGCTAGATCCAACCACACCCGGCTTCATCCTGGTCAGTCTTCTGCACACCAGCAGATATTTTGTTCCAAGCCAATCACTCTCCAGTGATTTTTTACTACAGTTTGTACTAGAATGTTAAGACAGATGGTTTACTTGTCTATTCGGTCATATGTCTGAAAAACGCCTCTGCATTCAATAGTGTAGAATTCTTTCAGTTTCATCCACATACTGATTTTTGCGGTTCAATCAATACTCTACACAGACCAAATATAGTATACCACGTGAAAGATGTTTCGTTTTAACATTCTACATATGTTCAAGATTTTGACTATGTCTTAATTAATTAGCGAATCACACAACTTACAACCATTAAAGTTCTAATGTTTAAAAAATGGTTTGTTGATACAGTTTAGTTTGGACCTCACTTAAAGTCACCTTTGTTCTTATTGCGTTGATAAGCCATAAAAAGATGTTTCTTACGAAAGCTAAAAGACAATTATGTTGCAAATCATTAAAATTTTGTAGAGGCTTAATGTCCATATAAATCAATAATTAACGGAACTATGTAATTTGTTTTGCTGTGAATATTTATTTTTCTTACTGCTTCAGATTTTATTTTTCAAAATTCCCTTATTTTCTAAACACTTACTCGTAATTGTGTGAAATGGATTGAACAAGCGTCACGAAAGTCTCGCTCATTGCTGCTAATCCCATGGAACCCCAGTATTTGAAAGTTAACAATTCTCCTGAACGTAAGCTCTGGATGAAAACTATTTTTATGTCGCACTTTAAGAGAGTACAGTTTCCTCGAAATATTCCATAGTATTCAGATAATCTCCCTTATAAAAGTTATTTCCCCTGTAGATTATGACATCTAAGAAGTCAACACTTTCCCTACTAATAATACTTTTAGTTTTTGACTGATGAGCGGTGGTCATTCCTGCAACAGTAGACTCTTTTAGTCCTCCCCCCCCCCCCCCAAGTGGGTCGAAGTGAAGAAAATATCATCAATAAATTTAACATATACAAACAGTAGCTTTTGGGCCCTAGCAAATATTTCTTTCTCCAAATATTTACTATAATTAGAGAAAACTTCTTCCAAAATAGTCGTACCTTTCCTTTTGTGTTCATTAAAACAAAAGTCGCTGGTTAGGGAGTTTTCATTATATATATACAGCAGCAGGGGAAAAAAAGGACCAGGATGTTGCATGTATTAAGAGAGTTGCCGTTAAGAAATAGAAATGACCAAACGACTTGTAGACAAAATACTTTAAAGCGGGCAAAGCCCAACTAAACCAGTTTTTTGAGCGGATGTTTCTGACACACCAAAGAAAGCTCTTTTCAAGACATATTTTTTCAGTGAATTTAGATGTTCGTCATCCAGTCGATATGGATCCGGATCATCAAGCATGACCTTTCTACAAGCAGCCAAACCATGATCATGATTGATGTTAGTATAAAGGCCATCAATGTCTGCTTCAATCAGAATACATTTTTTATTTTAATTTTACTCAGATTTTTCAGAAAATCATTTGTATCTTTGACATATACAAACTGTTTCTGAGCCAAAGGGTTTAAATAAAAATATATTCATTCGGTAATAAGAGAGAGAGAGAGAGAGAGAGAGAGAGAGAGAGAGAGAGAGAGAGAGATATGGGGTGAGGATGGTAGGTACTTTAAATAGTGTTATGTATGGTTTGCAAAGGAAGGAGACTAAGAGATAAGGACAAAGGCAATGATATTTTAGGTACCAACATAAATGTACGGCCCTAAAATGATATTAGGATAAAAAAATCTTCTTTGACGGTTCTACTAAATAAATAAAAAGTAACTTTTTATCTTGTTTATTATTTCTTAACGATAATACATATGTTAAGAAAAAAAGTCATTCAACTTATATAGCTTTGAATATTGAATAGATATATCGTTAATTTGATGGTTTGATAAAGCTATCATGCCAATACCAAAAAGAAGTCGGCTGACCCAGTGTGTCATTGATAAAGGCACTTAGCTACCGTTTCCTCAGCATGATATAGCCAGTAATGTGTTCAAAGTGCCGTTAAAACCAACAAAAAACAAACCAACTAACCAAAGAGAAATGCTTCCTAACTTTTTCTGTTTTTACACCGTTTACTATTTACATATATTCTTCTGTTTAATTATAAAAGTAATTTGTTTAACTTATCTCAGTTTGAACAACAGCTACTGATATCTATATGTGTGTACTATAGCTACAGAATTATCAATCTATCTTTCTTAAGATCTTAAGATAGATAGAGAGATAGAGATATTTTAAGTAAAGAAATAAAAGCAACGACTGTACAAATGTACAAGTTCTCGTTCTTAACGTAGTTGAATTAGTCAAACTATACCTGCACGCCATCCTAGGTTGCTGGTCGAATTTGTACTTTATATCGAAATTATATTAGCCCATCCACCACTTCAAATTGGCGGTGTGATCTAAACCAGGCACTACTTTTGACATAAAAATGAGAGACATATATTTGAGAGTACTAAGTTGGTACACTTCTTCGGGAAATTCGAATTGGTCAAAATTCCGTAGCCGCTGTATAATTCGATCTTCTTAAACAAAATTCAATTTTCTTTTTCGTGAGCTTAATTTTAGCTCTAGATTCAATGATTCCATTGGAGTTTCACTCCTTTTTCATTACTATCTTCCAGCTTTTATTTGTATTATGCAAATAAGGGAAAACTGGTTTAATATCTATGAATGGATCATAGCAAGCGTGTAACAGTGGTGTCAAATATAAATAAAATTAGCGGAATAAAAAAATAAAAAAAACAATAGAGCGATAATGGTTTAACATATCAATTAGTGAATGCCTAACCCAATCTTGATCCCCTTAAATCAACTAAAAGAAAATGTGTGTTTACAAATGTATGTCCTACATATGATGCTTCATATTGGGTATTTCACCAAAATAAATTCATACGAAAAATTAAACGATTTAAAAAAAAAAAAATTTGGTTGCTAAAAAATTTTGTGCGCGGATTAATACAGTGAACATTGTTGTGTTGAGGATACCATCATCACAGGGCGGTCGGATTCGATATTATTCAGCAGAGCAATACACTCAAGATTTTAATGATTGTGTTTTTACTTATTCGAATTTTGCTTGTTTTGTTTGTTTATGTCTGCATTCAGACATGCATGATGTGGCCATGGCAAGCTAGTAGTCTAGTTTGGTAACAGACGCTGCAACCCAATTTAGATAGTCACTTAATTTCGGCTTGCAATCAACACACATCCATCCCTAATTTCTCCATCGTTTTCAGACATGATTATGAATGGGATGAGAGTTAAAATCGCTAATTAAACAAGTTTTAATATTATATTTAATCCAGAGTTTTGCCCAAAAAACACTTTACCCTTGGTCTAAGAGTGTAGTTGTATGGGCGATACAGAATATCGAATAGAAACAGATCACGTAAATTCAGTCAATTACAGTTTCACAGTTCATGTGGAAATTTATTTTAGATAGTACATCTAGTATTTGCTAGTAGTTTTTTGATAGCATCTCCTTATTGCTTAATAAATGTACAGTGTTGGCATATTGTAAAATCTGACCATCCTAAGAGAGAGAGAGAGAGAGAGAGAGAGAGAGAGAGAGAGAGAGAGTGAGACAGAGAGAAGAAGAAGAAGAAGAAGAAGAAGAAGAAGAAGAATGAAAGAAGAAGAATGAATTATGCCTAAATATGGAAATATAACATAAATAATGGCAGATATATTAACTAACTGGAAAAAGAAAGTAGCTCTAGATGTGATATCGCCACATTGGGGATGCCACTTTTATCGCCTCACATTGATACATTTCAATATCTCATTATAGAATATATGATAAAAAAATAAATGCACATTAACAAGTACACTAGGCAGGTCATTGAGTGTAAACAAGTGAGGTAGGCTATATCATGCTTGTATACAGTATTACGGGTGTAGAATGTATTGCAAATGTAGTGTATCACGGGTGTCTGCTCTTGACGTAGTTGATCCAGCTGATGAATGAAGACACACGGGTGTACACCCCAGGGGCGTTTCTCTGACCACACCCATATCCCCAGGAAACTATACCTGCCAGTGCCCATGAGTCTCCCACATTGCAGACCAACGGACCTCCGGAGTCCCCCTAAAATTAAACAACAGTGTATATTTAACGTATATAATAGCACAAAACAGAAAATACTACTAGTTTTGACTTACAACACAAAGTCCAAGTTCGATTCAATGTTAAGCTGTCACTCGTGTGAAGCAATTACAATCAAAAATGGCGAGAGACAATGCTACGTAGTTATTTTGACCTTTTCTACCCTACATCCGATTTCGCGTTAACCATTTCCGGCTCGGCACCTAATAAATACTACCCTGAGCAAGGACTCGTTTCCGAAAAGAATTAGCCCAGTATCTCGTATAATTTTTGACATACAAAAAGAGTTTACTGAACTACTTACCAATGCACTTCTATATACTTTAAGAGGATGCATTCAACTCTAAATGAATTCGTCCATCTTAGATACAACCGACTATCAGAGATGGAATAAGTTGTGCACATAAAAACGGTTTTAGCTTCCCAATGGCAGACCATTGCCGTCACGTAACATCTGATTGCCACGTAAATTCGGTAACAAAGTTGGACTCAAGTTAATTTGGATTATAATTAAGAGCAACTCTTATAACACTTGTGCTCTGAAATGTCAAATTTGATTTTGACGAAGCTAATTGATAGTGATGAACCATGGCTTCCACTATCCATAACATCAATGAAAATAACTGGTAGAAGGCTTCCAGTGCCCAAAATGAGGAATGTGCAGATCTCAACTGTATCTAATGTGGCCAATCTTTCGGCCATTAAATTCAGAAAGTGACGTTGACATTCGTGATAATATTACCTGACAGGCGTCCTTGCCACCCTGTGTGTATCCAGCGCAAAGGTTGCTACTGTGTACCAGTCCACGGCCCAGATAATATGAACACATGTCGTTTGAAATGATCGGAACATCCACTTCCAGCATGTAACGTGCAGCACTCCCACCTTTAAGATAGACACACACAGAAATAGCTGTACATAGAACAAATATATCTACATATTGTCTTTTCTTTTTAATATTGATATCAGATCTGTTTGTTTGGGTTAAACATATCTGTATTGCAAGAATTGGGATCGACTTAAAGGCTCTTACAAAACAATTGACGTTCCCATGACGATAATAATTTAAAATATATATGTTTCTATGTTTTTTGTTTATTGCGGTTTTAACTCTATCAGTATTACATTTAATGTATTGTATCTATTTCGGTTGTACATTCTTGTTCTAAGTCAGCCAAAACGTTTCTCATGCGTTTCACAATAGTATTAACTATTTCCTGATAAAGATATTTTTGGTATCAATTTCCGATTGCCCAATCTCACCATGTAAATTGTTGTAATACTATTTAAATGGAATATATGTTATCGCTTTGATCTTACAACTCAAATCTGTAATAGATAAATCCTACGTTGTTTTCACAGATTTCATCAGGGTGCCATCAACATTCATTTTATTTCTAACGTCCTCTTTGTTATTATCTCTGTTAATCATTTTTTGTGGAGTTTTTAAACAAAAAGTTCATATAATTGCCCTGACCAAATCAATAACACAAAACTAATTTAATGGTAACGTGAAATATAACTTTGTTAAATTCATTACAAGCAGTTACAAACAGATGAACATCAGTAGCGCATTTGTTATCTAAGGATAACTGTATCAGATTTATAGGATGCATATAAAAGTAGTGAAGAGGTAAATCCTGACAATTAAGCTTCGCACTTGGTTATCTACAGCGCGTTATTGTTAATCAGAGTGACTTGAACTTTTGAGTTATGGTTTGACACTCAGCATCTAAAACTTTCTTTCTTGTCACCATGGAAATAGTTCATTCTTTGACGTTGTACATCTCAAGGTTGTAAAAGACCATCAGATATTAAAACAATCCTAATTTCATTTCAATCATTTGTGTAAGTGAATATGATGTTCTATAGTTTATCGGAAATATTGTAATACTCAGCGAGAAAAATCTTTTCTTTTCAATGATATCAATAGATTATTATTTTTATTGTCAATCGGATTGGTGAGATATAATTCCTTCTCAGGGTGTCTTTCGATTATAATATGGCTTTTCATTTGTATATGAGAAATTCAAACAGACAAGAGTTAAAGTTTTTCTTTCAAATTTGTATCCTTTCCTGTGAATGTGCTTTGCACATGTTCCTTCCCAGCAATTATGATCGTGTTGTGCACGAGTTTAAATGACACAATATACTTTATGTTCCCTGTAAGCTTCCACAAAATTACTCTCTCTTTCAATTTCTTCCCTTTCACACAATATTGTTTTCTCAATTCCCATGTGTCCTGACTAGTTTTTCCCCTGATTTCCTTATTGCATTTTTACCTCTTTATATCTGTTTCACTCTATGATAATTAAAATAAACTCCTCTTGGTTTATTTCATTGTCACTTTGCTTATCATATCGTCAATACTGTTCAACGTACTAACGGCAGAAATAACTATTTCGTCATGTTTTAAAACTTTAGTGTAGATCACTTTCTCCTTGAAAGCTTTTGCAACAAAACCTAACAATGTTGCCCCAAACAGTCTAATAGCCAAATGAATAACTGCACCTGTAACTCTTCCTGCAACACTTATCTAGCTGCTGTTATTTCCAAACCGACTGCAAATCCAAATAGCACCGAATAATAAGATTTATAAGTAACCTTGAACTCAGATCAGCCACCAGACAATATATACTTGTAAGTATGGAAATGCTGGGATAGAGAACAAAGTAAAACAATTAAGACTCAATCATGCTCACGATTTATTTAGGCATGTCCTTCTTATATGAACAAAAGATTTGTGAAAATTAGTGATCACAATTTTGTCACTAGGAGTAATAAATCTAATTTTGTTACACCATATGTTTGTAACAACTTCTTTTATAGCACCATAAAGGAATGGAACCTATTATCCAGTTTTATTTTGAACATTTCCGATATCTGTCATTTTAATTCGGCTCTTAATTCTGACTGTTAAATAAAAGCAGATCAAATGAACATGGTTCAAAAGATATTTTAATTTTTGAATTTAGCTTTTAGCAACATATTTAATTCAGAAATTAAAGGTTAACTTTTCAAACTTAAAAATACTTTGTTAGTTTAGTCTAATATACCGATTTTAGTTGGCAGTATGTACTCTTCCCCAAAATCTTGATTCCTCAGGTCCCCAATGGAAATAAAAAAAAAATTTTTTTTTTTATAAACTTCTGTGGCACATCATTGTTAAAACATATTTTCCTATGCTTTTTTATTCATTTTTTTAATTTATTAAATATCGATTTTTTATACCTGAAAATATATATTGTGCACTCAAGTTTTGATGAATATACACGTGTGGTGTTATGTTGTCGTATTTTTGGTGTAGGTGTTGTAGTATTTTTATAATGTTCAGCTTTAGTTTTATAGGTGCTGTATGTCTGTTTGTGTTATTGTTCTTTTACGTGCGCTGTGTCATATGTTTTGTTACTTATTTATATTTGTTAAATGCATTACTATTTGTATTATATATTGATATCTACATAAATAAAATTATTATTATTATTATTATTATTATTATTATTAAAATTACCTCCACGTCTTCGGGCACGAAGTATTCATGTGCCTAATGCACACCTCCGACGACCAAGACACAATCTATACCATTTAAATAACAAAACAAAATGGCTGAGGGTGAAGTTATCAAATGAAAGAAATCGAAACATTTTATATCAAGATAATGATATAGCAGATGTACAAGATTCAAACAAAACTAATGATGCTACTGCAATTCTTTCTAGCGGTTTGCAGAGCAAAGTTTTTTATGACTTTTTTTAAATAACACGCATATTATTTGTTCAGGAACAAAACAAAATTTTAACTGAAGAACTATTCAAGATTTCTGGATATAAAGTTGGCTTGGACTTTCTGAGAAAATATACAAAACATATGTATTGAGATAGTGTCTTGAGTTACCTATATCATAGTTGCTCTCAGAGGTCAATTTCTTTTCTTTTGTTGTCCTTTAATTGTAGTTAGTTTTCTTTCTCGACAAGGAGGTTTTTATCAGCGTGTCTAATTCGATTGCCATTGTGTTTTATTTTGTTGTCTGGGGCCATACAGAAGTTGTAACTAGGGTTTATGGTAGGTTTTATGGGAATTTTTAATTATCCTGAACTTAAGTAAATGCTTTTATCTTACCATTCTAGGTTCGGTTTTTTTTTCTCCCTCCCTCTCTCTTGCTTAAAATAAAATAAATGTTGCATATCAAAGACCTCCAATTGCCTACGTTGACTCGTCGCTATGGGCCTTACAAACAAATTGTGTGCATTTTTCCTTGTTTGAATCTCGCAAATAAAAGCTGCGAGAGGGTGATTGGAAATTAGCATAGCGTCAATACCCATTCAGGTACAGAGCCCAAACTAGCAACATAAATAGAACATTTAATTTCTAGATTCGAGGATTACCTAGTTCCTTATATTATATTTTTTGCTGGAATTTGACCAATACATTCTCACACAGTCATGTTTAAAAAAATAATGAGTCAACAGTTTGTTTTGCCCTGTTATGGTTTTCTAAGCAGAATGCACTGGCTATCTTGGGTCACTAGGCTAATGCACTAGAATGCTTGGTCATGTCGCCATTGTTAAATCTGGTTATGAGTTTCTTACTATTTTAGGAATGTAAACAACGTTGGACTCGGGACTTTGCTGGAGACATTTTCCCTGTAGGCTCCCTTTATCACAAACTTTGCATAATAACAAAATTGAACATAGACATTAACGTTTTTTCACCGTAGCTGGTAGTATCTATATTATCTATGATAGTAAGGGTGATGTATATATCAACTCCAAACTCAGATACGATAATGTATTTGATTTGTAAATTGTCCAAAATGGTGACACAAATCTTTGAGCGCCTATTTCAATAGAGAGAAAACCCAGAGGAACTAATTTTATACAAGAATCAAATATTGTGAATTTAGCAAACGAACAAACTGCTCCTACTTCCACCATAACAGATGCATTTCAAGACTGATTAAATAAACTTAGAGATACAAAAAAGCAACAACAACAAAAAAAATAAAAACAAAACAAACACAGAGCCTGTGCAAAGCAGACCGTCATAGAAACAACTATAATATCTGCAGGAATCCACCGTAGTATAAAGACAACAAATACTGATCCCTAATGATACTAACATGCAAACAATAGACATAAAATGAACCATTTGGCCAACAGGAAAGAGAAGCAGAGTCTTTAACAGATGATTAACAGTCAAAATTCAAAGTGGAGAGCTTCCACCTGCATTGTAAATATTATTCAATACATAAGAAGAAAAGAATTAAATAGTTATGTAAATGCTGTGGAAGTTATTATTTCGAAAGTAAAATCTATAAGGTCTGATGTTGAAATGTATGAAAAACAGATTGGAAAGATAAAAAGACAGCAACAAACAAACAGACCTAGACAAAAAGCCGCCGTTACAAGAACAGTTAGACGGCGTCGAAACCAAAAAAAGTGCAATTAATTGAACGTGTAACACACTTGAAGAGATCATTTGGAGAAGCTGCTGAAAAAAATGGATTCAAGCTTTCAAGAACAATTATCATTAGAAGAAAGACGGAAACAACCCTTTAGATACCATTTTATCTAAACAGCCACTGCAAAGTAATTGCTGATCTGTATAGTACTAACACTGAAAAGTGTTTTAACTGGAGGTGGCGGGGTTGCTGCTCTGTCACGAAGTATGGATTATTCGCTGGTTGGCAAAAGTAAAAAGGACGTAATAAACATTGATACTTGCTTTTTTGTGTGTTTTTTTTTTAAGATTGCGACAGAAACAGCATCAGTTTAACCGGTGCTATTGGATGTGTGATAAGTTGGTTGTTTAAGACTTCTAGCCAGATTATTTCTTTCTTGGGTCCACGTATTATTTTACTTGTTTGGCATTAATAGGTTTGTTATTTGAATTTTCAATTAGAGTTGTAAGGAAAGCATCAAGTCAAACCAAAGATACTAAATTGTTGATTGCTGCTTTAAAATGAAAACTGTAGCAGCTCCTGCAACCATTATTATCAATATAAACGATTTTTCGTTTATTTCATTGTCAATATTTTTAACGTTTCTAAATTGCCATGTGTCATCTGAGCATCCGAGTATCTGATCACATTAGTAGCTCTGACACTAGAAAAATTACCATTAAAATCCTTCTATTCGACATAATTTTTATCCATTTTGTCTTATTTTTTTCGCCCTCTACAATTTCTTGTAGTAATTTAACAGATTGTTTGCCAGCCTTTGGAATACCATTATTAATTACGTTGGTATTGATGGTAGAGCTTAACGACAGTTTGAATGAGTCAGTGGATTTTTAAAATCGTTGCTGTATCCAACTATAGTACTAATTTTCATGACCATGTCACTGGATCACGAAATGATACCGTCACCACTAACACCATAGTCTAATTTAAGGTATAATTTTTATACAGTGTTATTAAAAATGGTCGCAATGCCTTCATTATAGTCGTAACATCACTGTCCTAAACCTAATAGGTCAATTAGCCCTTTTAGCAGTGTTTTGAACGGTGGGGGAAAAAATATCCTGAGTCAAGATTTGGTGGAATTTAAAAATTGCTGCAGATGCTATTAAATTGTTTGAAGTCAATGATGTTCTTATTTGGTTTAAATCCTTGGTCGTCATGCAAAGATATTTTACATCCAGATAGCAGTTGTTGTTGTTGTTGTTTTGTTTTGTTTTTGTTGGGGGGGGGTGCATCTGGAGATAAACGTCAAACCTGTTAAATGTCATCTTTGAAACACTCTAATTTGTCAAATGCATTAACGAAGTTCCACAACTTGCTGTTGCCATCCACAATTCCCAGTCCAGTTGATTCTAACATAATCTTATGTCACTATGTGTTTCTTATCTGTTCATTGAATTATCACATAAAGTGTAGTTATCAAAAATTTGCATGACTTTTATGTGAAAAATTGAGTTTCAGCGCAGTACATTTTTTATCGTGTTAAATATGTCTGATATGCTATCTTGGTTACTTTGAGTTAACCAATTTATTGCACTAAATTGAATTGCACTACAATGGTAAGGTGCCTGCACTTGTTATCTTTTTTTATAAATCGGAAGTCCATTTTTTTATATTAAAATTTATGCGAAATTGACATTTATAATATAAATAAATTCAGCTTATATTTACTGTTTTTCTACATTCACATCTTTTTCTTTGTTGATTTCTCTCTCTAATCTTTCCATTTCGTTTATTGTAATACCAGTTTAGTTTTGCCGATTCTACACAAATCTTAACATCTCTGGTATTTCGTATGTCATTTTTCATTTCCTCTATCAGTTTTTCTCGGTTGCATTTGTAACATTTTATAACTGATTGTGTCACCGATACACGTTGCTATCAGTACTACTATATCAGTTATTTGTGTAGTTTAATTTCAAATTACTACTAAATGTTAAATGAAAGTTCTGCGAAAATTTAATCTTCAAAATTTATATATGTACATATCGTAAAATGTGTGCTGGATTTGATTTCATCCATATGGTACAAAAGCTCTTCTCAAATGAACTGTAGTTGCTTAATTTTGTGGCAATTCTTCGTAACAAAAAGTTCATAGTAAAATCTATTTCAGACACAAAATGCATAATTGATGGTGTTGTTGCTATATTTTGTTTTAATGAAATTAGAAAGAAGTTTAAGTGTCCTCCATTATTGCATCAATATCATTCTGATACTTTTATTTTGTTCAAGATCTCGCAGACCAGCTTGCAGTCTTGGGTATTGTACCTGATTTTCAGCTATGTTTTAAATGTATTTGCAATCAGCTTTGTATTTTGACCTAGATCTTAGCCACATCATTTATTTTTATGGCATAAAACTTTTAGATGACTCCCAACAGTTACACGGTTCATCATATCCTGTCCATTTAACGAGTGCATACTTTCACCGTTCATTCTTTTAGCGTTCAAGATCTTTCCAATTATACATATTCCATCTTGTTTGTCGCATAGAAGAACTCTTGTTCGTAAAGCATATCCTCTATATTCTTTCCCTTCAAGACTTCAAGTTTGTAAACTACTGAATCACCTAAAATAACTAACCAGATTTTAAATATTTTCTCAGTAAAGTTAGGACCGTAGCCATTTTCAAACATTTTTGTATTTTGTAATTCTGTTTCATCTATTTTCAATTCTGTTGTTCGAAACGTATCAGTTGGTAAGTGAATGAATCTGTTTATCTATATTTTTCATCTGTTTTCTTCCTTGTGTGCTTCAACTGGAGTCATGTCTATTGACATATAATGAGTCTTACTGTAACCATCAATCAACTTTGGTAAAACGTCAACCCATTTTCTGCGTTCATTTTGAGTGAAATATTTCCACATTGTAGTCTTTCAAGTTCTGTTAAGCTTTTCCACTACATATAATTTTTTGTCTGAGTAAGTTGAAAAGTAGTCAATGTTTTCTTTTTCCTAAAATACCTGAACTTTTCTTTCGTAAAATTATTTTCCTTCATCAAACTGTATTTTTCTGGTTTACGCCCTTTAAAGATGTCTATAAAAGCATAGTGAATATTATCTCCCTTTTTTGCTTTCACTTTTTCAGCCCAAGCATATTTTGAGAAAACAATATATCGCTGTCAAAATGTATTTATATTCATCGTTGTATTTTTCATATGCTTTTATGGCAACAATATCTACCTGCCATTGGTCATCCATGAGGCCGACATAAACTATTTCGTTTGGGAAATCGTTTTCTCGCTTGCTTGTGCAATGTGTAGGTAGATTGTTCAATTAACCATTCTTTCAGATCAATGTATTTAATTTTCTGTATTTGTCACCTTTAATTTGTTCCCATCATTGATTGACTGTTTTGGAATCATCTTAACTTTCAATATAAATGTCCGAAATACCGTTCTTTGTGAGTCATTTTAAACGGCATAAAACATCCGGAGGATACTTTATTGTTGATAAACTGCTTTTAGGTTTTATCAATAAAGCGATGGACATCCATTTGCAACAGAGACTTTTATTTTCAATAATGTTCAAAGTGTTCTCAATCCTTTCAAACGTATGAATAATTTCAGATTATGTTATATTTCCAGCGGTAAAATCTAAAACAGCAAGTTCGTATACTGAGTTAGTACTATGTGCTATTTTAGATCAAACTTTGTTTTTCATAAATTATATCTCTGTTATTCTCGAACATTATAAGAATGACATTGAAAAATTTACGAGATTTTCAATTTGTACGGTAAATTTATCCGAATACAAATTTTGTTATGTATCCATATCAAATACGCAATTTATTCCTACATTACACTGCACTATCTTGTTATCAGATTCAATGTTGCTAAATTGCAATGTCATCATTGTTGAAAGTATATACCTTTTATGTCTAAAATTAACAAATTAACACTTTTGTTCTTTGATTGTTATTCTTCAACGAAATTAGCTATGACCGCACTAAATACTGCTGAATTCAGTTCTATTTAGCTTTGTGCCATTATATATATCTATAACACCAGAATAGCTTTTGTTTCAACTGACTTAAAAATAAAATGTTAATTATGATTTCCATGGTTTATCACATCAGCATGATCTACAGAAGAGTAATGAGTGTGATAACAAATACATTTCCCAGTTAGAGATCTTTTCATTCTTGATAGATTTCTTCAACTTTTTCTCTTGGCATATGACTACAAAACGAATTATTCTTCGCATATGACTCCAAGACGAAGTATTATTGGCATATGACTCCAAGACGAAGTATTCTTGGCATATGACTACTAGAAGAAGAGTTTTTGGCATATGACTTCTAGACGAAGTATTCTTGGCATATGACTCCAAGACGAAGTATTCTTGGCATATGACTACAAAACGAAATATTCTTCGCATATGACTCCAAGACGAAGTGACTTGTATATTGAAAATTATTTTCATTTACACTGAAAATATCATTACAATGTAAGTTTGAGGATATTGATTTTTGGTGTGCTCAATTTACGATTTTGCAAAAAAAAAAATACATTTCCCAGTAAGAGATAATTTCATTCTTGATAGATTTCTTTAACTTTTTCTCTTGGCATATGACTATAAGACCAAGTATTCTTGGCATGTGACTCCAATACGAATTATTATTGGCATATGACTCCAAGACGAAGTATTCTTGACATATGAGACCAAGGCGAATTATTCTTGGCATATGACTACAAAATCAAGTATTCTTGGCATATGACTCCAAGACTAAATATTTTTGACATGCGTCTCCAAGACGAAATATTCTTGGCATATGACTCCAAGACGAAGTATTTTTGGCATATGTCTCCAAGACGAAGTATTCTTGGCATATGACTACAAGACGAAGTATTCTTGGCATATGACTACAAGACGAAGTATTTTTGACATATGACTTCTACACAAAGTATTCTTGTTATATGACTTCTACACGAAGTATTATTGGTATATGACTCTAAGACGAAGTATTCTTGGCATATAACTACAAAACGATATATTCTTGGCATATTACTTTTAGACGAAGTATTCTTGGATATGACTCCAAGACGAAGTGACTTGAAAATGGTTTTCGTTTACACAGAAAATATCATTACAATGTAAGTTTGAGGATATAGATTTTTTGGTGCGCTCAATTTACGATTTTGCAATGTTGTTTTAGCATGTTTTTTTCTGGGAATACTGTAAAATATGAATCAAAGGAAAAGACGCTGCGAATATGTGTAGGAACTAACCGGAATGTGTGGATCCCCATCCTGTGACGGTACAGACTCTGTTAGTGAAATCAGCGTTCTCTGTCGGCAAACAAGCTGCTCTGACGTTATTTCCGCTGATGTCTACGGGCTTTTCCAATTTAATCATTGCAATGTCGTTCTCATTGGTCTGCGAGTCATAGTTTCCATGGACACTGATTACGCTTGCGCTGTGGATGTTGGAGGTGTACATCTGTGCCATGTCATGAACGCCTAGAGCAACTGACCAATAATTACCAGACATGCTGTAAAAAAAAACTTGTAATATTTCATATGTCAAGACTGTTTTCATATTTTCATTATTTATGACACTTCGCTCATAAAAACCTACCAATAGGTATTCAAAATGGGCACTGAAGGTAAACGTTTTCATTACAATAGAACGGGATGTGTTTGTGCCAGTCGGAAGTTCTTTTTTTGGACAAATATTTAAAAAGATTTACATTAGTTGTTTTATTGTAGATCACTGTTTAACAATCTTGGCAAATATTAGAAATTTCGCAGCTGGTGGGTTGTACTATTTCTGCTTCCGTTCGACAAGAAGATGTGACAGACGCGTCATGTTTCCCGTTGAAACATTAAAAGCAAGTCGTACATCAGGGACATTCAGAAAATTATAGAACTTTGTGTGTACGTAAAAAATAAACTCTCTCTCTCTCTCTCTCTCTCTCTCTCTCTCTCTCTCTCTCTCTCTCTCTCTCTCTCTCTCTCTCTCTCTTTACCCTTCGAAACAATGAGCTGCTGTTACGACCCAGTTCTGGTCAATCAAAGTTCCACCGCACAGGTGTTGTCCTCCATACCTCACAGATACCTGAGAAAGGCAGTGGTAGTAGTAGTAGTATTAGTAGTAGTAGTAGTAGTAGTATTAGTAGTAGTGGTAGTAGTAGTAGTATTAGTAGTAGTGGTAGTAGTATTAGTAGTAGTAGTAGTAACTGCATCAATCGTAATAAAAGCATAGACAACAGAAATGGTAGTTGCAGTAAGGGTATGAGAAGGAGAAACAATAGTCGTCATAACAGTGGCAGCAATAATACGAGGATGAGAAGGAAAGGGAACAAGAGGAGCAGTATCAATACTAGTAGTAGTAGTGGACGTGATAGTTGTGGTCGTTTAGGCAATGATAACGGGGGACAGTTCAAAAGTTATAGCAAATGACGTTATATTCCCCGACCACATGCATAAATATATATTTGAGAGCAATGAAAGTAAAACTAGGATTTTAACAACATTCCCAATAGTAATCCCAGTGAACGGCTGACCAGTATAATTACGTAAACCATTACATAATTATACTTAAACTGGACAATTGTTTGCGTTCGGACAGAGACCCAGACACTTGCATAGTCTCAGTTACAGTGGTACACTATTTCACATCAGTTTTAACTGAACTATTTTCTGCTCAGTTTTTGTAAAATTTTGAGAATATATAATTATGTCTGAGACCATTTATGAAATAATCATGATTATATGAAAACTGAGATGCTAATGAGTAGTTTGAAATGAATCAATAGGTAAATTGACCTCTCGAAATAGAAAGGGAGAATTGCTCAGCGTATACGATAGCATGACAACTTTAAATTCAGCGTTTACCTAAAAGAGAGAGAGAGAGAGAGCCTTATGAGAATTGGACGATAAATGAAGACGTTATTGAGATTTGCAATTGCATATGTTATGTAGTGAAAACAACATAGGTGTGGCATTCGCTTCTGTTCAACCATCGAGACACCACCAGTACAACTGCGATTACGCAATATTTAAACTTCTCTAGCGTTTGGACTGGTTATCTGTGCGTCTTAATTTTTGTTATGCAATGGTTGACTGACAGATGCAACCCACGGCCGAGGAGTAAATTAGTGCATGTGCAGTACCTGCCATGGGTATTCCCCTGGGGTGGAGAGAGATCCGCCTACTATACGGTGATTCCCAGTCAACATCGGATGACCACACGACCCTGCAGAAAATGAAAACGACATGCTACAGACGGAAGGCGGAAAAAATAAAGTAAATGAACCTTTTGATGTACGTTCGTTGACGTTTCTATACCAAAAGTATAGAAAGCAGTGGAGAAACAAAAACCAAAATGACATCCCAGAACTGAATAGATAAACTGAAGAATGCAACAAGAAGGATGCGGATTTTAATGCACCCATCGAATCAACCCGGGTTGGCTACTAGCCCGGGTCGGCTAGTAGCCCGCGGCAAGGAATTTTACTCTAATTGCCTCAGCACGATACACCCTTACTGTGTTGATGTACCGTTAAACCCAAACCAAACCAAAATTGTTTCATAAAATGCATTTTTCTTCTTTGCCCTCAAACTCATGCTGTAATTTATTTATTTATTTATTGTTAATAAACCGTAATAACATCCATACATAAGCTATGTGTATCTTCAAATGGTACTTTTTTTGTGAACAACCCATTTGTAATTTATTGTAATTGTTAGATAGTTTTTGCAATAAACTTTAATTTTTAAAATCCAATTGCACTATCGTGTAAAGCATTGATGTAATACCTGTTATCATATTAATGATAATTGAATTTACTGCAGCATAAACAATATATATATTGTACGTTCTGGACAACACTGATTAGTTCACTTGTAAAACACTTTGCACATTGCTAAATTCATGGTATAAGGGAGGTAACCCAGTGTACAATGTACAGTACAAGTCTCTGTAGTTGTAACCCTTTTATATTTAACTCCGAGTAATTCAGATCCAGTTTCCAATGAGTATGTATGTATGTATGTATGTATGTATGTATGTATGTATGTATGTATGTATGTATGTATGTATGTATGTATGTATGTATGTATGTATGTATGTATGTATGTATGTATGTATGTATGTATGTATGTATGTTTTACCGTTTAACAGCAACTCATTACAATAGTGGCTAGATGGAGCCAACTAAAGGTAAAGTTCGAAAAATGTTAAAATGATTTGCACAAAAATTTAGAAAGACAAACCCTTTGAAATAATGTAAAAATGACGTACAAGAAGCTAAAATATAAAGTATTAATCAATTTTAGTTGTCGTTCTAAGATCGTACCCATTTGCGTGGTGGCAGGTGTAAAGCAGATAGGGCCAGTTATATTTTGGCGCCCATACAAGCGCTATTTTGGCGCCCTCACTGATTGTATACATTGCATACGATATTTATTTTTAAAATGAATTCTGACGTTTTTACCATAAGTTTTATTGCGAAGTTGTTATGAGATTCGTTTACTTCACATTTGTGTTTCAAATTATCAGAGGCAACTAATAATTTGGGATGAGCAATTATTACAGGATATACAAATTGTAAAATATGATTCAAAAATCAGCCATTTTTATACAGAAATAGAGGGTTGTGTCATTATTATAACATGAAAGAAATATGGTACTTGAACATTGTATACAGAATTCCAATCCAATGTATTTTCTCCTTTTGTAGATGCACTGAACATACTATACATATTGCCTACATTCAGTAACCATACAGTTGAGTGACTGTATCAAGGTTAACAGTTCAATTTATAGACATAAAGCTAAGTTAAGGGAACTTTACCATTTTATGATAATTCTATCAGTTGTGTTGTCAAAGCTCTACCCAGTATGATACAAGACTGCTATTTAGGTGATTCGGTGTATGTAATAAAGGATCAAATCTGGTATCGCTGCTTGTCAATTCTGTGAGGACTTAGGTCTTCTTCCACCCTATACCACCCACCTTTGCTGTAATGCAACATAAAGAGTTTCATGGAATCTAAACACATGATTGTTAAAGTACATTTGCTACCTTTATTCCCTTTGGCGACGACTTTAAAGTTTATAAAAATCTGTGATTGTAATTTACTCAAAATGATTCAGATATATATGGCAATCATCATCAATTTTTACAAGAGATGCCAAATAATTTCAGATATATATATATATATATATATATATATATATATATATATATATATATATATATATATATATAAATATTTATATATATGAAAATATAAATAATATATTGGCAGTGAGTGGGTTACAGTCAGAACAATTAGCAGCATGAATATGCATAGGTTTAATTATAAATTTCCTGTAATTATTTATGTTAATAAATAATTTGTCGCGGGTCGGGGGACCCGGATGGTGAAGGGTGTAAACCCACTGGATTGTTTTGATTCAGGAAGACTACTATGGATCAAAGAACTAAACTGACTCGTTCCTGCGTACACCACTATCCAGTGTACATTAGGATGGAATAACTGATGTAGGAAAACGGGTCTACTCTAATCACCAGCGGGGCCCCTCTCTACCTCTGGTACCCGAGGGGAGTTTGCCTACCTATGTAAGACTCGAAAAAGAGTAACCAAAGAGGCAGGTGTTTTGGCGGGCACGGGTAATCAGTTGGGGAACCAAATCTCTGATCATGTCCGATTTGTAAGGCCTAGGAGGACTTGTCACGTTGGCCCAAAAGGGACACTGGAATGCCCGTTTACCTTAATGTAGACTGTCAGTTGTTCTCGTCGGATCTACTGTATTAAGCTCTTTGGTTTCCTCCAACTGTGGGCAGATATCTCACTATTTGCATTTGTGTTATTTCAGAATTAGTACTAGTAGTAGGCTAGTATTAGGTCTGTTGTTAATATGTATCTATCTATTTATCCTCGTATACGAGGAACAGGTCAGGGTGATAATATTGTTGTGAGTATGAATAAATAAATATGTTCATATCCAGAAACCCATTTGAGCTTTACTGTGGGAAACGTGTCTCATAACGTGGGTACTATTCATTCTGTGATAATGTACAATCTTGTACCTACCACTACTCGAAATTGTTCCAGTGGAACTTCCGGATCCTGTAGATCCAGATCCCGTGCTGCTACTTCCGGTTGAGCCTCCATAGCAACAGACCTCCAAGAATCCACAGTAGCTTAGAGTTTGAAGCGTCCCAGATGGACACGAGCCCCCGAATAATGATACACACTGCCCGTGATAGACTGACACACACGCTGAAAAGGGCAGAGAAAACTGAATTTGAGAATGTTTTATTTGAGAATGCCATATTTATTGAACTATATCATTCATGACTTTGACGACGTCCATACAAATATCCGACTAAAAACCTCGCGAACGAAAGGGGTCAAAGCTGTTTTACCGAGTATTATTTATTTTGGTTTCTTTCTTTGATTTTACTAGATTGAAGATGGTTGGATTAAAGGAAAAAAGTACTTCCACTGTGGTTCGAATTATATCTCTGGCCAGTAGAAACAGAAGTGTAAGAGATATGCATATGTATTTATATAAATTATGACTAAGCTTTTAATTCTGTTTTATGAAAAACACATCATTCTTCCTATTCCACTTCTAACTTAATTATAAATGTCACATGGAATAACTGTTGCCGCAGAACATGAAGAAACTAATGGTTGTTTGTTTTGTGTTCTGAATATTTTACAGGGCAATATGGAAGGGAACCCCTTTTTGGTTACAAAGATAAAGATACATTACGTGACACACATACACGCAACGCCTTTGGCTGGTACAAAATGAGGTCATTAGCCAATAGGCCATCTATCAGAGTCAATGAAGGTCAGTTTTCAATGAGAAAAACAGGAATCGGGGCAAGCTTTTCTTGAGCTACGATTTATACGCGGATATAGATGATGCCCGTGACAAAGAGAAGCCAAATATATTCGCTAATATAGTTCAAATATAAAAGTGTAATTGATTGGAGCTTACTTTTTTCTTCTCAACGTGCAACAAAGGAATGTATCTAGAATATATTTCAGCAATACTTATCAGAACTATACCGTAAGCATGATGGGATACTTTATTATTTCTTATTCCAAGTGCCATTCACTATGTTTAGTCAACATTCGTAGTGAATTTACCACCAAAGTTCAATTCTCTTGTCCAGTTAGTTGCATTTATTCAGGACTGGAAATCCAAAATATTGCTATTTCAATTTGAAATGAAAGTCCCATGGACTTTTCTACGAATTAGGCACAGTCCATCTGGAATATCATATTGAGCGCCTCAAATAAACCAGTTCATCCTTTGGTTTAATATTATGTCTGTGCATCGGAAAATCTGTGAAATTTAAGAAGATTGAAATAAAGCAAAATCGTACTTTATGGAGGACGTAATTTACTTGCACGAAATTTTGCCTACATTGCCATTCACTACTTTCAGTGTTACGTTTGTATATAACATGTTAAGTGTCTAATTTTCGAGTCTTATTTAATGATCTCATCATCATGTAAAAGTGACAGGCAGATTTTTTATATTTGGAATTATATTTTCGTAGGTGTGAAGATTTAGTTGAATTGTAATATACACAATATTCGAGGAAACGTAGTTTTAAGGGGTTTTGTGTTCGTTTTAGTATATATATATATATATATATATATATATATATATATATATATATATAATATATATATATTATTTTCAAAAACAAAGCAATAACTGCGCGAAATAAATTGACTTTGAGCATAAAGCAATATTTTTGCATGAGTGGCTACCGCCTTGAATGTTAGTTGATTGAGTTTGTGGAGAACTTCATGCAAATTTCGTGCAATAATGATGTCTCAATTTACCGTGACAAAAAAGAAGTGCTGATTTTGTCAGTTGTTTGTGTCAGGGACGAGCAGAGTGATTCTCTGGAGTTGATTCACTACAACAGTGAGTCAGAGCTGCTATCAACACATTATTGGTCAATCGTTGATGCAACGAGCAAGTAAATAATGTGTATAGTTTGTTGTAATCCTAGTATAACCTCTATTTTTCACTTTGTCTTAAAATCCACCACCTTGAGCAAAGTGTTAATACTACAAAAGTTAGTATAATGTGTATACGTAATTATACAATAAATTTGGTTTATCATCATTAACTAAATTTGTTAATTCTTTGTGCTTTATATCTAACATGGCAACAAGTTTTCCATGTAAAAGTGGGATGAGTACTGTTCCTGACAAAGTCAGATTTGACCTCAAACAGGTGTATACATAACTATTTAACTGGACGTGATGTGCTCTGAGGACAAGCCTTAAGTCATGAACTGGCCATGCAGTACAGGCAATACCTGGATTGTGTCAAAGGTAAATAGAATCTCTGTAGAAATTTATAATTTGAAAATTATGTCCTCTTCCCATTCATTATAAAAAATTATTGTATTTGCATTCATTGATTTGTACATGCAAATTATAAAATGTGCATTGCACTCTATAACAGCTGTTGATTTTAATTGATTTTTACGCGTATGTTGTAACCATCCCTTCAATTTTTAAATTACCCTTCCTACAAGTACAAGGATGCACATGAAACATGTGCTCACCTTCCCTGCTGACCATAGTACAAAGTTATTTGCCTGTTAATATGAGGACAGAATTGGCTGCTGAAAACAGTGAACATTACCTACGTAAAGAGGGGTACAAACTGCTGTGCAAAATACAGACGGCTAAGATTTTTTTATTAAACGTAAACGATGGAAAAATCCAAACCTTCTTGGCTAGTTACGTATAGCAATAGCAATTATTATGAGATTTTTGAAAGTCCCTAAAACAAAAGGACTTTTATAAAATTTGCGAAAACTAGGTGAATATGGGAATTAAATGGACTATACTGACTTTATATTTGTTTCTAATCCCATCTCTAAATCCTATAGTAAAATCGTCGGCCCGTACCGAGAGAACCATCAGTTCATTCAACAGTATGACTATTTGTAGATGATACAGCCATATACCACACTGATGGTAATAATTCAGACTGTTGCAAACTTCAACAACACCTTGCTATTCTTGATAATTGGGAGAAATTTAGAGAAATGGAGTCTTGCATATCTCTAGAACCACACACTAAATTCAATATATATATATATACTTTTCATGGTGCGAAAATAGCAGTTGCAGGTCATGCTAAATACCTATATGTAGACATTAGTCACGACTTGAACTGAACTACCATATCCCACAAATAAATAACCAGTGTTAACAGAACACACGGCTTTATCCGAAGAACGTCAAAAACAAAATATAAAGGCATACAAGAAACTGCTTGTAAAGCCTTGGTTAGACCGCATCTTGAATACGCTTCCTCTGTCAAAAGCCCATACACAAATTTTGAACAAAAAAAGCAACAACAAAAATGAAAAAATTTCGTTACTGCAGCTCGATGGGTCAAGCGTAACGACCTCAAGCTGCTAGTGTAACTGATATGCAAATCAAATTATATTGGCGATCTCTCCAAGGCAGATGCTCAGATGCTCGATTGGTCATGTTTTACAAAATCGTGCATAAACTCGTGGACATTCTCTTACCACCTTGTATAAGAAAACCTACCAGAATGAACAGACACATGCACCTCTTCATTTATCCGAATTCAGGCTAACAAGATTTACAAGAAATATTGCTTTCTTCCTCTGGCCATTGTACAGTGGAACAAATTTCCACAAAACATCTCTGTCTTGCCTGATCTAGCGTCCTTCAAATCAGCAGTTTGCCCACTCTGTAATTCTAAACCGTAAAAACATGGTTGTTCTTGTTTTATGTTAGTTGTTTTATATCTTCCTTAATTTTAACATTTATCACAACCATACAAATTTGCTTTTGTCATTTTGTCTTTACTATGTCTTCTACTAAATGTGGAAAGTTGTGTGCATCATAGAGTAATCTCCTTGCAAGTAAGGAGTAATTAGATCCCAAATCGTGATGCATGTACTTAGGTTTGTATTCGTTGTCTATCGATCATAAAGTTCTATTCGTGTCTTTTGTAGTAGAAATACCATTCAGTATGCATGAATTCATAGTCAAGTATTTAAATGTGACAATTTATTGCCATCTCTTTTCTTGTTAACATTTAGTGTCAGACGTCTATCTCTAATTATAGAAACCTCTTTAAGTTTCAAACATATAGGCATACAATCATAATAATAAAATGCCAGTCATATCCAAAATCTACATCGTTCTCAACGGTTTGATTGAACTGGCTTTATGGGTCACATTTTCTTGTGCGTGGCAAATGTTTTCCCAACTTCATAAAGAATATTCTAAATATTCCGCTGTTTCCATATCGAAATGGCTTTATGGTCACTTTGCTCGAGTTAGAATCTTTTTGAAACTACAAAGAACGAATATTGCACTAAATTTTTATTTTTATTTATTTCCATATGCAGTCAAATTCTTATCATGAAATTTCAAAAAATTAATTACAGTTTTACATGTTCTTTTTTTTTTCTCCGCTGAAACTCTTTTTGTCGATATTGTCTTCTTCAGTCTCTCCCTTTGGAACTCTACTTTTGAAATACCCTTCATTTAATTATCTTATACATCGTCATTCAGTGAATTAGGAATATGTTATTTTTCTCCTAATAAACTACTTACAATATACAGCTTCTGTGTGGTAGACATTGAGAAGTAGGTAGATGATGGATAGAAGAACGAGCCCCATGTTCTTACAAAGGTCAGCGACAAAATGGACTGATTGCAGAAGTTCACGATTTTGTCTTTATCTGTGGTCATCTCTTATCTCCTCATGACTTCGTATATACACCCATTAAAGCCCACTTTGACTGACACAGACCTAGAAGGCCTTAATCAGGCGCAACAGGGCTAAAAGATTGAATGCGATCTTATTCTTGTTTATATAAACTTTGTCGTAGATTGAGTTAAAACATTGTATTGATGATTCGTGTCAATGCAAGGTGAGTCAATGCTCGTCGTTTGTATCACAGTATGGTGCGCCTTTCAACAGGATACATACAACAAGGAGTTTTGCTGACATTCTGATCGAACAAAATTGCAGGGGTGTTGAATTGACCGACTTAAAATGAACCTCCCTTTTGAAGTCACGCTTCCTTTCAGGCATCACAACTTTTGGCAATTCATCAATGAATGTTGGAATATATCCTATTTTTATTATATGATAGCCTGTTAATTAATGGATTTTCCAAGAGAAGCTATTATTTTTTCACTCAAGAACTTTTTTCAATCGACATAAATAACATTACGACCAAAGAAGTTCATCCGCCACGTTGTCAATAGCGCGGTGTAGTGGCAGCATGTCTACCTGTCACGCAAGATAACCACGTTCGAACGTCACTATAAACTTGCTTTTCTAATTTAATTTCATTTTAATTTTCCAAGTATGTGTTTCTTACCTTGAATATGGAAAGAGAATTATGTTACTACTGATATTTTCTGTGCGAACATACACAAAACACAGCAGAACATAATCGATAAACAGCTGACATTACCGTAAGAAATCTGCTACTTCAGTCTGTTATACACTTTTGCTAGCCAAAATTAAAATAAAATTTGCTTGCTCCGAATAAATAATGGATATATTTCATCTCGTGGGTGAAAAATTCTGCTATTTTCACCGACTGGATGAAATATCCGTTATTCACTAGATACAAGCAAATAGCCTTTATATATTAAATATGAATTTGGAACTTTAAAAAAACATTACGGAAATTGTTATGGTTTTTGTGTCAAAACTCGCAACAGCAGAGTTTATTTGGTACGTATTGTAATTCCTAGATGTATTAACTCTGTGTACATCTTTTGAGACCACAATTATACCGCCATATTTGACCTTTCATAAAAAAAAGTTTCGATGCGATGCTGATGTCGGCAATTGCTAATGGTAGAGATGACCTTTATTATTAACCGCGTCACCAGCGCGGTTTTTCAACTGAAAATTTAAATCGCAAAATTCGGTAGAACTGCCGTTTGTAGGGACAGAGGCATATATTGTGCACAATCTAGAGTTGATTTGATCAAAACTAGAGATTCGCTACTTGAAAGCAAAACGGCAAAGCATGATTACCTAACAGAAATTCTAATGCTTCATCGACATAACGAGAAGGAGAACTAGTTTCCTCCCCGGCATGAAAAACTTTACCGGCAACGCAATGTAACAGTTCCATTTACGTCACCATTGTTATGTGATTTCATAAAGAAGTAAGCATGAGCGGCATTCATTCACTGATAATTTACAATGGGCAGGGTCTTTTAAATTAATTCGCGTCATTATGAAAATTTTTCCTTTTTAACGTATTATATATCCGTTTATATTTTAATAACCGTTGAACAAAATAACATTTAAACTATTATTTATTTGGCTTAAGCATATAATAAAATGCTTGTTTAATCTGTACCGAAAACCTCACAGCTACTCGAAGATTTATCAGCGCAAATACATAACCCATACAAGTTTCACCTTTCATTTAGAGGTGTATCCACAGTTTACCAAATATTCTGGCAAGAGGACTGTACTGAATAGCCAGACCGATAATATCGGCACATGTCAATGTAACAATACCGACACATGTCAATATAAACAATACCGGCACATGTCAATGTAAACAATACCGGCACGTGTCAATGTAAACAATACCGGCACATGTCAATATAAACAATACCGGTACATGTCAATATAAACAATACCGGTACATGTCAATATAAACAATCACGGCACGTGTCAATATAAACAATACCGGCACATGTCAATATAAACAATACCGGTACATGTCAATGTAAACAATACCGGTACATGTCAATATAAACAAGCGCCGCCTATCTTGCATGAGTGAGACCTATCCTGCAATCGGAACGTCCTTGGCCTTTTCCATCGCATGCTAGAAACAATACATCGGATTTAAATAATAGCCATTTTGAACTGTCTCGAGCCCTTGGTTGTTATTACGTCATAATAACTTCATAAACGTCAAAATGACTAAATAACGTGTCATCGCTATCAGCAACGTAAGCAAATCGTTTAAGGCGACTGAAACCGAATGATTTCTTCAATTTGTTTCTGTACAAAGTTGCAAGAATTACATCAAGCCGGATGTTCGTCCACCAAAAACTTGCCAATTCCGGAAGTGTCACTACGATTACTTCCGATTCTCTGAGTCAAAGCTACTCAACTCGCATCGGAAAGAGACGAGGATGTTCCGAATGACATATCCTGGCTTTTGGAACATCCTTGTCAATGCAAATAGAATAATTTCGAATTTCTGAAAGAGACTGAACTAATCCTAGTGATACTTCCCAAAGTATTTAGTCGTGTCCAAGTTCCAACCAGACTTTTACTCTGCGCAATGAGATATCCACCACACGAGGGCTACTAAGCTTCTTCACTGATTTCTGTTACCGATAGAAGACTCTTCAGTAAAACTTTGCAGGAGCGAAACTTCAACTCTCTCTTCTTATCTCAGATTTTTTTTCTAGACATGCTTTCTGCAATCATTCAAGCCGAAATAAATTGAAAGCTTACAATTATTCAACATCACTTGGTAAACATATGCTCAGTTCAGATAGCATATCTCTATCAAACAATGAAATTATCCATGTGTACGCAAAACATGACGCCATCTCATCATGACAATGACATGTTACGACACCACATCTCATCTGCCAATTAAATCACTTCTCCAAATTTTGGAAAAACCTCATTCTGGCGTTACAGTGAAAACTCGATGTCTTACCAAACCATCGTATAGCGTAGATCTCACGGACTAACGCGAGAGGTCTGGCTGAACGAGACTAGTATGCTTTAACGGATGAACATCCAGCTAGATATGCGTATAATTGATCCTCATAAAAAGATAGTTATTGAAAACAACACTCGATGACGTTTCAACCATCCATTAAATATCTGCATTTTTAATAATTAACAATATTACTTTTTTTATTAAATTTTTAAAACATCCTTCGGTTTCAATGGTCTTAAAGCACTTAAACATTGCTAATAATGATGACACTTCATCGAGTCGCTGTGACGCCAGTGACGTTTGTATGACGTGATTAAAATCACCGGCTTTAGAACAGTTCAAAATGGCCAGTATTTACATCCCAGTTCTTTTTTTTTTCTTTTTTTTTTTTTTGTAACTTTTTTTTCGTCTACGGCCCCGGTCAAAGATGTACCCTATCACCTTTGAACCCATCTGCTATCAAAATAAAACTCAATAATCATCAACATACATACATTTTTAAACTCTACAGATAACAGAGCAACTGAATCAATACAAAAGTTGGGCACGGCAAAGCTGATCCTTCTATGGTTATCGCCTTTTGAGTCTCACACAGATTGTGAAAATCCCTAAAGCTCTATATTTTGAAACCCATAAAGAACCTGTACTGAACAAAATCGGAGAGATTTCGTATATAAGGTGATAACGATTGCGTCCAAAATATTACCCCCCCCCCCCCACAAAAAAAAAAAAAAAAAAAAATTACAGAGGAATGTGGAGTGTGAACTGACCGATTTCCCACCAAGTCGCTTACTATAAAAAAAATTGATGAATGCATAAAAACAGAGCTTGGAGAAAATGGGCAGCCGCTTATTCGCATTGTACTCCAAAGCTTAATCTTCCACCCGGCTAGCACAAATGTGTCTCTGCACTAGAACTGTCCCCTTTGTGCATACAGCATGAAATCACGCATTCTTGATTCCACTGTAAATAACGAAGAAGAAACATGGAGACAAAGTATGGATATCTCTTTAATAAAAAATTGACCCCATGACCAATCATACGAAATTGTATAATGCTACCTTAGTATGCGATGAAAAGGCCGAAGACGTTCCAATTAATATCTTTAGTAATTTGGTTCGATTGGGCTTTCATCGAAAAATATGCCCCCCACATTTTGGGGTGCAATACGGCACTATGAACGTTGAATACGGTATATTAAAGCCATAGGAGAACAAAGCATCTCCAATTCACACTTTGAAGATAAATAAAAATAAAATTTATGTCAGGAAGAATGTTATAAGATCAATTTGAAACTATAAGTAGGTTAAGTAGGTATATCCCTATGAAAAAAAATACTTCGCCAAATTAAATCTTTGACATTATGAGAACTAAGTTATTTTGAGATGGTAAGTAAATGACAATTTCAGTTATACGTATAGTTTGTAACACCGGACATTCCAGTACAAATCGGCTTTATCTTAAAGTATCATTGTGAATAATTTTCTGCAAGGTATTATGGTATGACTGGTATTAGGTTCTGATTTGCAAAATTGTTTCCTTGATATAGGTGTATACTAGCGAAAGTATACAATTATTCCTGCTTTGTTTTGTTGTTGTTTATTGTTGTTGCTTTTGTTGTTGTTTGCTTGGTTATTTCTTTTCTTCTTTTTTTCTTCTATTTTTCTTTCTTATAGTAGATAAGAGTTTTCGATTTTGGCTAACTTGTAGTTTTGAAATCAATTGGATGAGTAGGTGTTTAAAAAAGAGGTTTATTGAACATGGGGGGGGGGGGTGAGTGGTGGAGTAGAATATATTGTCTACTGCGTTTTGTGACTCATTTCCGTACTGCTACGTACCCCTTATTTTTCAATCAATTCGATGTGGGCAGGTGTTTAAAAAGGAAGTTTTTTAACACGGGGGGGGGGGGAGCTGAGGGGGGGGGCGATTTTACCATCTACTCAGTTGCGACTCACTTCTGTACTACTAGCGTACTGCTATATACTACATATTTCTTCATTGTTTGAAATCAATTCAGTGGGTAGGTACTTAGAAATGAGCTTTCTTGAAGAGGGTGGGGGTGAATTTACTCTAACTCAGCTAGCACAATAATGGAAGAACGCAATAACATCAGACTTCGCGCTCCGCAATCTTACTAATAATCTTACTAATAATTGTTTTACGCAACATAAATAATGGCACAAAGCCACATTGTGAGAAACTCAAGTTTTCCTACATGTGATTGAAATATGCAATGAGTTTAACATAAAAGTAATAACCTCAGTATCAAGAGATAAGTTACATTTGTTTACAAATTTGGATGGATAAATGAATGGTCACAATTGTTGCGTTACAAAATAACATTAAAGAAAACAAGAAAACAAAAAGTTAATGAGTCGATTTTAAACAGAAAAAATATATCCTGCAATGTTTCAAAAAACATGCAGTCTAACATGTTGCATGTAATGCTCACAGCATCGATATAAGCAGCATCAACGCTGATAGCAAGATAATCAAAACAGTGCAGTAAAAAGACGGATTGGATGTAGATAGATATACAGATTGGTATTCGGCTGAATGCATAGTACAATTCGAAGATCTCGTAAACTTTACAAGATCGATCTCCAATGGTTCCTCAACAACAACGATAGAATTTATGGAAAGCTAATTCTCTTTTTAAACAGTATATGATGACTCAGTATATGAAGTTGCTGTCTTTAAATTAACAATAGGAATGCCAATATTTGATATAAATCTGAAATCATTCATACGTTTGAAAGGCCTGAAGACATATCATAAATTGTAGACGGATGTCCCATTCACTTGGTGCTAACTCATAAAGAAATATGCCAAGCGTTAAGTATTTGCTGCATCTTGTTTACCATTTTAAATGTCTGGCGTCACAGTGGGGGTATTCTCGTCGACAGAGTCGAGATCACAAAAGTTGGACTTTGAAAGAAAGATCAGCATTTAAGACTATTGTGTATGGTCATGAAAGAATAGTTGCTTACTCAAACCAAAATTAATTGTGGGAACAAAATAAACGAGTCAAAAATAAAATAAAATAAAAAATGCTGAATTGAAAAAATGGTTAACTGAACAATCTACCTAAATACTACACAAGCAAGCTAGGAACAGATTTTTATACAGAATACTTCATATAAGTCACGTCGATAACCAGTGGCAGGCAGACATTGCTGACATGCAAGCGTATGAAATATACAAATACGTTTTGTCTATGATAGATGTCTTTTTAAAATACGCTTGGCTTAAGAAGGCAAAACAACGAAATAGGAAGATGATATGCACAT
Source organism: Margaritifera margaritifera (assembly GCA_029931535.1). Lineage (NCBI taxonomy): Eukaryota > Metazoa > Mollusca > Bivalvia > Unionida > Margaritiferidae > Margaritifera > Margaritifera margaritifera. Next base: position 603,102 of record JAQPZY010001096.1, on the reverse strand, counting down.
CAAATAGTTCTCTACTTACTCAGCCATAAAATCATCTGTAGTGAAAAGGTTTAACAGAACTCTAAAGACTAGAATGTGGAAATATTTCACTCAAATCAAAATCGATTGAAATTTTACCAAAGCTAATTAACGGATACAATAATACTCGTCAAATGTCAATAGACATGGCTCCAGTTCAATCAAGCAAAGCGAAAACAGATCAAAAGTATGAATTAGTCTATTCAGTTATTTGACAATTGATACATTTGGTGCAATAGTCAGAATTTCAAAATATACAACAATATTTGCAAAAAGGGATACCTTCCTAGCTATATGGAGGAAATATTATTTAAAAAATCAGACAATTAATTCTGGGTGATCTGGTTGTTTACAAACTGGAAGACATAAAGGGAGAGAATATTGAGGGTATGTTTTACCAGTAAGATTTATCTATATACGACAAACAAGATGACATATACAAAGTCAAAAAGATTTTAAAGAGCACAAGAATTAAAGGTAAAATGTATGTACTTATAAAATGGAGAGGATATGATGAATCGTTTAACACATGGGTACCAGAAGAAGAAAAAGCATTTTTTTTTTCTGTTAAAATAAATGACGAACGAGCAATATATTGACAACAGTATCGATGAGCATGAACACTTCAAATTTTTGAAAGACGACGACTTCTATAATGTGACATAACGAGTTCAAGAATGCGAATCAAGCGAACTTGAACTGATCACGAAACCAGAGGCAAAGAAGAATGTGCATACATAAACATCACAGTTAAACAACAAATATGATACAGATGAAAACCGTGATAAGACAACAATGTAGACACTGTCCTACCTGGGTAATAAAAGTGATCGCAGAGAAAATGAAGAAAGACAACATTAAATAAGGGGGAAAAAAAGAATTACCACAAAGCTAGCCAAAATTAGTTGATTTAGGATGAATTTTTTCCACCATCTGGATGAAGTAAAAATCTGTACACCTTTCACAGTATGCAGATATACAGATTTTGAATATCTAATTTTCATCGAACTTTTATTTCATAGTAATCGAAATTTAAATTAGGCAAATAAATGGCACAATCATATTCAGAGGATACGATACTTTCTGTTGCACCTTCTGAAAGAATACCAGTAGTTGCAAAATGCTACAAGTGCAACGAAGAAAAAGTGATAGAGGAAATGGAAAAAAGAAATACAAAATATCAAAAATACAAAGAATGTTTAAACGAAACGAGAATAATCTGATAATACCATAGAGGAAAATGAACATATAAGAGAGAAAAATCAATGCATAATTAAATTTAAATCTAGAAAGACAGTACATAGAGGATCAACTATGAAATTCTTGCTAAATAAAATATATTTCTCATCGTTATTCGGTATTAGTTTTACCTCTTTATATGGATTATATTTTACAAGCGTTTTGATAACTAGATAAGTTCTGAATGAACAAATATATTAATTTTGGATATTTTAACTTTAAATTGCAATGGTCACGAGTGGTTATGATCATGAACTTTGATGTCTTTCTTTTATTCTGACGGATATGACAAGTGTTAGTTGAGTTAAAATGTTTTTCGTCACTCTCTGTGATTGCATAAAATTGTATGTTTCGGTCCAATTTCTTCATACTCTATGTTTGCTATCTTATCCATCCCCCTGTAAAATACCCGAACACAACCACTGCCTCTGTAAATAGTTTGTTTGTAATATTTATGAATCGACTTGAGGTAGTTGCAAAACCCTGATGGAATGTGCTTAGCTGTTTTTACAGGCCATGATATATATGTTTTATAAATATCACTATTACATTTTTGTTGTTTTTATCACTGAGTCAGCTGGCACAGTACGATGACTTTTAAACTCACACTAAACCACATACGGAACCTTTAACTTATGATCGTTTTTAAACGTTTTAACTGCTCCTGTCTCAGACATTATATGTTCTGAGTTGTCTACACTGTACTATATTTGTATGAGTTCTGATAAATTATATTTTATTCTAATGTAACTTCTATCACTCTTGTTATTTAGGATCACTTGAAGCGAACATGATCAACGTATCAACCTCTCTCTCTCTCTCTCTCTCTCTCTCTCTCTCTCTCTCTCTCTCTCTCTCTCTCTCTCTCTCTCTCTCTCTCTCTCCGAGGTTTAATGTAGTTTCTATCAGCTAAGATATCGTCGTTGTCCATTTGGGACAAGCCTTAGCGGCATCGTCGTTGTCGTGATCACAAAGTGGTGAGACTTAGCAGCTTCTCGTTTCTTAATATTTCATACACATTTACAGATATATCGAATTCTGTCACTCACGATATAAGATAGGTTTCTTTTTAACTGATCTTATGATAATCTGCTCTGATTACAGTGTGATACATCAAACGACACGAACAAGTTAAAATCGGAAACATATTATTTACGATCACTCCATTTAGCGTAAAAAATTGCGTACTGTTTTCTAAAATAATAACTCTCGGAATTTCTCCATTTTTATTTCAAGCATCGAATATATATGTTCAATTATAATTCATGAGGTTCATCAACATGTGCGTCAGGTACCTCGCTGAGTGTGAAGAAATGAGGTAGACTATACTATTTGTATATAAAACTAGAGTGTAGTGCTCGTGTAGTGTGTTGCATCATGGGTGTCTGCTTTTGACGTAGTTGATCCAGCTGATAAATGAGGACACACGGGTGTAAACCCCAGGGGCGTTCCTCTCACCACATCCATATCCCCAGGATACTACACCTGCTAGGGTCCAGAAGTCTCCCACCTTACACACCAATGGACCACCGGAATCTCCCTAAAATGAGACAACAGAGATTATTCACCGTAAAGAGAACGAAAGAAATGAACACAGGAAAATTTTTTTTTTTTTTTTTTTTTTTTGCAGACTTCCAGTGTTTCTTAAAATATTAGATATTTTATTCTTTGTACAATAAATCGGAAATACGAGTGCATATATTTGTAATAGGATAAAAAAAACTTGTTTTTAATTACTCTCGATAACAAAAATGAAAAGTAAATTAAATCGAAGTAAAATCGCAATTCCTTTTATAGGGAAAACTTCTTACTAAGCTTACTTGATTAAAGATTACAAAACGACTA
>JAQPZY010000203.1:0-69946 GCA_029931535.1 Margaritifera margaritifera | reverse complement strand
TTCATGGCTCATATACACACCTCAATAATATGTGACAAAATGATTACCACATGTATTTTAACTAAGGCTATAGTAAACTCATAGTTAAGAAGGGTCCTATTTTCTTAAAAGTTCTTTCTCCATTCATTTAAATAGTCATATTTGGTGTGGATCATATGTCTCTTCATACACAACTTTCAACCTTGAATTAACACATACTGGCTGTTTTGTAACGAAGACAATAACCAAGTATTTAAAATGCAGCCCAATGTCATTGTGACTAGTCATAATATACTGTTATTCATAATATTTAAGCATAATCTGAATTTCACTGTATATGGTAAATGCTGCATATTCTCATTGTGACATTTCTGCAAATTTAACTGAGCAAACTAAAATGCTAATACCATCTTGCTTCATAGTCATTAGTGGGTAACATTTTCAGGAAATTGTGTTATCAATGATTCAGCAAGATTTTGACCCTAATTATTTTTCATAAACATTCATTTTTCATGCATTTTCTTTTAGTTTGTAGTAGTGTAGTTTATAAACTATACAATGTAACATTTCATTGATGTCACTTTCCTTTTCCTCCAACTGTCGTCCTCTATCTGTATCATCGCGATCTTGCTGGAGGGATTTCTGTCTTCTGATCAACTCTCTTGTCTCTGTCATCCTTTTTTATCTAGACATGTCATCTCGCCTGCCTCTATCATTGTCTCTGCCTGTTCTCGCATGTCATCTCGCCCCCAGTTCTTCTCTCTATCAGGAGCTCTGTCTCTCCAAGCATCATCTATCCCTCCCTCTCAGTGACCTCCAACTTCCCTCATCACCGCCCTCCACGATCTTCCCAGCCACCCCCAGCGATCTCCTGTCCTCTGCGTTCTTTTGTCATCACATTCGTCTGTCTCGATCATACATCCTCTTATCCCGGTCATCACGTGGGGTTCTCCACGATTCTCTCCAGGCATCTTCCCGTGGAAGTGCACGGTCTCTCCATGAATCTCTCCCACCTTCCCTATCACCTCGGGGAGGTACCCCTATCACTCCAGGCCACCTCCACCACCAGGGGAGTAAGCCAGTGCTCTTGATCATCACGAGGTGGCACTCTGTCCCGCTCATCTCTGGGTGACTCCTCTGAAATCACGTTACTATCTCGCAGTGTTGGTCTGTCACGATCATCTCTAAATGGTGGACTATCACGGACTGTCTCTAAGTGGTGGTCTGTCATGATCATCTATAAGTGTGGTCTATCACGATTGTCTCTCAGTAATTGTCTGTCGCACGATCGTCTCTAAGTGGTGGTCTTTCATTATCATCTCTAAGTGGTAGTCTGTCACGATCGTCTCTATGTAGTGGTCTCTACATGATCATCTCGGGGTGTTGGCTGGCTGCGTTCATCTTTTAAAGGTATGTCTGTATCATCTCTCATCGGGAGATCGGTCTGGGTCTCTCTTAAATTGGAGTTCGATCGGGTTCATCTCTTGGTGGAAATTTTGTCTCTCTTTTCTTTAATTTGCAGGAGTTCTTCTCCCATGCTTCTTCTTCACCATGCCTACAAGAATGCAAAGAGCATATGGGATAGTTATAAACCGATGACCTTTGCTGTAGATTCAAAAAACGAGTTCTCAAGTGGACCGATGATAGCTTACCTGGTGAACATGTGCCTAACAGCCAAATGCTAAGAGCTGTTGGCCAAAGATATCTGAGTCAGTAGGGGAGAGATGCTTTCTTAAGATATTTCTTCCAATGGTGCTGATTGCATATGTTATAAAACTAACTGTTTTCAAGATTTCTAAAGTTTTTCTATCTTCATTCATATCTGATGGCACAGCTAGCTTTATTTACCTAATATATACATATTGCCAGGATGCTTTGTGTACTGAAGTTAATCAAACTATGTTCAGCACTTTTTAGGTAATTGTGTAAAATGTTTTTTTCCCATTAATTGTAGATTGGCATCATCTGTATAAATTGGATAGGTATTCATGCACAGGATGCTCTCTATCAAAGATTGCGTCAATTTTTTGGCAGCAGTTTTGGAGAAGTCATTTCAAGGTTTTTCTTTTTTTTGTTATGCCAGCCACCATTTGATGATGGAACAACATTCAATTTTACAGACTTAACTGGTCTTCATGCCAGCATGCTTTCTGTCAAATAAGATCAATTTTGTTGTCAGCTCAGTTTTGGACAACCAATTTGTTTCATATTTTTCTAAACTTTAGTAATTAATGATTATATTTGATGACAGATCAGGTATCTGCTGTACAAACCTGAAGGCCTTCTGTGTCCGGAAACCTTCTTACTGAATGAGGTCAAGTTCTGTTAGTGGTTTTGTGAAGTTGTTTAAAGGTTTTTCTATTTTTAGTAACAGTAGCCCTATTTGATGGATGCTCATCAATTTTTTTGTTAAACACTTTGAGGAATTTTCTTCTATCAAATTTTGTCAAATTTTCTTTGGAGGTTTTGTTCCACAAAGTGTTTCACGGTTTATCAATTTTTGTAATGGTAGCCTTATTTGATGGTAGATCAGCATCATTCATAAAAATCTGAAAGGTTTTCATGCCTATAAATGCTTCGTGTCAAGTTTGGTCAAATTCTATTGAAAAATTTTTGGATAATATATCGTTCAATAGTTTTTAGTAACAGCAGACAAGGAAGGCAAATTGGACATCATTTGTTATCAATTTCAAAGTTTTTATGTCAGGATGCTTTCTGTTTTAAATATGTTTGAACCTGTTGTGTTCAAGTTCTTTTTCTATTTTTAGTAACAGTGGCCAGATATCATGGTGAATACAGCCATAAGTTTGCACCATACTTTAAAGCCGTCTATGACATGGCATGCTTTCTGGTCAAATTTGGTCAAAGTATGTTGAAAGCAGTATGTGTTGAGAAGAAAGTCTTTTGAAAGATTTTTCTATCTTTAGTAACAGAGGTTCATATTTCAGGCATGTGGAATCCTATGGGCCATGACTTGGTTTTATCTGCTTTTTTAGATCATCGGGTGCGACTTTTAAAAACTCGCTTATCCTGGCCCACATCCTGGAGGAAGTTGCACCATGCCTGCCATATTTGATGTAGATCTCAGCCATGCCAGTTGGTATAAACCTAACTCAAAAAGCGTTTTCATGCCAATGAGGGCTTTTTGTTTGTCAAGTTTGGTCCAAATTCTATTCAGCATGTTTTTGGTGGAAGTTCATTTTAAAGGTTCTTTCTATTTTTTCGAGTAACAATGGCTTTTCTATTTTGAGTTAACAGTAGCCCATATTTGAAGGTAGATTGGCATCAATTGTACAAACTTTAAAGGTCTTTTCTGCTCTTGAATCATAATTTTGATTAAATTTCTATTCAGCAGTTTCTGTGAAGTTGTTCAAAAGGGTATTTTCACTACTGTTCAGTAATGGTAGCTACATAAGATGGCAGATAGGCATTCCATTTGTACCCAATTTTTAAATGCCCCTTACCATGTCAATATGATCTTTGCCAAAACGTTTGGTCAAATATTGGTAATAGTGATTTTTTGAGAATAGTATTTTTGTTGATAGGATGCCCAATGCACAACAAACCAGACACTGGGCCAATACCATAAAGCTTGTTTGGCCTACTGGCCAGGTGATCTAATAAACAAAAACTGAGCTGCCATGTTTGATTATGATTTGAAAGTTAAATCACTGATCACTTTGATGAATTAGGTTCGATTCAAAATTATCTGTGGTAACGACATACAAAAAACTTTAAATATGTACATTTGAATACATAGGGATTAATTGGCCACATCAGCACAATCCTGGCAATGCAGTGGCAAGAATAACAAGCTGGGTAGTAAAAATGGTAGAAGGCTAGATTTGCCAACTAGATAAAACCCTTCAGAATAAAAATAAACATCATGGTTCTATGTGAGATAAAGATTAACAATGTTAAATATGGTAAAAATTCTTCACAATATAGATGTTTTGCCCCCCACCAATATGAATGCAATTAAGGTCCCCTAACAATATGATGTAAATTAAAGGGTCACCACCAATGAATGCTATTAAAAGAGAGCCCCACCAACATGATGCAATTGAGGGTGCCACAACCAATTTTGATCGCAACTGAAGGTCCCCATCAATATGATTGCAATTAAAGGGCAAAAGTTCCAAGTCAAGCATAGGGCCATAACTTCAAGTTATTCACATAATTAAAATTAGTTTTACCACCCCCAACGCCGCGTAAACCACATTTTTAATATAAGTAATTACCTGTCCACTATTGTGTACCTGAATTGTTCCAGTTAGGAGTGAGGTTGATGACGTCACATTTTCTGAACACAAATTACTGACCATTAATAACAACAGTTTGGGTCCCACTGTGTGTGCTCACAACCTATTGGACCTTGGCTTCTGGTTTGACAAGGACCTGAAGGTAAAAGGAGAAGGTCATGTGCTATCGCCAAAATGCAGCCTTCATAGTGTCCTTACAAGGATGGTAGAGAAGTCAGTAATGAGCCCTTACTTTGGTGAGCTTTTATTCTTGTGAATTGAAAGGTCTCTCTTAGTGAGTGCCCAGTAAGAGTCTCTCTTGGTAGTGAGTGAAATCCAGCTCGAGATTGGTGGATGCTGAAAATATCAGATGAGACCTTTAAAGGAATGAAAAAAACATTTTCTACCCTGCCTTCTTCCTTTTTGAAAGATTCCAGATAGAACACTAAGTGCCTCTGAATGAGCAAAGGAATCTTATCCTGACTCCATTACCCCAGCACAGACACACACTGAGGACTGGGGATCTCTATTGGAGATTGGGGCAATACTGAGGGAAGTTGGTTTGTATTTGTGAGAAAACCTGGCTGCTACATAGAAGGTGAAACAGAATTGTAATTTTTCCACTTGATCCATATATCATCCCTTCCTCTAGTAGAGAGAGGCATTAGTTGTGATTCTTCTTTCGGCATCTGAAGCATCCAGCTAGAAGAAAACCGTTTTTAAGCGCAAAAATTTTCTAAACGAAGATCTCACTATACAGGTTCATAAGGGTTTTTTGCTAAGGACCCATACAAGACAACGAGATTTCCATCTCGACATCAAGGGAAGCGAGAACACCAGTCTCTGCAGCTTGAAGTAACTTAACCAGGAGCCCACTAAGTGAGGATCTGAGGCCAATAGCCTGACTCCTGAAGAATTTAAGTGTGGTTTGAAAGGCTTGCTCTATATAACCTTCAATTGTGGGAGACTGAACCATGATCTCTCCTCAAAGAAGAATTAGTAGAAAATCAGTTACTGCAGACAGGGCAGCTACGATTAATGCCAATTTCCGAAGAACTACCCAAACCACAAAAAAGATTCTCCACTTTGCATCATAAACCTTAGCAGGTAGATCATCTCTCCATGCTTGATATGATGGTGTAGTCCGGCAATATTGCTTGAAAACTCTGCCTGGCACATGGATCACGAGATGAGCCAAAGTGAAGGTGGAAAATCTGAAGGCTGTTGTAAAGAAGAGTCCCCTTGTGTTGGGGACAATAGAGTTCTTCCACCGAGACAACACCCTGGGTTGGTTTATCAACAAGGTCCGAGAAGGTCGGGCTCAAAACCAAGACTTTTAGAGTCCCACTAGAGGTGCTATCGGGATAACCAAGCTGTGTTGGCCTGACCTTCTGATAGTACCACCTGCAGGAATCAACCTGAAGGTTGGGAAATGGCAGAGGCTACAGCCAATCCCACCTCAGGCTGAAGGCGTCCACTTGGCCCAGGCTCTTTGGTCTGGGACTGGGGAGACATAAAAATGGGAGCTTGCAGTTCAATTTCACATTGCAAAATAAGTCCACTAGAGTGCTTCTCCCCCTATTAGGGACTCTTACAACTGCTTGATGCAGAGACCATTCTTTTGAGAAAACTACCTTGCCTGTCTTGGTCAAACAGTCTGCAAGGATATTTTTCTTTCCCAGAATGTAAATGAACTCTGAGTATTAATTCCTTCCGACCTCTTACCAGCATAAGAAGGTATCCCCGACTTCCGTTGCTAGAGAAAAGGAGCAAGAGTTCCTCCATTGTCATCTGAGGTATGCAAACAACCAATATGTTGCTCTGAGGAGACCATCACACAATGACCCCCTGGACTTGATTTATGCCAAACCCTTTAAGGGTGAGGAGTACAGCCATCTCATTGCCAAATTGTGTACGTGGAGGAGACTTTCTTTCCTGGGACCAAACAGCACATCTGAGGAAGTGACCACCTAGCTCTAAATGACTGCCTCCACCCTTAATCTGATGTGTCAAGTATACAGATAGGAATGGGCTTTGGGGGCATGCCAGTAAACTCGGAAATTTTTCGTCGATTGTACCAGTACTGTTGATGATGGTTATGAAATGTGTCGACTGTAGAGAAATTTGGCTGATCAAGCTGTTATTCACTTTCTGGGCAGTTTTGACCAGGCCAGGGGCCAAAGTGAAAGACCTTGTTGATGGTCCTTCAGATCCCCAAGAGGCAATGGAAGTACAAGACTGCAGAAATAAGATCTCTGATTCCAGGGGAGCAGTCCTAAGAAGGTTCTTGCTATGATCTCAGCAATATCTTTGAGATGTCCAAAACGATACACCTCTGCAGAGATGGAATAACTCTGCTGACAGCACCATGGCTGTAGACAAGGCGTGTCTTGGCTACTGCTTCCAATAACCACTGCAAAGCAACGGGCGATAAGTGTGCGAAGCAATAGTCACAATCGACTGACCTTAGTCTGTAAAGCCCCTGTCTTCACAGTGGCGAACGAATGACCTCGTTAAATCGCCACTTGTGAAGCTCCAGTGTCCAGGGGGTTTTGGGGTGGTCTTAATGGGCCAGGGGTAACTGACCACCCCTTATGTTGCCCTTGCAGATTCCCTGCACTTGTTAAATCTCTGTGTGAGCTCCTTGACCATGCTAGAGTGAGGGACCAAAAGCAGATCTGGTCTTGATGCAGCACCTGAAAGTCTTTCCAAGCTGGAAAGGATCTTGGTGTTCCCAAAGCTGGAAAGGATCTTGGTGTTCCCACAGCCCAAGGACTTAGGGCAAAGATTGGCAGAAAGGAGGCAGTAAACTTCATTTACTGTCTTGTCAAATGACCATGTCTCTTCCTCTTCTACCATCTGGGATGCCTGGTGGAAAGGTGGTAGGAGATACTAAGGGAAGGAGGGTGAACGAGGGTTATCATCAACAAATTCATTGGAATCAACCAGGAGAGACAATACATCACTACCTTGAGGCGATGAAGGGGACTATTAGAACCGGAACAATCCCTCTTCGGGGACGGCAGGGAAGGACATTGATGTCTTCGTGACATCTCAGGAGAATGACTGGACTGTTCCTTGTGATTGCTTTTTCTGAAGAATGAGAATGTTTCTCATCCCTCCTGGGTCTTTTAAGGTGAAGGGGGTGAAATCCCCCCTAAGCAGAAAGTAGGGGTGCAATACCTCAACACCTATACTGCAAATGGGCCATGTAGAGGCCATCCATGGCAACTGCAGGATGATGACTAAGATCCCTATCTTGAGAGGGGGAAACTCCACTTCCGTAGGGATTGAATGGGAACAAGGGAAAAGGGGTTGGGGTAGATGTGAGTTCAATTTCCCTTTCACAGTAGAGGTGCATAAATGCAGACTCTGTCGTGTGACAGGAATAATTCAGTAGTGTGAAGGGGGGGGGGGGGCTTTTTTTGCTCTCACTTTATCACATTTTTTTACATCTGAAATAAAACCTTTCTGAAAAATTATTTGATGACAAGAAATCGGTGATGTTTTATAACAAAAAGGGTTTGTGTTAGCTGCATTATCTTTACTACCTTACCCACGAGTGAAAACCTCAAATTTGGTGTACTAACTGAGGTGTAAACAGAGGTAAAGAAACATCATCTAATGAATTAAACTTATACCACAATCACTACATAATGAATGGAGGAACATATAATCTCTACTAAAGCGACTGAGATTTAATTAGCCGTTTAAAAAGCATAATGCATTCAACAAGAGTATCAAAAAAGAAAACACATACCCCCACACTAAATGTAAACACTTCAAAGTGCAAACATATGTATGGATAATATTCAAGTGAATATTGACCTGCTACAACAAAATTTTGTAACCTACAAGGTAATGTAAACCTACAAGGTAATTCCGCGAACCCTTGAAGGGTTGGGAGCCCATCGTAACCAAAACACACTGAAAATTATCTCTTGGACTATCAAAAAAACTTTTGATAAGCAACGGACTGAAGATAATGTTCGATAATCAAGAGGAATTTGAATATTAGGTCCTGAACAGCAATAAACCATCACTGGAAGGTATTTTTTCCCAAAAGAGAATTTTCCATTGTTGACAAAATATTATCCAGAAAAGAATGAAGAGACACTATTTGCACATGGGCCTACGATGTGGAGTCCCAGACTGGGCAAATGTACATGTTACAAGAACTTTCTATAGACACAGGAGGATGGTATCATCTGGCACGAATGAGGATTTTTTCCATCACGGAAAGGGTAAGCTAAACAATAGTGACAGGTTAAAGTATTACTGACTTTAAAACTGGGGTTTTTATCAGCACAGGTGGTCCTGGTATGCAGGTGGTCACCAGTGCAGGTTTTACCTCAATAAAAAGTATACAAACAAATAAAAACCAGAAATGCTGCCAGGATTTTATCTAAAGGGGGGAGCTCTCCCCTTGTCACCAAAATAAGGGGGGTTGAAAAAAATTAGGGGGAGGAGGAAATGGCCATAGTTCAGTATTTACCCAACACATAATTATCCATCTCTTTCTTTCTTCGTGCTCTCTTGAAATCTAAATCCTCAAAAGATGTTTCCTCTAGTGTGTATAAGCATTAATCTGCTGATCATTTCCGAGTTTAATTTGTGCCTTATCTGTGTATGAATATTGTTCTGTGCTGAAAACCCTCTTTCACATATGCATAGCTAGCTAAGCAGCTTGAACAAGTTGGAAAAATGTTCTTTATGGTTGTTATGTACAATTTTCAGCAGCTCAGAGGTATTGTCTCTTGGATATCTCTGCTCCAAAATAATCAAGTTTCACTTTCCTGAATCAGTTGCTTTGCTGACTACTACTTGATGCCATATTTCTAATCTGTTCACAATTTTGTATTAGGATTTTAAGTCCATCCAATGCCATAGTCAGCTTGTTCAGACCAGAGTAATTCTGATTAAAAATAAATATCCATACTTTGTAATTTCTTTTTAGATTTTATTTATACAATTTATCTTAACCCTTAGAGTGCTAATTAGTTTTGTACCACAAGATCCCTCAAGCAGAATTGTTTGAGAAAAGTAATGAAAAATTGCACTCTACTTTTAAATTGCTTGTACTTTAATTAGACCTTAGTTTTCTGCCTTTTGACATTTAATTGCGAAGGACCGGTTTAATAGGGGATTGACCGGCATACCATCTGTTTTTTGTCCATCCAGCATGTACAGCGGACTCGTATTCAACATTATTTTCTGGTTCAAAATTACTCACTGGTAATTTCCAGTAACACTTTCCTGGCTCCAATAATCTCATATACTTCAAAACTTAAAAAATCATTGTCATCATCGCTATCATTGGCCAGTATTTGCTGAATGAAATCGTCATCTGAAGATGAAACCAAGTTGCGAGTCAGCCATTTTGGATTTTCTAGGGGCCCTTACTTTAAACATGTATTTGTAAAACTTCCTTCATGATTGCAAGGTTTAAAATTCGACAATGTTTGTTCTAGGGCCCTATATGCAATCAAATTTAGTTGCCTACCTGAAAAAGGAACGACGATGAGTCAAGCGGAACGAGACTTCTACTCGGCGGCTGGACTTATGCCCCGACAAGCACTTTAAGGGTTAACAGTTAAATAAAAATTGCATACTGCGCAGAATACATTTTTATATGCACGACTTAAAACGAATTTGCGGGAGCTCTCACGCCATTACTGCTTTCCAAGTGCGCAAATTCGTACAAATTTTGCGCGATTCGCACAGTTGTGCGACCTGACAGCATCTCTGTAAATCCAGAAAAACAACCCACTCCTTCTGGCTCCTTCTTCCAGCTATCATGTCTTTCCTTTTCTCGTTCCCCTCCAACCCCTTATCACTTGGGGCTGGTCTCCAGGCCTTTTTCTCTGATGTGGCTTCGGATGTCTCACCACGTCTCCACTCCTCTGGGTCACTTCTACCTGGGTCACTTCTAACTGGGTCACCTCTAACGGGCACGACGTTCCTCCCTAAATCAAATCAGAATCAAAACTAGAGTAATTGCCAAATGGCTTGCCATTGCAAATCCAACAACTTTTCAACTGCATATTCGATTTCCCCACTACTTCTCCCAGTAATCACCCCACACCAAAGACAAGTGACCCGGGGGTCATTATGCAAAATCCAGTTTACAAAGTCCTGTCCGTAATTTTGGCCACTTGTCTATATTTATCATCCAAACACTCGCCAGCGGACAGTCTACCATAACAGTTTTTAAAAGAACCTCCACAAAGCATGCATGTGGCTGTTTTAGCATAGCTGATCCTCTATTTAGTTGACACCCCTACGACCAATACCAGGGCTGGACAAGTTTTCAATTGACTACTTGCCCTGCTGGGCAATGTGACTTGTAACTTTCACTTGCCCTGCATCAATACTCATCCTACACTGTTCATAATACTGTATCTGTTGATTCCAATCTGGAGTGGGCTAGGACTAAATGCACGTGACTAACCCTCAAAAAAGAAGAAAAGATTTAGAAGTAAAAATGTAAGAGGTCAAGATGCCTGCAAGTTAGAACAGAATCTGATAACTGGAGGTATGTTGTGCATTATTTGTAAAAAAAATGTGCGAAAAATAATCCTTTTACATCAAAAACTGGTATTCTGACTCTAGGACTCAACCTCTAATGTCACACCGACTTACAGGACCATGTACAGTCAATGAAGGCCACAATAGCATTGAGACTGATTTTAAGTGCATCAGTCCAGTACAGTATTTGATCATGGCTCTTCCAGTAAATAATATTGTAGTATCTTTTTGTGGAGCTCAATTTTTGTGGTTTTGGTTTTTTTTAAAAGACATTTTCGTGGGTACTTAAATTCATTGTTTTTGCTTGTCAAAGTTTGCATATTAGGTATTTCATTTTGTAGTTTAACTTCTACAAATACCCCAAAATAAAGAATACAAAAGAATAAAACTAGTCGACGTAAATGGCAGTCACATAATTGTTTAAAACAATACTACCACATGTACGAGCACAAATCAAAGACCTGACAAGTGCAATATGTACACCATATTTTCATCCAAGAATAACATCAATGGACATCGACACAGCCAACAACAACTAAAACAATACTACCACCTCTATGAGCACAAATAAAACAATCACTTTACACCATGTTTTTGTCTGAGTGCTCAACATCAAGGAAGCTGACGCCACCAAAGTGCGAATAATGCTAACTAAACTGAAAGACAGTGGAATAACTCTTTTGTTTGTGCCTGCCTCATGTACAGACCAACTTCAACCACTAGACTTGACAATAAATACTGAGTACAAAGAAGAATTAAAATCACAGACATGAAGCCATCATGGAAAAGGAAGATGTTACTGGTGACGATCAGTGCACCTGTATTAGTAAACCCTGCATTCTTATTAATCAAGCCAATTCATGTTGAATGGATAATTGCAGCTCACATGACAATGAGTGAAGATCGGACTTAATTATCAGTGGTTTTGAGAAAGCTGGACTTGTTTAATTCTGCAATTTGGGGATTATTTACCTGACAAGCATTTGTGTGTACCATGAGACTTGATTGAGATGATGTTGATACAGTGGCTTTGTCCGAAAATCAGTGGAGTGTGAGCTTTAATACTCTGCTGTAATTAGTGTATATACATAGTGTTTCATTAATAATAGTGCTTCAAGCAATAGTTCTAGTATTTTACAGACTTGTTGTTCTTTAGGATTAAAAATGCAAGGATAAAATGAATGTCCTTTCAGGAAGATTTAAATTTAATTTTCATATGCTAGTATTTCTTATTATTCTTTCTTTCATTTTCAGTATCACTAGTGTTTGAATACCTTATGCTTTTTCTCGTTTCTCTCTATTCTTACTATCTCACATATCGATTTAGGGCAGTGAGTGGGAAATTACAGCTACCAGATACCTTATCGATATCTGCACATTGAAACAATATAAAATGTTTTAAAATTCTTTTTTCAAAGGGTTAAAATAAAACAAATACGTGTAAAAGCTAATATGTTATTACCAGATTACAGTATTGACGTTGATTTATCAAATACTAGTAGCTTTGTTAATCTCTAGGAATGAAACAGTAAAGAAGGGGGGGGCATCGTTGGGTATTGAAAGTGTCATGGTTCGGGGCAACAATAATAACCGCAAAAATTGGTCCCCCATGGATATTTCTGATACTACAGTACTTGGGACCCAGGGAAGGCACTTTTAATGTGGAGTAGTGACCCATTGATGTAATATAGAATTTTGTATCATTCTCATATAAACACTTTGAGTAATAAGAGTACCGTGGCATATATTTTTTTTAAGTGCCTTCCCTGGGTACCTTGTATGTTTAAATGGAACAGTCCTCATGTATAACACGAGCCCCACTGCAAAGTGTGTAAAGTCACAACAAATTATTTTGTGCTGTCAGATCTGGGTCTATGCTGTCACACACCAGGTATGTATCAATCATACAAAGTAAAAGCAGTAAGTAAAAGCAGTATATGTTCTGTTAATTCCTCTAGACCATTTTCACACCTTTAGGTTTCAAAATGTGGCCCAACTCCTCTTGGAGACTGGAAACGAATATTTTCTTTCGGAGGACACTGATGTCCCCACCAATACAGCACAAATGTATAAACATCAGTGCAAAATGCAACAGTGAACTTTTAATTTTAGCATGGGTCATAACTCAAAGTTTGCAAGAAAGAGGTGAAAATCCATCTCCAAATGACCTTTTATCTTTTAACTACCAAGACCACACTACATGTGATTAGAATCCACCAAGTCCTTCAAAAACAGAAACAAAAGTCACATCATACAAGAGGTTAGACAGATATAGGCAATACTACATACACCATGACTCTGCTGAGAATATAGCTGATGCATAAAAAGCAAGAATATAGCTTGAAGTTAAAAGATACCTCATTCTCTCCACATCTCGGTGATCATTTCACGTCTCTTAGCTTCTCTTTCCTCGATCTCGCGCTCTTTGGCTAACTGTTTTGCAGCCTGCTGCTCTAGTTTGTCTATTCTCTCCTGATACTCGCGTTCCTTCTCCTCCTGCATTTCTCGCTCTATGCGTTCCTTTTCCTCATGCTCTGCAAAGATATTATCAATAACAAAGCTACAGAAAGGCTGTTAAAAATAGTAATGTTTATTGCTCAAGGAAATGATTTCTAACCCATGTTACTGCAAAATCAAAGCATTCCATTGCTCACTCTAAAACGACAGAAATTTAAAAAAAATTCATGCACTTATCACTGCATCAAAGAAGTCCATTTTGACAAATTTCACTTTAAACAACAAATAGATATCAAACCTGCATTGGACTGTACTTTCATTAAAACCCAGAAAAACAAGATGACAATAAACTGTACCTCTAAGCAGTGCCTTCATCTCTGATCCTCCTGCTCCCTCTTCCTCTTTTTTCCTTCTGATACTTCAGTCGACGCTCCTCTTTACGCTTTGCCTTACGGTCCACAAGTCGTTTCTTGTGCTCTTCTGTAAGCTTTTTCTCAAGTCAACCACTTTGTCCTAAAATGTTCAGCAGTAAATTATTCTAAGCAGTTTATATAAATGATTGTGCAGGGGTTGAAGGGGTTATCAAACTTAGATTTCTTGTAACAAAATTGATTTCCTGAAGTTTAAGGACTTTGTTATACTAACGACTTTTTCCTTGACGGCTATCTTATCTTTTCCCTATGAAACTACGGCATGTATTCTGCTAAACGCCCATTTCAAGTAGCAGCAGTTTGTTCATGATATAATTAGTTTTAGTAATTCAAATCAAAGCCAATCAAGATTTGTTACATTTAGTAGTCATAAACTGACCTATTTGCAAATTTTACAGATCATGTAAAAATTTAGGGCAGCAAAGTCTACAGTGCATTCATGGTGACAAGTAACAAATGATCTGAAAATTCACCAGTAACAAAGGAAAATTTGTTATCTCATTTTTTCCTCCCAATACCTTGTAGGTTTTCTTTCTTCTATCCATCAGCTGTTCCATGAAATCCATTCTGTCCTCTCGCATTCGGAGCAGTCGATCACGCGTCTCCAACTCCACCTTACGTGCCTCCTTCATTCGCTCAATCTACAATGGAACAAGCATATTGTCTCAGAAATGGAATAAAAAGATATAGCTTCATCACAATAATGCAAGGGTTCTAGAGAACACAATTTCCAACTTGTGAACAGTTCTATATGCAAGTTATATGACTTTCAAATATCTAAACTCAAAGTCTTAACACTGTTAATGCTGCATTTGCAGAAAAGTGAGACTATCTGCAAACAAAGGGAGGAATAAAGGGGATATTCTAAGTAGCATAACAATTTATTTGCAATGGCAGATTGCAATATATTGGACAAAAGGATTTAAACAAAATGAAAGATAACCAGAAGCTGATCAAAATGAAACAAGAGGCCCAACTGTGCATGAAACTGCTCACCTGGCTGAAATCTATCTCAAAGCCAAATGGCCAGGATAGTTGGGACAAACAAATTTGGGTTCGTACAATGCTTTCTTGCCATGTTATAATCTGGAAACTTATTCCATAAACATTTTTCCTGCCAAATCAGAACTGATAATGGAAGATTGTTCTTGACCAAAACTTTGTAAACACCACCTTCAGTATTAATGAAGGTGTCACTATCTAGTACAAACATTGCTGATATTTTAGGCACATCACTGCTGACTTTGGCCAAATCAGTGTGCTTTTGTTTGTTTGCACATGATGCAAATAGATCTGCTTTTCTCCATGAGCCACGCCAATGTCACTGGAGCAAACCATGCAGAACAGAAGGCATATTTTTGCTACCACAAATGAAAGCATTTGAAACATGGAAACTGCTGCGAGTACTCCTGAAGAAACTGATGGGAATGAACACTGTCTTTTTTATAGGTAGTGTTTTTTTTTTTCAGCCATGATGCTTTTCCCCCTGCTTCGTGGTCGACTGGTTCCCATCCGGATCTTACAAATCAGCTAATGTGATATATACAGCATGGGTACCATTTACTGGAAATGGAAGCGGTGCAAAAACTGGTGTGAGCATAATTTCTTTTCCTTGTGAACTTTGTCTCCGAACTATAAAAATTTACAAAAATGACTCATTAAGAAATTGGAGAAAAGGATGCATAAAATGGAGGAGGAGTTTCACCAAGAAAAAGCAGAGATGTTGGCATCTCTGTACTGGATGGCAGATTGAAATCATGGGTGCAAATTTGAAAGGCCATGTACCATGATGCTTTCTGTAAAATTTAGTCAACTTCTCTTGACAGGTTTTTGAGAAGGGATTGTTTTAAGATTTTCTGTGTCTAGTAATGGCAGTAAAATCTGACAGCCCCAATTGCACCAAACTTGAAAGGACCTTACACTAGGATCCTTTCTGTCAAATTGTGGTCAGTTTTTGAGATTTCAAGGTATTTCTCATTTTAGTAATGATGTCTATATTTAATGCTTGACTGGCATTATTTGCATAAACCAGAAAGGACCTTCACGCCTGGATGTTTTCTATTAAAATTGGTCAAATTCTGTTCAGCAGTTTTTTATTAGAAGTTGTTTGAAGGTTTTTTCTATTGTTTAGTAATGGTGGTCATATTTGATGGCAGCTCAGCATCATTTATATAAACCTGAACACCATCCAATTTAGTCAAAATGTATTCAGTGGTTCTTGTGAAGAAGTTGTTCAAGATTTTTCTATCTTTAGTAACAAGAGCCATATCTGATTACAGAGCATCATTTGAAAAACTTTTTGAAGGCCTTCATCCCAAGATGTCTTATGTCAAACTTGGTCACATTCTGTTCAGCAGTTTTTGAGAAGTCATTTAGAGGTTTTTCTAATTTTAGTAACAGCAGCCATATCTGATAACAAATCGGCATTATCTGATTTATAATGTAAGCTACAATGTTTATTTCTTTATTTAATTTGCAAAAACTAAAATGAATTTCTAATGTTTTAAAGCATGTGTACTTTCTTGTAGCATTAGGGCAAAAACAGTTTCGCTTGATCGTTTGTCAAGTTTACATTACAGATATTTGAGTGCTGAATGTTAAAAAAAAACTAATTAAAACAACATAATTACATAAATCATTTCATGTACTTGGAGTGTTTGTCTATTTATTTTTCTGAACCTTCTACCACCTTACAATTTTATCGATCTACCTGTTTCTAATAGTGTTAAATGGAAACATTTATTCATTGAAAAATGTGGGCTTACAAAATAACTTGTGGGCTGCCATAGCTTCCCTTTGGTAGCCCATCAGACTACCACACAAATATTAGAGATTTGTCCACCCCTGATCGATAGTCACAGTTGATGGAATATTGGCATAATTTGGACAAACCAAAATGGCCTTCATGGCAGGATACTTCTCTGCCAAGTGGTGCTTGAAATTGGTCCAGTGGTCTTTGACGAGTTGAAAAAACAAATGGAGATGGACACAATTAATGATGCACGATGCAAGGCCATATGCAAGTTTACTTTACCTTTTGGCAAGGTGAGTTAATACAACTGATAGGAATAAATGACCAAAGGTGTGTATCTTTTTTGTGTTAAAAACCATTGTTGCTCATAGCTTTGTGATTATTGCCTAATTATACTCCATAAAACAAAATATTTAATTCCAGAATTAATACAATAATTTTCCTCTTGTACAATATCTTAAACAAGAGGTTTCAAATGGGCTTGATTTCACTTGTCTGAATTATACTGGCTTAAAATGCCAAGATACTCCTTGTCAAACTTGGTCAAGTAGATTAAAAGCTAGAAATGTCCCCATATGCCACAGATGATCTGGAGTTTGATCAAAATCAGATCAAAAACATGACTTCAAGAGTGGTAACAAGCTCAGCCAATCAGATGCAAGGTCACCTCATTAATATACATGGCTCCTGCTCACTATCGAAAATGTCCAAGACCTTGATGATAAAACCATACATTCCAAGTTTGATCCAAATCTGATCAGAAATATGGCTTCCAGAGTGGTAACAAGCTCAGCCAATTAGATGCAAGATCACCTCATTATTATGTATGGTTCTTGCTCATTACAGAACTCGTCCAAGATCTTGAACATACAACCCCTTATTCCAAGTTTGATCAAAATGGATCAGAATTATGGCTTCCAGAGTAGTAATAATCTCAGCCAATCAGATGTAAGACCACCTCATTAATATGTGTGGATCTCGCTCATTATCAAAACTGTCCAAGATCTTGATGATATACATATATATTATTATCAGTCATGTGATCTTGATTGCTAGATCACATCAAGTTGTCAGCATCAGAAAATCTGGACCATTGAACAAATTTAGATCAGAAATATGGCCTCCAGAGTGGTAACAAGGTTATCCAACCAGATGCAAGATCACCTCATTACGTGCATGGATCTCGCTCATTACTTAACTTGTCCAAGATCTTAATAATATAAGCATATATTCAAAGTTTTATCAAAATCAGACCAGAAACATGGCCTCGAGAGTTGTAACAAGCTCAGTCAATCAGATGCAAGATTACATGGATCTCACTCTTTACCAAACCAGGGATGATTCCAACAATAAAATGTTGGGCCCCTTGTCCCTAGAATTGGGAATTTTTCATCGCTTGTGATATTTTTAACACAGGCTTATGGTTTGTAACCTCCTAAACATCATCACTCAAAATTTTTGTTGCAATCTATTTTCATATGTCCCTCTATAGCAGATACAAAATTTTATATTATAAACCAAAATTACCAGTAATTATTATATAATTTTGTTCTTGTTTGGTACAGAAGTTGCCTATTAAATAGCAGTAGTAGAAGTTGCTGTTGTTGTTGTGCTCTTGATAAAAAAAAAAACAAGTTTTTTATAACAAGTCCTTAAGATGAAACAAATTTATGTTTATTCATCTATCATACTATAAATTAAGGCTGAATTATAATAATTCTGTTTGTTACTTGCATGTGCAGTGTTCGAAACTAACTTTTTTATTAACTAGTCAAGTTGACTAACTAGACAAAAGACACATTAGTCCACAGCAAAATCTATTAGTCCCTCAAAATACATGTATGTAACACAACAATAGAGATTTATACACATTATAATTTATATTGATTTGCCATCAGTTTGTCCCAAATCATAATATTCTCCATCTGATTCTGAATAATCATCCATATACAATGGTCTTCTTTGTCTCGGTCCACAAGAGTTCCATAAATATATAGCAGGCACTGGATCATAATCAGCAATGTCTTCACTTAAAAAGTGAATCGTTAATAAGTCATTCAATACATTGCCGCGCAATCTGCATCTCCAATCAGATTTCGTCATTTTATTTCACTGAATCCCCGCTCTGCATCTGCAGACAAGGCAGGAAGGGTCAACACAATATCCACCAGTGCAAGAATGTTAGTGTGACCTTCTTAAAAGCTTTTGTTGACATCACACCATTTTAAGTTCTCCAACTGACATCCACAAGTGTAAATTAAACTTTTCAAGAGTTGCCACTCCTCTTCAACCTTGTCTGGATAGAAGCCTGCCATTGTCATTACTGGGGAAAAATTTTCCAGCAGAGTAGTAACATCTTCATGACCAAATCCGATATGATTTGAGTCTCTTGGCCATAAATGAAAATCTGCAAACTGTGTGGCTTTCAATATATCACATTGCTGTTTGTCAAATCGAGTGTCTAAGTGTTCTATTAAACTGTTGATCGTGTCCTCTCCAGCATCAAGTGATAACAGCACTGATGTTGGGAATCTTGATTCTTTTAATACAAAGCCATGAAATTCTTTTATAGGTCCATTACCAATATCCTGTGATTTGGTTTCATGGTATACTATTGTTTCCAACCGTAAATTGGAACAGCCAACTACAAATAAGCTTTTTTTTCATCCTCTGTTTTCGAATGCTCTCTGCAGATACTGCAAAACATGGTATTTACTTCGGGGTTAAAGTTAAGCCAAGGCCGACCGCATTTCCATTTCTCTAGAAAAGTTTGGTTCCTACTTTCTTTATCATACTGTTTGTCACATTCCCTTTTGTCCTCGTTATTGTCAGTCTTCAGCCTTTTGGCTGGATTTTCCACATCTTGTAAAAATTGCCACATTGTTCTCTTCGCTTTCTTTGTTTAACTATGATCCTGGTCAGTGCGACAATAACACCTTGCACATCATTTGTAATGCTTAATATAAAGCGCCCATGTGATCTGGATTTACATATGGGAGTTACAACAAGTTCAGCAACTAAAAATAACAAGTTATTTGCATGCATTTCTGTTTTGGAATTCGTTAAAAAATATGAGAAAAGCAAACTTTAAAATAATCACATGCGTTCATTTTTTATTAGTCAGGCGGACATATTGGAACCTATTTATTAGTCTGTGAGGAAAACTATTAGTCACGGACTAACGGATGTCTGTTAGTTTCGAACCATGATGTTTTATTGGAATAAAGGTGCCCTATGATCATATGGCACCATTAGTTAGCTTCACATCAAATTCAAGTTCTGTGTTTAGAAGGATAGGAATCTTTGCAACATATTTACCAACTAGACACAAGTCAACAAACTAGAATACTGGATACTTTTGAAAACTATATTCCATTTTCACTAAATAAAAGCATGAAGCAGAATGTCATAAGAAACATTATTTGGTTCATTAGAAGTAAAGTAGTCAACAAGTCATTTAGTGTTTCATGCTATACCAAGCTTACCTTGGCAAATGAATCTCGGGCCTTGTGTTGAATGAAAGCAATTCAAAGCACAAAATGTGTGTATCAACCATTATCAACATGTAGTCAACTATCCAAACAGCTAGTCAACAAAAATGTTCTAATTATGGAAGGAATACATATCCTTCATTATGAAAATGGGGAGCTGTCTGCTCTCTTGTCAGCTTTTTGAAAATGCATGTATGTTGGAGAATCCCAATACTTACAGGATCCATGCTAGGGGGTGAATCAGGTGACATAGCCACCATAAAGTCTGCCATTTCACCCAAACAGGCCCAAAAGGCAAAGTTCACTTTGCCTTGCATTGATTTCATGACATTACCCCCACCCCATTTTGTTTCAATACAATTCATTAATAATCAGAGTAAAACGTCGACTTTGGTGTCAGTTTTCCTTTCAAAAGAGGAGTGCGGAAAGTAAGAAAACGAAGTCGTTTGTTCTCTAG
The DNA here is from genome assembly GCA_029931535.1 of Margaritifera margaritifera. Taxonomy (NCBI): domain Eukaryota; kingdom Metazoa; phylum Mollusca; class Bivalvia; order Unionida; family Margaritiferidae; genus Margaritifera; species Margaritifera margaritifera. The sequence goes on along the minus strand of JAQPZY010000203.1, from coordinate 49,610 downwards.
TCAATTTTGGTGCTAATTTTATTATCATAAATACCAGAAACGACATTGCTATATAAAGAATTCCTGCTATATATGGAACTCACAGAGCAGCCTTGAAAAACAAGTGAAAAACTGATTTTTTTTTTGCCCAATCTGAAGCAAATTACAACTTACTGGGCGTATCCAGGTTCATTACTGATAAAATGAATTGTTTTATCCAATAATACATCATATAAACAGACGAAAATGGAACTTCTGCTACAGAACACATTGCCAATTTTCAACTGTAACCTATTTTCGAGATTGCCATTTTATGTTATACAACAACTGTGGTGAAGTGAAATAAAAGTTTGAATACTTTTATAAACTTTTAATAATATTTCATCATCATCTTAATAATCTGACATGAAAATATGCAAAAACATTAGTCTAAAGTGATATTTTGAACACTCTACACCCACTTCTCCCTATTTTTTGCCAACTTTGCCTATTCTGGCTGGAGAGGTAATTTCATCCAGATATTAGGGTCAAGCTTGGACCCCGACTTGTTATGATCAAATGCACTTAGCAAGCTTCTGTATGACAAAATGACTTCTGGTTACGGAAAAAGGTAAAATTACGGTTACGATCTAGTAACACATGCAATAAATATGAATGGAATGAGAGAAAAGTTCCGGCAAGCAAGATTTACAAACTTTTGATTTGGATATTTCAAAATAAAAAATCTGGGGCCACAAACGAAATATGGGGCCGCCATGTGGCCTTAAATAATATACCAGAATTATCCCTGCAAACTCATCCAAGATCTTAATGATATAAGCTTATTTTCCAAGTTTTATCACAATTGGATCAGAAATAAGGCTTACAGAATGGTAAGGCTAGCTAATCTCATCATTATCCATGGATCTTACCCATTATTGCACTTGTCCAATATTTTGATGACATAAACTCGTATTCCAAGATTGATTGAAATCAGATCAGAAATATGAACTGCAGAGTGGAAAAAGCAATTGTTGATGGACAGATGATGCACACAGGTCCTCACCATCAGCACACTTGGCCTTATGACCAGGTGGGCTAAAAACATGGGTTACAAATATCCTTACCCATTTCTTGTTTATTCAAGATAATTCAAACAGATGTTATCCCAGGCACGTTTCTTGTTTATTCAAGAAAATTCAAACACGTTATCCCGAGCACTCACTGCATGGATTTATTAATTTTTGCAATAAATTACTCTTTTTTCCTGCAGTTTGGAACAAGTTCTTGTTGAGTCAGACTAGCATGGTTTCCTACAAATTCCTTGTCTGCTAAAATAACTATGTCCTGACAGTGGACAGCTATTTTAGTGGACAAGAAAATGTTATAAAATCATGCTATAGTGTGCCTCAATGACCAATTCAAAGAATATAATGTTGGAAAAGGGAATATTTATTGCAGAAATGATGCAGCGAAGTTTGCAAAGTACATTTAGACCTTAATGACCTCCAGTTCAGTTTCAGAAACTGCAGTTCCAAACCCAATGGATGTCAATGGCTTCTTGCTAGTTCTCTCAATTCGACATAATCTTTTGTTTGTTTTTAATTTCACATTGCAGCAGCAACCATCTCTCCCACAATGAGCAGTAACACTGACAGGACTAAATGTCAGTGACGCCTTTCCTGGGGTTTTTTCCCAGCATGGCCATGAATCCGATTATTCCTTTTTACACTTGTGTGTTGATTGTTTGAACTTTTTAAGTGGCCGATATTATCCCTTTTGCCTTCAATGTGATTTTGTTTGTTTGTTGGACAACATTTCTAGATAATGCTATAATGTAAACGCAAAAGCTTGAGCAAGCAGGCATTTTGCATGAAAAACACTGATTAAAGCAGCTGAGGTACTTCTGTCAAGTTAGTCTGGTTCCATGACCAACTCCAGTGAATCTAATATGAAAACCCGGCCTGATGAAACTCAAAGAAAGCCAGTATCCAGATTTGACTGAAACGATTATATTCTGTATTATTTGCTATAATTCCTCAAGTTTGTAATTTAAGGTCATTTCAATAAGACTTGCAGTCTAATCATAAGGGTTGGCAGGTCTACTGTTGACGACCACAACACCAGCACCGCCAGTGACTGCTATATCTCCCTTTCCCACTAATGTGGGCTAAACAAAAATCACGACCCAAATGTTTTTACAGGAGCTATTAACTTACCCTTTCTATCTCCTGCTTCTCCCAAAACTCTCGGTCCTTGACTTTCTCTTCTTCATACAGTTTCTCCAGGATGGGGATCTCTGCCAGTCTACGTGCACGAACCAAATAGTCAATCTAAAACAGCCAAAATATTGCATTTATTCCTGCACTTTTCAAAGAATAGGCTTGGATTATGTTATCCTGTCCGGATGTGCATGTTAATGATGTTATGAAACTCCTCCTACACCCCTCGAGACAGATTTTAAACCAAGGGATATGATTGGGAGTGGTATTTAGATGTGTTAATTATGTCATGAAACTCCTCCTACATCCCTCAAGACAGAGATTTTAAACCTAGGGATATGATTGGGAGTGGTATTTAGATGTTCAAAATAGTCTTTAAATTTTGGAACAGCTGCAGGGGGTTGGTTGAAGTGATTGGGGTTGTTTTACGTGAATTAAAAATAACTTCCAAATTATGAGACTAACATGTCTGAGATAGGGCGTGTAAATGACTTTTACTCCTAAGTCTCTTCTTAACCCCAGGAACTTGGCCCCTGGGTCATAACATAGGAGCTACTGAGCACAACAAAATACATTTATACATACAACTAATACTGGCCCAGGGTCCATCACTGACCCCACTGAACCTAGCTCATGGGTCACAACTTTGAACCTACTGAAATCACCACCCTATAACCAAATATACACTTCCTGGGTATGAAAAGACGAATTCAGATATGCAAATTTGTTGGCCCATGAGTCTACTGTTACCCCAGAGCCACAGAATTTGGGGGATGGTAGGACAATGCAAGGAACATGGGATATGTGGGATATTACAAAGACTCAAGTTTCATATGAAATGCCCATTTTATTAATATTTTACAACAGGAATATGTTCATAGAACACCTTGCCACCCATCTTTTGTATGGGAAACTGACTGAAATGCAAAACTTAACTAAAGACAATGAAGCATGAAATATTGGTCAAAGTGACTAACTTTCGACAGGACGGTGTTGTGCTCATCACGACACATTCTGATACAAAGTGGCTTGACCCTGCAATCAACAGTGCACAGGCAAGCCACTTGACACACAAAAAAGTCAGTTAAGCAATAGGTATTGGTAACACTGACAAGAAGTATCTAAACAGAAAGTTAAAAGAAAACATCCCCTCTCATCCGCCCCCCCCCCCCCCCCCAAAGTGCAGGAACCAAATTTAACCATGTGTGATGAATAGATATTTACAATGGACATATGGGGTAATTTTTGAAGTCTGACTAAAATTACTTGTAACATCTGTTCTAAAAGTAATTACTCTTTTGTTCATGTAAATAGGTCTTCACTGTGACCTTTTTTGGTACACTTGGAAGCATCCGTTGTGTTGAAGTTTAAATTAAATTGATGCAACATGATTATGTGTCTAATCTTATTTTAAGTTAGTGATTTCAAATCTGGGGCATGGAAGTATTGAATTTTTGACAGCTAAACACCAGTACATGTCTTTAAAGCTTGGTTTGAAATACCTTTCTCTCCTGGTTTTTCAAGCGTTCTCTGAGCTCTCGTTTCTCTCGCTCCAGATGTTCCACTTGTTTAGCCATGATGTCCTCAACATCCATATTAGCAAGGTCCTGAATGAAAAAGGTGGAGATATAATTTTCTTGACATAAAGATTAATCTAAAATGGTGAAAATTTAAAACTGGTATAAAACTGACTGAAAATGATAGTTATCTGGGCTCATCCTCTTTGTTCCTGTAATTTTTATACTACATTAATGCTTCACGGTGAATTCTAGATGTGGCCAATGACCACTGGTCATCAGCTCTGTATCTGTGCACTGCTAGCGACCAGTGAACATAATCACAAAACTCCTCAGCTTGAGTGTGCACTTGAAATAAACTTTCAGACATTAATTATTAATTCAATAAAATACAAAAGGTTCACAAGTTATCATTACTTCATCTGAAGAATGCTGTCAATTAATAACAGCTCATTTTTACATAATTTTAGAAATGTACTGATAATTGCAGGAACAATATTTACGAGAATGTGCACTGTCAATGCAAAGGGTTCATGAACAGGTTGAGAAGGCTGTGCAAAGACAATGGAGTACCTAGTGAGGCTGTACATGGGCACAGAATTTAATTTTCGCTTAAACATCATACTGCCAAGGAAGAGGACATGTGAATGCAATATCTCGCCAGTTACATTTCCAGATCTGATGTACCCATCTTGGGAAATTTCCCACATGCTGCTGCACATCATGTGCAAGACAAAACAAGCAATCTAACTGCTTTCTGGTGAGGTTTCCCAGACTAAGTAAAGCCTACCTGACGCACATAACAACTATAATCATTGTGATAAGCAAGAAGCTACAGATCAAACAGGACCAGTTTTAGATATTTAGCCCACTCTGCTGCAATACAGTTGCATTTCTTGGATGATGTCAGTTATTCAACATAAAGAACAATCAAACATATGGAAATGCCCCTACTGAGACAGAGGCAGCTGAAATGCATGAGGTGCCGACAACATGTAGTGTGGATATTTTGGATTGTATTTTGTATTTCAATATCATAAATAGCGCTTCAAATTGATAGGATTTGTCCTCAACCCAAGTGCTAACCATCCACAAAATATGGCAACTGAACAACTTGTGTTGCTGTGCAGAAATATAAGTGGTAACAGACTGATGTTTTATGGCACCTCGGAGTGTAATAGTAGCTATATGGTGTCAACTAAAGGTATAGTTCGAAAAATGTAAACTGATGGATGGACATCATAACATAATATATGCCTTATGGCTGGCATAAAAAACAAGAGTCCCTCAAAGAGACTGATGTTCTACTGGGCAAAAAGAATTTCCAGGAATTCAAGATCAGACCATTTTTTCCTTTTAACTGCTGAGTGCTGAAACCATCTCTGATATTCTTCAGCGATAACAAGATTTTCAAATTAACTGCTGTAGTGGACATATTGGATGTCAGATTGGAACCATTTTCATTTAGGACAAAGATATCATCAGAAGTCATAATGATCTTCCATTTTAGGGGTAGTGACAACAAGATTTTTAAGACAGTCATCAAAGCAGCCATATTGGATGTACATACCTGTCAAAACTCCAGACAGGAAAAAAAAAAAAAAATCCTCATTTTTGGATTCGTTCCATACCTACCTCCCAATCTCATATCATCTCCTGATTTCTGCAGAGAACTCCCAATTATTACATTATGACTGCCAATTTTCATTTTTCCGAAAAAATCCTACATAAATAGCTATATTGTATGCAATCCACAGAAGCCATGTTCTTTTTCATCACCTGTGTATATTGTTGTGACGTAATTACACAGTACACTTATTACGTTACATAAACTGTGAATGCTAGCTAAAATGCTTGACTTTGAAAGTTAAATGTGTTTTGTCGTATTTTGTCGAAAATGGGCAACATTTAGTGAAAAAGACACTTAAAAAAAAGCCATGAAAAAACCTTTTTATTTTAGGTCCCAATCTCCTTATTTTTTTATTCAATCTCCCTACTTGGCTTTTGAAAAGTTGACTGGTATGGATGTACGACTGGCACCATTTTCATTTAGGACCACTAGGCATTATAAGAAATCTATTGGTGAAAATCCCATGTTGATATAGCCATCCATATGGAAGAAGTAGAGATACATTTTCAAGATAGCCACCATGGTGGCCATATTGAGGGTTAGTCATTTTCATCTAGGACCAACTAGATACCATAAGAACTCTCTGATGACAACCCCATGTCAGAATGATTTTCCATTTAAGAGGAGTAGCAAAAACAAAATTGTCAAGATTGTCACTCTGGTGGCCATATTGGACCTCAGGTCGGCACCATTTTCATTTGAGACCAACTGGGCATCTTAAGAAGTCTTTTAGTGAAAACCCCATGTCAATAATACTTCTGTTCAGGAGGAGTTGCGATAAAAAGATTTTCAAGATGGCTGCCATGGTTGCCATATTGGATGTCAGATTGGCACCATTTTCATTCGAGATCAACTGGACATCATAAGAAGTCTTTTAGTAAAAACCTCACATCAATATGACTTTCTGTTCAGGACGAGTTGTGATAACAAGATTTTCAAAATGGTTACTTGAGGTGGCTATATTGGATGTTCAAGCAGCACCACTTTTATAAAGGACCAACTAGACCATGGGATGAACGTGTGTGTAAAGTTTCGTGGCAATCCTCCAAGTGGTTTAGAAGTAGTGATAACAATCTTGTTCTAACAGACAGATGGGAATAGGCTGAAAAACCATCCCATAAGCTCTTCTGATTTATGACCAGTGGAGCTAAATATTTTGAAAATTGCTGTAATGGACTGAAAAATCTAACAAGGTCATCTGCATATGAATACAAATATGCCAATTAATTTTCATTGGTCTACCTCAAGTCATTTTTGGTTAATCTTGCTAACAATGATTTTCTCAAAAGAAGTCAAAGTTTAAAAAAAATGAAAAAAATTGCTGTAATGACATGAAAAAATTAACAGGTCATCAACATATGCATACAAATATGCTAGCCAAATTTAACGTGTCTTTGTTGAGCGATGTTTGTGCAATCTTTCCAACAAGCTCCTTAGGATAGACATACTTACATATGTAAGTACAGATGGACAGACAGGACCAAATCAAGATGCCACCTCTGCAAGCAGTGGAGGCATAAAAACTACTGTAATGGGCGGAAAATCTAATCAGGTCATCTACATATGGGTATGGGAGCCGCTGTAGCTCAGTTGGTAGAGGATCAGACTTGTAATCCAAGAGTCGTGGGTTCAATACCCACCCAGGCCAGCCAAGTTTGGCTGCCTCAGTGTGTCCTTGGGAAAGACACTTAGCTCCCATTTCCTTGGCATAATATAACTGGTAATGTGTTAAAAGTGCTGTTAAAACCAACAAAAGCAATAAACAAAAAACAAATATACGGATACAAATAGACTAGCAAAATTTCATTCATCTATGTAGAGTGCTTTATGCAGTCTTGCCAACAAGCTTCTCTGGATGTATGTATGGACAGACATGACCAAATCATGATGCCCCTACTGCAAGCAAAGTGGGCATACAAACATACCTCTTCATCCATGTTCTGAACAACTTTAGCTCCCAGGTCAGATTTTTTCAGTTGCTCAAGTCTCTCCATTGCATGTCGTTTCTGAATCTCGCGTGTCTCCTCCTGTCTGCGTTGCAGTTCTCTCTCCTGTGCCTCACGTTCCAATCTTGCCATCTCCAGCTCCATGGCCTTGCGCTGCTGTACCACCTGTGCCTGGTACTCCAGCTGCTCCTGAAGAAAGAAAGATGTTCAAGTTAACTTCTATTCATTCTTAGATTGAAACTGGACAAGCACATACATTTGTGCAAAACCAAATTTCTTTTAGTAAAACATGCATGCAGAGATGCTGCCAGGATTTTGTCTAAAGGGGGTAGCTACCCCCCCCCCCCTTGTCACCAAAATAAGGGGGGAGTAGAAAAAAAGTGAGGGGGAGGAGGAAATGGCCATAGTTAAATATTTACCCAACATATTAATATCTGTCTCTTTCTTTCTACTTACTCTATTGAAATCGAAATCCTCAAAAGATGTCCCCTCTAGCTGTATAAGCATTAATCTGCTGATCATTTCTGAGCTTAATTTGTGTCTTATCTGTGTATGAATATTCTGTGCTGAGAATCCCTTTCACATATGCATAGCTAGCTAAGCCAGCTTGATAAAGTTGGAAAACTGTTCTTTATGGTGGTTATGTACAATTTTCAACAGCTCATAGGTATTGTCTCTTGGATATCTCTGCTCCAAAATAATATTTTTCACTAACAAGAGCTCTGCCAAAGTTTGACTTTCTTGAATCAGTAGTTAGCTGACTACTATGCCAGATTTCTTATCTGTTCCACAATGTTGTATTAGGGTCTTATGTCCATCAATGCCATTGTCAGCTTGTCCAGACAGAATTATTTTTATAACATATAAATATCCTAACTTTTTAATTTCTTTTTAGATTTTTATTTATTCAATTTATCTTAACCTTAGAGTCCTATGTAGTTTTGTACCACATGATCTGTCAAGGCAGAATTGTTTGAGAAAAGAAATGAAAATTGCAGTCTACTTTTAAATTGCCTGTATTTTAATTAGGTTTAGTATTCTGCCTCTTTGACATTTAATTTCGAATATCGCTTAATAGGGGGTTGACCAGCATGCCGTGTGTTTTTGTCCATCCAGCATTTACATCAGACTCATGTTCAACATTATTTTCGGGTTCAAAATTACTCACTGGTATTTCCGGTAACACATTCCATGCTCCAATAACCTCATATACTTCACAATTTTAAAAATCATTGTCATCATCGCTATCAGCGGCCAGTATTTCCCAAACTAAATCGTCATCTGAAGATGAACCATGTTAGGAGTCAGCCATTTTGGGTTTTCCAGTAGCCCTTACTTTAAACACGCATTTGTAAAACTTCCTTAATAAATGCAAGGTTCAACCTCGACAATGCTTGTTCCAGGGCCTAAAATGTGCCAATCAAATTTAAGTACTCAGATGTGTAAACAGTTTCCTACTGGAAAAAAGACCAATAACAAGACAAGCGCTACAAGACCTCAACTGGCGGCACGACTTATGCTGCGACAAGCATTTCAGGGGTTAACAGTTAAATACAAATTTTATACTGCGTACAGTACATTTTTATATGCGTGACTTTAAACTAATTTGCGTGAGTTCTCATGCATCACTGCTTTCCAAGTGCGCGAATTCGTACAAATTTTGCACAATTCTGTGCATGCTTCCACCCCCCACCCAATCCAATTCAAGTCTGTTTTTGTCCCAAAAAAATGATCAAGAGTTCCAAAAAGTTTTTAAAATGTGTAGAAAATTGAAACATTGCTGTACTGGTTGGGTATTCTAAACCATCAACATATGCTTCAAATACATGTCAAATTTCATTTGTATACATCGAGTGGTTTTTGTGTCATTTTGCTAACAAGCTTCCAAGGACAGATGAATTAAAGGATGGATGGAAGGAGAGAACCAATTGAAAAGGACTGCTTGCAGAGATGTCATAAGAAGTTTCACATCAAATACCATCTTCAGTAAACAACTAAATTATACATTTTCATAAACAGGATCTATTCTAGAACTTGAAATTTTGTAGTGAAATTCTGCTCCTGCATTTAAAAAAAAAGGGGAGGGGGGGCAACTTTTTTAAACTATAGGACAGATTTAGAGAAGAAATAAAGGTATGCTTGCAAGTATAATGCATGATTTTCATACATTTCAGTTGATTTTTGGGGTTACTTGTTTGCAGATATTACCTCAAATCTTGCAAGTGTGCCTCCTTGTAGAAACCATGCTTAAACATTTTCTGTCACCCATATCTTTTTTAAATTCCATATGTTCCAATGTGATACACACACAAGTGTTCACAGCATAGAGCCAGATCTGCCATTTTATAAAGCACCAGTAGATCGGTATCTAATCTGTTTGATTGAAATTGTTAGAATGAACAGCATGCAATAACTATAATATTTACAAAGTTTCACGGCAATCCATCAAAAACTGTGGGACTAGTTGCACTAATACGATTGTGCATACAATATATGCATGATTCATGGTGAATTTGTATTTTTGAAATTTTGTATAGTTCGTTATTGTCCATGGGATTTCATTAGTAAAATGCAATTTTCACCAATGAAATTATTCTGCACTGCTAAGTTTCTCTTTATTACACTTCTCAGGTCATCTCGGTAGCACAAGTTTGCCTTTAGTATATTTGTTGTATGCACTCATTTTTTTCTTCTCTCTTTCATTACAGATATGCCAACCAAGTGCAAGTGTTGACGATTTAAAATTGTGAAGGGCAACTACGAGAGATGTCTGGCCTGCACAAAGTGCTCATCTTCACACACATGTAGTGTTGTGTACATTTTGGACTGAAAGACTCCTGGTATAATGTCTTAAAAAGTAAACTGAAGGGATGTGAAAAATGAGCATATTCAAAATCGTATGAAAATTCTTAGTCATCAATCCACTTTGAAATCTTTAATCAGCTTTATGAGGGCTTTTGAGAATCCACCACCCCCCCCCCCACCCCCAACAAAAGATACCTAAAACAGCCCTGGCAGTGACTGTGACTTCAGATCTAATTGACACCATGAGAAGTGATTCCAATCAAGTATTGGAATCACGAATGATACTCTTTTACAAAAGTTTCATCATTGAGGATCTTGATGAGAGAATTGGTTGAAAAAACATAAACTGGCAGCCCACTGGGGTGTAAGTCCCTATCCCAGCCCGTGCATGGATTTAGAAAGGTTGAAGCCAGGTGTGTGTCAACTTTGATGACTGGGCCAACTAGCATGTCATATATCGTCCTCCATATGCCATCCTGGCAGCTGACCAACCAGTCCAGCTGTCCAGACAATCAATTTACGGTTTTGCCAGTCATGAACCTGTCATCTCAGACTGGCTAGCTGGCCAGCCGACCATGTCTCTCGACAGTCCCTACAATGATGGCATCATATTCCCAACAGATCGCATAGCCAGACCACAGACCGACCATCCATGATACATGGCGAACCTGTATCATATTTGGAGCCATGCAACCAAGCCCAACCGAATGTGCCAGTCTGGCAATATGTCTGCTCCACTCTTTTATAAAGTGGACAGGCAAGCGTTTGACCTGGTATCTCTGGTGATCTTTCATCTGGCCAAAATGTCCAGAAGTGACCATGCTTGGGATTTGGTAGGCTGGATAGCCAAGGTAGTCAATAGGGCTGCTCACCACACCATGGACAATACCCTAACAGCCTCTTGTAACATGGACTTGATTTGAAGAGACGCACTCCTGCGGTCTTCTTCTCTCAAACTACATGTGGCAACCCTGTGCTCCCTCCTTTTCATACTCCCCTTCTGTTTGGGGATGAATTGAGGTGAGAAATGAAGTGGCACAAGAGTTGCCCCTTCAGTTATCCATGCAAGCCCCGATCTCTGCATGACCCTGTACTAGAGAAAGGTTTCCCAGCAACAGCAAAAATTTTCGTGGTCAGGCAAGTTATAGGTGGCCAAATGCCCCTAACTTCTGCAGGTAGGCAGGGAGGGGGGAGAGAAAATAAGGTTTATCCTCCCCCAGTCCTCCTGCCTACTGTTGTGACTTGCCATTCCCCCCACCTGCTGGTGACCCACCTGTGTGTGCCAGATTCCTTTCTAACCAGACTTGGATCAGCCATTTAGGAGGGTTTCTGGATCTTGTTCATCCAGCCCCCTCCACTTCCTCATCCCCCTTAATGATGGAGATCCAAAGCGATCCCATGAAGGCAGAAGAACATAGAGCATTTGCTCATAAAGCGGACAGTGGAAGTAGTCCAAAAACTGCATTCCCCCAGTTTTCTACTCCAGAATCTTTCTGGTTATGAAATCCAACAAGAAAATGAGACCTGTGACAGAATTAGGCAGGCTCATTCAATTTAATATTGCCCTGAAATTCATGATGGAGACGGCAAGGGCCATCCATCTTTCTGTGCGACAAGACAAATACGTGATCAGTCTTGACCTGTTCGACACATACTTCCATGTGCTGATTCACTTGGCATCAAGCAAATACCTTCGCTTTGTATACCGTGGGGCAGTGAACCAATTCTACGCCTTCCATTCAGCCTCAATCTTAGCCCTTGGGCCTTCACGAAGACATTGGACTGCATCATATCCCGGTTCAGGAAGTTCTCCTCCACAGTGACAGTGGTGTACCTGAACAATATACTGCAAAAACATTCAGTAAGGTTGGTTTCAGCTCACAACATGAGCAACCTTCTCTTCCCCATTTGCAGTTTAGGGCGGATTATTAATGCAGAAGTTGGATCTTGTCTCTCCTCAACATTTTGTCCATCAAGGTATGGAGATTTTAACTTTTGTCAACTTGGCCCAGTTTCTTCCCAAACTCATCGACAGTATCATTCATGTGTTGGAGGTATCAACTAAGACATTTATTCTGGCGAGGGACCTGCTATACCTCTGTAGCGGCAGGAATACCCTCAGAATGTTCACAACCAGAAATCACAATCGATTCAGTTGCCAGTTTGTTGGGTTGGGGAGCACACTTGCCACTGGACTTTGTGATGGTCAGCGGCAAGTGGACGCTGCAAGAGAAGGCTATTCATATCAACCTCCTGGAAATGAAACACATTCTCAATGCCTCGCAAGCTTAGGTGGAACGCATCCAAAGAAAGAGAGTCCAGATAATGTCAGACACTTTGATCATGGTGACATACCTCTTAAAGCAAAGGGCGGTGGGGGGGTTGGGAGGGGGCGGGCAGAGGGAGGTGAATCTCACGACCTTTTCTGCATGGTATAGGAATATCTTCATTGGTGTTCCCAATATCCGATAAATGCAAAAATCCGACACATCCTGGGCAGGCTCAATGTCATGACCGATTCAATATCAAGGAGAGACCAACTGTTTCATACAGAGTGGTCTCTCCATCTGTCAATCTTCCATTAAGTCTGCCCTTCATCTCCTTATTTCCAGACCCAGAAGCATGGGCCATCGATGCCCTTTCAATCAGCTGGGAGAGAATGTAGGCATACGCTGTCCCTCCATTAGTTCTGATACCAAACTCAGTGATCTCCCCAGAAATTTTCGATAGCATCGGGGTAGGCGCGTTAGGGTCATAAAATGTTATAAAAAGCGCATTTTAACATCATAAAAGTGAAACAAATTAATATCAATTAAATAAAAAAGAAGTGTATATATTTACATAGTATTCTTTATATACCCTGGTTTTGACAAGGCTTAATGTCTATCACATTTGTTTTTTAATTTAAATACATGATATACATATTTTCTTCTTTTCGCCATATATACTGACTGCCACATCAAAATTAAAGTCTTTTAAGGATTGTCCTTCAGTACTGATTGTCATCAGGTAGTTCAGTACCCTCTGTGTCAACCTGTTCCTTAAAACACTCTTAATTCTATTCACTGAGGAGAATGACCTTTCACAATCTGAAAAAAATGGAACATAAAATTTATTAATGGATGTATAAAAAAGAGACAAAACTACCTGAATCCTAATTAAGTGAATTACCTAGGACAAATTCTTCAAGAGTCAAGACAGTGATGTGTTTTCAAATAATCATAACAGAATAAGATAATACATATTCCTTTCCATTGAGAACAATATATCAAAGTGTTTGTTATTGTTTAATTTCTTCACTGAATCAATGTCAGAGAGCTGAAAAAAATGTTCAAAAGTTTTAATTAAAAAATGACTTTACTGGTTAATTAGTAAGCATATGGATGAAATTATCTAAGTTATATTTATGAAGGAATACTTTTTATTTATATCTTTTCAAAAGAGGTAAAACTGGTAGATAAAGATTGTTCTATTTATTACCTGGATAGAAAGAAAAGAGAAATGAGAAATTAATAGGGCAGCACATACTTAAGTTAAGGTTTACTGACCAAACTATATTTCTCTTGCTCAGAGTAAACTATGTAAACATAATAACAACTCATGAATAAAATGCAACTTTCATTCCTCGTCACAACTTAATAAGAACGACTACAATTGCTTAATATTTTAGTCCTTATACAGTATATTAATATTTTAGTCCTTATACAGTATATTAATATTTTACGATAGGGTATGGGATCAGGTTGCATGCTCTCTTCCCCTTCCACAAAGTCATTTTTCATTACTGCATTGGAATATAAAATATGGAGAACAGTATTTATGTCAACTACAAACTACATAGCCAGTTAAGCCTATAATTACGCCCTCCCTAGCATTGTCAGATGTGTCCAGCCTCTATTATTATTATTATTATTGCTGTAAAAGGTTTCCTGCCATATGCTAGGGAGGGCGTAATTATAGGCTTAACTGGCTATCCGATCCCGACTTTGTCAAAATATGCGGGTACTAGTAGAGATAAAATATAATGTACCCGTCACACCCTTACCGCAGTATTGATGATGAATAGTTCTGGCATGAATAGAACTGAAACTGAAATTGAAGGTCCAGTTGTTCAGTCCAAACATAATTTCCTTGAACTTTATATGATATTAAAATGGAAAATTCTGACATTTCAAGCAGTTTTATGAAAATCTCCTATTCCGGCGAATTGAACATTTTAAACTTTTTCCTGCCTTTATTATTATTATTATTATTATTATTATTATTATTATTATTATTATTATTAAATCTGTTAAAATTTACAGTATTTAAGATTTTGTCCTTATATGGTATATCAATGTTTCACGGTAGGGTATGGGATCGGGTTACATGGTTTCTTTCCATTGTACAAGGTCTTTTTTTTTTACTGCATTGGAATGAAAAATATGGAAAAACTGTTGTTCAGTCAACCGCAATAATACAAAATACTCAAAATACCCATGAAATGATGGCACACAACAGTCTCAGTGAAACTGTAACATACCGGCCGCACCCTTACCGCATTTGTGAAGACGAATAGTGCTGGCATCAAAAGAAGTCAAGTGAAAATGTAACATACCGGCCACACCCTTACCACATTTGTGAAGATGAATAGAGCTGGCATCAAAAGAAGTCAAGTGAAACTGTAACATACCTGTCACACCCTTATCACATTTGTAAAGATGAAGAGTGCTGGCATCAAAAGAAGTCAAGTTAAATTGTAACATACCTGTCACATCCTTACCTTATTTGTGAAGATGAATAGTGCTGGCATAAAAAGAAGTCAAGTGAAACTGAAACTGAGATTTAGGTTCTAGTTGTTCAGTCCAAACTTAACGGTTGCTTTAACATTTTTTTAAATTACCCGTCCAATAATTCAATAATTGCCTCAGGGGCGGATGCAGGTTTTTACACATTTTGGCTGGTATTTTAAGATAAAGGGTAGATTGTTTTACTTCAAATGGTATATTTACTCCATATTCACTTAAAAGTGTAATATTTTCGATGCAAAAAAGAGATCCGAATGATCACTATCCACGAAACCTCTCTGGTTCCGCCACTTTGCTTGTTCAAACATATAAATCAAAATTAATATATGTAACAATAAACTTAAACTGGAATGTAATCATATATTGCATATCTTGCCTCAGCAAACCTTTGTGTAGTCTGCAACAGCCATAATAAACATTAAATAGCATACAGAAGGTACATTTAGACTAGAGTGGCAACCTTTTTGTAATAAGGGTGTATTACATATCAAGATGCATGACGTCACCAAGTGTCATTATTTATGTTGGATATTATGTATCCATTTTGACCAAAGCTCGCGCGGTCATGAGCTAAACGCAAAACTTAACCAAAGCCAATAGATGATAAAATATAGGTCACTGTGAGCTTCTTTTGTTGTGTGGGTGTGTTGAAAGAGACGCAAATTATTTTCAGTTTCATGAATCTTGCATTAACAGTGCCTGAGAAATTAACATCAGACACAAAATTTACCCAAAATCAGTGAGGCGTAAGGTATGGACATAATGACCTACTTTTGCAATGAGGGTGTAGTGCTTATCAGGATGCATCCCCTGAAAAAAGTGGCATGCTTCTAGATTGGACAGTAATATCTCACAAACTATGTTAGATGCATTCCATAACAGATAAGCAATCGCTTAGTACGTATTGCGTTTTACGGCTGCTCCCTTCGCAAGGACGAAAATACGAAAACAAGGAACGAATGATACGTCATTTTGCAGATAACAATTGTCAACTTGAAGAGAATGTCGTCCACACAGGCGAAAAATGTGAAAGAGTTTAGAAAATAACATCCATCGATATGAATTTCAATCAGAAATGGAGCAAAACCAGCTTATGGAATCCATTGACGGAACTGTCATTTTGTCAAATGATATAAGTGAAACAATTGTTGAAAAGAAACACATAAACAATGAGAATACGCATGTAACTGTGCAGAATGCCAGCGAGCATGGTGGTCTGAGTAAAAGAACAAATGGAAACAATTACGATAGATCTAGAGGTGAAATATTCTTGAAAGTCACAGACCAAAACACAGAAAAGTTCTTGAAAGAAAATATCAACAAAAAACACTCTATATAAGAGAAGGTGTGATTTTAAGATTTTTTTTAAGAATGGGTACAAGATAATCAAAATTATTGAGAGATTAGGAAATTAGAAACATCCAGGCTGCTGACCGAGATATCCTCTTTGCCAAATAGTACTTGGTAAGCCTAGAATTTCATTTTTTTTCTACCTTAAAAAAAGAGAACTTAGTTAAAAACTTAATATACGAGCACAACAGATTATATATATATATATATATATATATATATATATATAGAGAGAGAGAGAGAGAGAGAGAGAGAGAGAGAGAGAGAGAGAGAGAGAGAGAGAGAGAAAGAGAGAGAGAGTATAAAGAGAAAGAGAGAGATTGATCGATAGATAAAGTACCAAACAATGGCACTCAGACAGCTCATACAGATAATTAACGAATACACAGTGCCATCATTTGAACAACAATAATCTGCTTTTTTATTATTTCAAATGTTCCTCTTACAAATAACGATTCTGTATCAGACGATACCATAAACAGTAATAATTTTATCTAAGAAATATTTTCAGACGGAGTCAGCTGCTCTGGCAGTTCCTGATGGAGTAACCTTCTTACAAGCAATAGACAGATATCAGTTCTACAACTTGTCAGTCCCTCAAAATGTTGCAAAGTGTCACTCAAAGAATACAGACAACTGAATGTTCCGTGTCTGTTTTCAGTGGAGGAACTATTTCTGGTGGAGCTATCTGTATAATTATAGCTCCTTCAAAGAAAATAAAATTATATGCATTATCCTTTGCAAGCTCTGCTTCTAGTGAAAGTTACCAAAAAAAGTAGACACATCTAATATTAAATGGCTTGCAGATGTCTGTGAATATTTTGTTTTCTTAAAAAACTTAATTTGTTAGTATTTCAATTTTTTCAATGAATTAAAATGTTTTAGATATTTATAATATTACTTTATTTTGATATCGGTCCAGTGTTGATATATCGTAATACATAACGTGGTGATGAAGATAAGTCAATCAATACAATTATCATTATTAAAGTGTTTCCGCATTGGCAGACTTCCACTTAAAAGAAGTTTCTGCATGAAAGAGTACAGTATTTGCCTCAGAGATTCTTTTTATCCTGTGCTATATTTGTTCCGAAATTTAATAGCTTTATTCTTACTTACTCTTTCTTGTCATTGATTTACATCTACGCCAAGACGTGATTGGAAGCTTTGTGCGTTTAAGCGATGTGAGAAAACTCTATAATATATTAGCTTGTCATTTTACTGGCCATACAATTTGTTTTTTCTTTTCTTTTTCCTTCAAACTTTCTAAAGTTTAGACGACTCTGATACACCACGGTTTTGAAGTTATTTGTATACGGACGCATCTGTATTTTTCCGAACACTGAAGAGCAAATACCCCCACCGCATAAAATAAATAATTTTCCGCCATCCTATTGACCATTTACACATAGGAAAATATATAAAAGAAATATATTGCATAGAACACTGTTATATCAGTGTTTCTTGAAAAAATGACATAATTATTGTAACGAACAAACAAAGAATTATACAAGTAACGTTGAATTTCGGTGGCTAATTCTTTTTTTATATGGCGAATAAACATTCCCAAAAGGTTTTTATTGATGTCTGACCCAACAGTAGGTGTACACGTTTCACTCGAGAGATTAATCTGACTAAACAGAAACCATCTATATGCTAGTTGCTTTTATGCATTTTCCCTCTTTTGCTTCAAGGCATATTGCTACTGTCTTCATCTAGAAGTCTTATAATGTTTGTAACGAAGAGAATAATTGCTAAGTTCTTAGAAATTTAGAATCTAAGATCAATAAACTAGATATAAGATACGTCTATAAATTAGGAAGAATTATAAATAATTAACAAACTCTCTTGTTACCAGCGCACAGACTACACGGTTACATTGAATCAGTTTTCAATGACTGAAAGTTGAAGTTTAGAATTTAATTACACCCATGGATTAAGTTTGAATACTGGAATTAGGAAGTAAATGCCATTGCTCGAGCTACTTTTGAAAGACAAATGAATACACAAGAAGAAGGGAGAAACGGACATACTGTCCTAGATATAGTACCTAGTATCCAGGACGAACTTAAACAAATGAACTATAATTGTACATGTACGAATACGATTTTGTTCTGACCTTAAACGAGAAAACAAGCAGCTAAAAGAAGAAAACGAAAAGCTAAAATTAAATTTCGATGTCTCTGAAGAAACATTTAATTCTTTGGAGAACCAAAGCGGTAGGAATAATTTAGTGTTTTGTGGGTTTCGATGTGTCAAATTGACCTGAACCTTCCATAGATTGTGAGAACAAAAACAAAGCATATATGAGGAGTGACCTTGGACTTGGAACCGATTCAGTTCAGATTAAACGTGCGCACAGGGGAGATGGAAAAAGTAAAGCTTGTCCAACCATCGCGCAATTTAAGGATTGGAAGGATCGAGAATATGTTTATGCCAGAAGTCAAGATAAAACTAAAGAAACCGTGAAGAGGGGAAAAGGACTTGAATGAATACACACCGCGTGAGGCATGCCCTTGATAAAAAGATGGAGGTTAATTTAAGTTTTAACAAGCTGGTTATTGAAGGTATGCTTTTCTGTTTGATAGAGAGATTAATCAGTTGAAACCGCTAAACGAGAACAAACAATTAGTATGTGACATATACAATAGAATGTATACAAAACCGTAAAATCCCCTTATGACACGAAGTAACGTGGGCATCAAACACTTAGTGGCAACAATTTGCATGTGGGAGGCGGGCAAATGTGACTTTGAACGAACAGAGCGACAAAGACCCATTTTAAACAAATAAACTTTAGAGGCCATAGATTGCATGTCAAAGCCTGACTGACGGTAAACAAAGTGGAAAGCAAAGGATATGGATGGATTAAAAATACACTTTATTTATCTTGCTGGAATATTCATGGTCTGTAGGAATATTAAAATAATTATCAAATGAGTTCATATAATTCTAATTTTGACACATGTACCCTTTGTGAAAGCATTATATATATATATATATATATATATATATATATATATATATATATATATATATATATATATATATATATATATATAACCGACTCTCAAACAGTTGGTCGAAGTGAGTAACATCTCGTAAAATAACAGATATTAAGTCGCAAGTGCGAGATGACACTTTATTCCAATAAGATGCATCTGAATTCGAATCCTGTGAATAGTAAATTACACAATAATTATACAGATACAACAGAAAAATGTTCATGTTGATAAAAATAATAAATATATATTTTTTCTACGACCCAATGACTTCGACCTAACATAGCTGAAGATATACAGTGTCGTCTTACTAAAACATCTGTATGTTGGGCGAA
This sequence comes from Margaritifera margaritifera, assembly GCA_029931535.1. Taxonomy (NCBI): domain Eukaryota; kingdom Metazoa; phylum Mollusca; class Bivalvia; order Unionida; family Margaritiferidae; genus Margaritifera; species Margaritifera margaritifera. The sequence goes on along the minus strand of JAQPZY010000203.1, from coordinate 30,058 downwards.
TTGTTAATTTCAGCAGAAGATCGTGATTTCTACACAACTTAGACAAGATACTCAGCATATGAAGCTGATGTATTCCAAGGAAACAGATCACATTGTTTCGCTATGGTAACATCTGCCATGATATGTAAGCAAGGCCGCTTTCTGTACAATTTTGGGTAAAATCTGTTGTTTTAAGTTGATATATTGTCGCAAAAACAACGTTGTTAAAACAAATTTCTTTTCGTTATTACTCTCGAAGGAGCTTATCGATGGTCCGTTGAACAATTATTCCATAAAGTCTGGTGCTATACTTAGTCCTACAATGTAAAACATGAATCCTGATATTTATGACAGAGGCGAATCAAGGTCCTACTTCCAGCACAAGCGGCGCTGTGTAGCGTGTTCCCTTGTCGACTGACCGGGCAACTAGAAGCAACATATTTCACATACTTGGCAGCCCATATTGACACTGTTGCGCAGATCTATTTTTCCTCACGGAATAAAATCCTAGAACAATGAAGTGGATGCGTTTTCAGGACTCATGCTATTAATTATATGAAATAATGGGAACCAGGCTAGAAATGGATGAAGATAAAATAGAGTACATTATGATTCTGGCTGGCCATAATTGGTTGAGAATCAAAAGTAAAATTTTAGTAAAAAGAATCTTTTGAGCTAATCCTATTTGTAACTGACAAAATAGAGACAATGTTTTATTGATGGAATTTGATTCCTTTTACATACTTGACTTTGGAACACTCATTGATGAAATTAGCATCTGATTCTTTAGGTGCGGAATTGAAAACACATGTTTCAAACACAGGTAAATCAAAACAAATGCCAAGGGACATATAGCTTTCTCCACACAGAAGTTTGCATCAACGATGGGCCTATATTGAAAAAATAGGTTTGATCATGAGAATTCCGAAATTTAAAGTTATTAAATGTTTGATATCGTGGTGTTTACATTGGTTTGCTATGGGAGCTGAATTAGTAACGTGAATCCTTCATGAAATGAAATAAAATTAATTGATCGTATATGCACTGTTGGGAAAAAAAATAGAAATGATAAACAAAAACTAATAAAAATGATAACAAATCGGAAGAAAGAAATCTTATTAAGGATCTAGAGCTTTTGAAAATGAATAAATCTGACTTACAGGAAATCATCCAAGTAAATATGAAAGACATCAGCCGCAAATATAGCGTATCCCCGCATCTTGATCAGTGCCCCAGCAACAGTGCAGACCCATCCACCCACCCACCCACACATGCAAGAAAACCTGCAAAAGTTACATAAATCTTGTATGTATGCCACTGTTAATAATTTACATTTCGTGAATACTGCGTTTCGAGAAAGTAGTGTTCGACTTATTGGCTACTATATGGATTCACAAAGGTGGAGCAGACAATTTGTGCGACTTTACGCCCTGATGAACATTAAGGAATGACCATTTAATCTTCGGGGGAGGAGGGAAGGGGGCAGATGGGTCTGCAATTTTCTTTGGAGTCGGGATATTTTAACTATCATTTATTTAACTAATATAATGGATATAATATGGGGGTTTTGTTGCTATCAATCAGAGCAAAAATGTTTTTGTCAAGCTAGTTAAGAGCCGAATTTTTTTTTCTTGAAACAAAATCCCAGCCCCCCTCCCCCCCCCAAAAAAAAAAATAAATTAAACGGTCTGTCCCGAAACAGTATACATCAATTCGCACTGTCAAAAGATGTAAATGCAAACTTAAACATTTCTAATTATAATAAAGAAGAAAATAACATTCCGTAGAAATGTAGCAAAATTCAGCAATAGCGTTGTTTAGCAGTGGCCCTCGTGTGACGTCACGGATCAGTACCTCATATCCAAAAATAGAATGTAGCCCCAGTTTCGGACAAACAGTTTACAATATGGCGTGTTAGTACCATTATCTAGATTATAAAATACCGTACTTTGAGAAATTTATAATTTAATTGCACACATTCTCAGGTGATGTTTAACCTAGAACATATACCAATATAATTATCACTTAATTATTATTCTAATTACTGCTTCATTATTTTGATTAAAAGTTAATTTGCTTTATTCTTTTTCTTTAAGTACGTTATTTTATTATTTAAATCTGATTGATTGTTTTGTAAATACTTTTCTTGCTGCCTAACAACCTATGCATTAAGCTGGTCTGTTCTATTTGTCTTAAACACTATTTATAAACTTATTTTTGTGTTTGGATGCAATATAATACTTATGTAAACAGACTCTTATTTTAAGATCCATTTCAGACTCGTTATATATTTTTCTGACTTTATTGTTTTATTGTACTTTCAACAATTTTAAAATTTGACTTCTTTCTCATTTGTAATAATAAAAATACATATTTATAAACGTTAGTAATTCTTTTCTATTAGATGCAACTGATGTTAACAGAAAATACAATAGCATGTGTAGAAATACTGGGTACGAAACACCCCGGTTACGAAAAGACAAAAATCTATGAACTAACAGAGTCTTTTAATCAGTACAGTCCCTTGAGTCATTGCGGTATTTTTGCAACATAATGACAATCAAATGATGAAGTAGCTTGTGCTCTAACATAGGGGAAACATTTTTCCTGTCAGTTAAAATCACGGGATTTTTTCTAGGGGCATGGGTTGTTTAAGATCAAATTTGATAGCGTTAGTTTGTTTTACTCTATTCAAAATGGGCACAGTTAAACAATTTTTATTATCAAAATGTACTTTATTCTTGTATATCACATCCAAAGATTTACAACTGAATCGTACAAAGATCCTATTATTATTATTATTATTATTATTATTATTTATCTTCATATATCTTTGCGGGGCAAAATAATTCATAGAGGCAGGAAACAGTCAGTCAATTTCCATAACAACATTGTTTCACAGCCATTATTTAATAGTCCCTCTTGGACAACACACAAAAGTAATCACTTAGAAAAAGATAAAAACAACAATAAAGTCGCACGGTACTAAATATATGGAAGAAGGGGAACCAGTGTATAAATGGGTGAAGATAAAATAGAGTATATATGGGTTTGGCTGGCCAAGTATGGTTGATAATGAAAATAAAAGTTTATTGAGAAGAATCTTTTGAGAGTTTATCCAAGTTGTAAGTGAAAAAAATTGAGACCCTGTTTTAGTGATGGAATTTCAGTCCTTTTACAGACCCGAGTTTGGAAAAACATTTCTGAAATTAGCACCTGACTCTTTGGTGCGGAATTGAAAGCACATGTTTCAAACATCAAGGATATGTCTATACTGATAAATATAGGTTTGATCATGAGCATTCAGAAATTTAAAGTTATTGAATTTTTTATAGCATGGTATTTGTATAGGTTTACAATGGGAGCTGAATTAGTACCATGAGTCCTGAACGCTATATCATCTGTTTGTCCGAAAACAATATGGCCGAAGGCGCAATGCCTTGTGGGTAAATTACATCATATGATATTTATAGAACATGAGGTGCTCGCTAAACAACGCTATTGATAGTATGAAGACTGTCTTTTCTTTACAACAAGTAACTGACAATACGTACTGTTGGACGGCGCGGCTAGTGGAGATCTTTTGAGGTACAGGCAACAGGAGAACCAGAATCCACTGGTCATTGATGGGACGAAAGGTATCTTGTGGCGGCGCGAGGGTTAGAGGCGTTAGGAGGCAATGTTCTTTAGTGGCGCCCCTACTTTGGCGCAGAGAACAGTTTTTATGTCAATAGCTAACCTCCAAACCCCCATCTAAGCCCCGGTTACAGCTGCACCCCCACAAAAAAAAACTCCCGACGGCGCTTTCCTTCGCCTGGTATCCGGGGGCAACCCCCCCTCCCCCCCCCCCCCATTGCGCCGCCACTGAAGGAACTCTTGCACATGGCGGCATCATGGAGCTACTATGGGCACCAGACTGGTGTAAATCAAGTCAAGTTTGCATTTTTCCAGATGGAAAGTCTTTAGTCTCAACTCGTTTTCCTCTCTCTCTCTCTCTCTCTCTCTGGTGCAGCATCCTGGCACTCATCCTGACTGTTGTAACATGCAGCTAATGGCACTATTTGGGATTGGTAACACAACCCTGTGTGGGCTAAAGTCAAAGTCTGAGAACAAGTCCAAAGTAGATAAATCAGATTTTCCTTTGGACTTGGATTGTCGGTTGACTCTTAGTCCTTATGGATGTTTCTGTTACGATGATAAAGGAAAAATGGTAGCAATTACATTTAAAGAATTCTTGTCATTTCTTTTAAATAATAATTCATATATGAAGACGCAAACTCAGTTTCGTTACCTTACATGCATCTTGACATGAACAGAAATTTAGAATAGGATGGTGTGTAAAAGTTTAATACTCCAGGAGTCGACATCCTGCCTCGTTATGTCAATAGCCAGCATCCTGTTGACAAGTTGTCCTGCCCTCGAGTTTCTGTACTTATCAGATTTACGATACCAGCTTCATAGCTGAATATAGTAACTAATACCTGGAAATATAGGCATATCACGCAGTTAACACGAAGGCCATATCTGACGCAGTTACACCAAACAAATGTCAAGGTTTTGACCTACAAGAATAAATCGGTTAAAACTGGAAATGAAACTGAAACCCTCAGTATTTGACTCGATGTGATAAGCTGTAGATCCGTACAGGTCATGTGGTAATAGAAGATATGTGTCTCCTCAGAATATATCTTTCTAAAAGCACAGGTCAAGAACGAAACAAAAACTTATAACTTAAAACAAGCAGGAGCTCGCATGAAACGAATTTGAATTATTCCAAAAACCGCACGTTTGATGAGCTCAAATATGGTTAGGATAAAGAGAACATATAGTACAACAAAGTTCGATTACACTAGGACACAACGTCATAACCAAACAAAATAATAAAACAAAATACATAAATAAATAAATCATACACTCGAAATACAAAGCACCAGGATGAGTTGATATTTTACATTTCAGACAGTACTTGCGAGATAGCATTATTTTTTTTTTACAAACATTCATATGAAATTGCCAGCAGTAGACATTTATTTGTATCCCCATCTACAAGTTAACTTAGCAAATCAATCTTTATTTCATCAATGTATTTATATGATCCTTGCCTTCCTAGGTTAAAATGTTAACTGTTTGCATCACATCACGTGGGTGCGCTTAGACAATCACGGGCAGTAACTCTGCAAACTATGTCAAAATCGCGTTCAATCTATTAATTTATCCAAGATCTTGTTAAATTGCAAATTCACAGTAAAATTGGTTGGAATTGTTAAAAACGTTGTTGCTTAGATATTCACAATTCATTGACGTATTTTAGGTCGACGAAGGACTATGTTTAATACAATGGTCAAAACTGGCGGATGGTCGCATTGATCGGACATTCTATAAATGAATCTTCATAGTAAATGTTATTATTATAAAAACATTACTGCTGGAGTATTTTAAAAGTAAGACCGTGATACATCTATCATTAGCTATTACTGAAAACAGAAACCTAATCATGGAAGTTATTTTCAACCATTTTAGGAAACAGCTTAGCACGTAATTTTATGAAATTTATAACATAAAAGATTAAGACCTACAGCGTTTGAAAGTTTGTAAGGTGTAAGAAATTCGGGGATATAAACTCTCTAAAAAAAGATCAAAATGTACGACTGTGATTGAATCTACTATCTTGTGAAGAAACTTCAACGCATATTTGGTCGAAACAACATTATAATGTCTGATTGCTAACATGCTCATTTTTTAGAAAAATACGGACCATAACTTTTGTCCCTTGGAAAGATTGTCTTGTCGAGAGGTGTCATTGTTTCCTAAATTGATCACTAAAAATGTTAAAAGATCTATTTACGAAATTTAAAAATACCAAACCAGAATTTAGGACGAATACTTTTATCTAAGTTCAACGTGGGCATAATGAAGAAATAATATTGATATATGTATCAGAATCAGATGTCATTGTACTCACAAGTTTCATGTCTATTTGCAATGGATAAAGTTGAGTGCACTTTATTTATACTGCCTTTCCTATGGAGGAATTACAATTAGCATAACCCTTGAGTTCTCTAGTATTCAAGACACAAGACATCATATTATGTTCAAATACTGTTTTAATTCGTAGGCGAGAACTCTCATCAAATTAGGGTAAAAAAGCTGTAATAAATGGAAATACAACCATTGCAAAATATGAAATTACTACATTTACAATAAATTAAAGAAACGTATATGTAGTACTGAAACAATCGACATATATCGAAAGTAAAAAGTTCGTTATGTCTTTCCATCCTTTTCAATTCACGAATGAATTAATGTCCATTATGTGCTTCCATACTTTGAAATTCACTAATGAATTAGTGTCCATTATGTGCTTCCATACTTTTTAAATTCACGACAAGGTACGTTGCAATTAAAATCTCTGCCGTGACTTAACGAAGATTGTTATTGAGGGTTTAAACGATAACACAAAAAGAAGGTTTATGATGAATCTGACACAAACAAATGGTATCACATGCACTCGCAGGACACGTGGCATTGCGTATTGTTATCAATCCCTATATCGGAACTGATTGTCACTTTCAATTAACATCCATATCAGAAATTAAATCTACGAGTCATTAACGATAATTTACAAAGTTACTCACACTGTGGTGGGCTTCAGATTCAACGAAAAGAGCTGTGAAAGCACTTTCACATTCCGGCCTGGACGTATTACAAACGAAAATAGGAAACTGATATTTATGAAGAAGAGTTTTAAAAAAAGGGGAGACAAATCTAAAGGACTACTGTAAGCGAATGTTCCAACGGTAACAGCACACTCCCCTCCTGATATCTATATAAAGAAATAGACAAATGTGCACTATAAGTGTCAAGTTACTCTTTCGTCTCAACATCATTGTCAAATGAAACAAAATCTATGTGATGGCCTAAGGTCATTTCATATTGCATAAAACAGGAAGGCGTAGATCATTTCACAGTAGACTCCTCCGTTAATAACAGAATCATCTCGGTAACCGGTCTCGTGTAGATTGTCCGCTTGCCTTCTCTTATAACACGAACCTCAGCTTTACGAACTCTATCATCTCCGCCTGGAATCGAATTCACGATCACGCCCACAGGACATTCATTCCTACAAAGGGTCTTGTCCTTTAAGAGTACAATGTCTCCTTGTTTAATGTTAGTCCGATCGATCTGCCACTTGCGTCTGTTTTACAAAGTTTGGAGATATTCACGCCTAAACCGTTCCAGAATATATCAGCCAAGGTGTGTACACGTTTCCATTGCGCCTTGTATAGATCCTTCATTTCGAATGGTCCAAAGGGCTCTGTAATGATGTATATTTTCTGAGTAAGTAGCACTGAAGGACTGAGTATCACTGGAGACTCGGGTCGGATGAAACACGCACGATGGGACGTGCGTTAACAATAGCACAAACTTCAGCCATAAAGGTTATGAGCACTTCATTTGTAAGGCTTTTGGACTCTACCTCAGTCTCGAATACGACGGGTAATTCCGATCATGCGCTCCCACACCCCCCCCCCATATGCGAAGAGTGAGGTGGATTAAATATCCATATAGTTCCTTTGTTGTACAAAAATTCCATAACAGGATCATCCTCCACATTAATGGCATCAATCTTAAGGTCGTCAGTCGAACAGGTAAAATTAGTGGTTCCACGGTCTGATCTTAACTCCCTCACGTTACCTATGATCGAAATGAACCTCCGAAGGGCATTGATGAATGCAGATGTACTGAGATCTTCGATCACCTCAATGTGGATGGCTCTAATCGTAAGACATGTAAAGAGTATGGCCCAACGCTTACTGTTGGCTAAACCTCCTCTAGTCCGGCGTGCTATGACTGACCATGGACCAAATGTATCCACTCCTACATAGGTGAAAGAAGGTACTGGTTCAAGGCGATCGGGAGGTAGGTCGGACATCTTCTGGTATTCTTGTTTTCCACGCAATTTACGACATTTCACACACTTTTGGATCAGCGAGGATATCAACCGCTTGCCTACTATAATCCAAAGCCCGGCAGCTCTAACTGCTCCTTTTGTGAAGTGCCGTCCTTGGTGTTTTACATTATCATGGTGATGACGTACAAGTAATGTCGCGATATGATGACGTCCAGGGATGATAAGTGGATTCTTTTCTTTAATGCTAAGATCCGCTCTATTAAGACGACCTCCCCCTATGTATGTCGTCCTTGTCAATGACTGGGCTGAGAGATACTATTGGACTGTCTCTTGGTAATGGCTTTTTCTCCTCGAGGCTGGCTAATTATCTGCTCTAAGTCTCATGCTGCAATACTCTGATTATGAAATGCTCAGTTTTGTGATAGGTTTTCATAGTCCTGAATTCCGAGCACATATGCCGTCTTTTGCAGTGCTCATTGCTGTAATAGGATATGAACAATGTGTCTGAGACGGGCGAAAGTTTCCACTAAGTTCTTCCAAGATGAAAATCTTTCAAAATGATGCGAACCCAGTGAGCTCTTCTCTGGCACAATTGTTTTGAGCACTTCAACCTTTGGTCTCAGCTCTTTATCCTCACCAGGTTCCAAGAGAGGAAAAGTGTCATCAAAAGATTTTTCTTGTTTGCGGAGTAGATGTGATGGGCCTAACACCCAAGGACTATTCTGTATACGTGCAGCTAGAATTGACCTGGTAGCATAGTCAGCCGGGTTCAAGTCTGTAGGAATGGAGGTCCATTGTTCTGGTCTAGTGGATTTTCTGATGCGCTCCACTCTGTTGCTGACGTATACGTAGAATCTCCTCGTTTGGTTGTGTATATATCCTAGAACAACTTTGCTACCGGTGTAAAACCGCATTGAGTCCATTATAATATCTAAGTGATCCGATATAGTCTCAGAAATTTCCACAGCCAGTACTGCTGCAGAGAGTTCAAGACGAGGAATAGTGTGTCCATGCATAGGAGCAACTTTAGCTTTGCCTAGAACAAAAGGAGCATATCTTGATCATCCCCAGCGCAGATACGACCGAGACCGGGGATCTCAATAGGAAGTGAAGCTGCTGAAAATAGCGGATTCTTAGCCAGATACCCAGGTTGGCAAAGAAGAGAAACCGAATCATACTTACCGTTGAACCGTAAACAACCCTTCTCCACTGACAAGGCATGAAGCTCGCTCCTTATCCTCGCTGACGCTAAGGAGAACAGGAAAACCATCCCCACATACACAAAATCCCGGGAAGTGATGATATCGGAATTCTCTAGGTTGAGGATAAGACCGACACGAGTCACCGTTGCAAACAGAGGAATAGGTACTTTAGACGAGAATCTCTGAGAACGTTGTGCATCAACTTGTCGGCGTAATAGTAATGGCTGGAAATCCCTAAATTGAAATACACCCTGGTCGAGACAAATCCAGAGGTATTTTCTGTGTGTCGGGAAGATGGGGATGTAAGGATATGCATCCTGAAGATCGACGGAGACCGCTCTTACATTACAGCTTTCGAGACCGAGGCGGTAGTCTCTATTTTGAAACGTTCTTTCGAAGAAATATATTTAAAGTGGAAAGGTCGATTATGAACCTAAACTTTCCACATATTGTTGACACCAGAAAGATCCGGAAACATAAACCCGGACTTTCGTCGTTTTCTATCATCTCGACTGTGCCCTTCCGCAGTAGGGTGTGTACCTCTTCCCTTAATTAAGCCATATTGGACTGGTGCAGAAAGATGATACGGGAGGATCTTCCCAGAAACGAAGCCGGTATCCGTCCTTTACAATGGAATGAACCCACACATCATCCGTGAAGCCCGACCAAATTCCTGAACCTACCTGAACGCTGGGAAGAGGGAGATTCTGCAGGAGAGGGTTCAGCTCCCTAGGGACAACCTCTTCCATCCTTAATGAAGGGGAAGTCCGAAGATTCTCTCCTTGGGCCACTTTAACCGCCACGCCCAGAACCAGCCGATATCCCCATTTCGAGCGCACTAGATTCCAAGTGCGTGTATGTGGGTTGATGGGTGGGAATGGGGGCTTAAGGGCTCCAACACCTGACCCGACAGGTGGGAAGGTGTAGGGGACCCAAATGGAGGGTGAGGAACAGTCGCCACTGGTTGCTCCAGTAATTCATTTGAATCCAACATGACAGAAAGGACATTGTCATCCTGAGCCCGCTCTTGAACAGAGACAAAACTCTCCTTGCCAGTATCTCTCTCCGGAGAGGGCGACATCGAAATGGGGATTCCGTCATCCCGAAACCACTCACGGAGGATGATGCGACTAACTCGACATGTTGTCCTCCAAGGCGAATGGGATCTCTGATTCCTTCTCGATCGTCTAGGTGGCGAGTGGCAGCACCCCTCCCTTTTGTTGTAGAAGGCTGGGGGCGACGGAGAAGGTCCACAGCCTGTCACGTCCGCTCTACCTTGAAACCAAAGCAGAGACATCCATAAGGTCTGGAAATGGTGGAGTGAGAAAGACTAACTTTCCATTAAGGGGGGGGGGGGGTCCCCACATCCTGCAGATATTAAATAGGAACATAGGGAAGGAGAAATGTTGATCCGATCCCCATTTCTAGTCGGGCGAGTACAACCCAACTCCCTACTCCCATAGGGATTAAAAGGTAACATAGGCACAGGGGGGATATCAACCAGATCTCTGTCCCCAGACCGAAAATCCAAACCCGGTGACTGGTGCTCGAAGCCCAGTGACCAGTAACTAAAGCCCCGCCAACACTGAAAGACCTTCCTCACTCTGTATGTAAGGCGACTTTCTGTGAAGTTCCACACTTAATCTTTCCAGAGACAACAAACTGGACTTCCATCCGTGTGTGCACCAGTGCACAATAGGCGGTGGGGTGCGTGTCCCAAAGGGTTTTCCTGTGCCCATACTCATCCACACCCTGCAACATATTAAGCTCCGAGAGAGAACAATATCACACAAAACGAAAAATACGGAACCCAAACAGGGTAGACAATACTTACCTTAGCACTGGAACAATGAAGGGAAATACAATTTACTTGCTTGCTAAACAAGGCGCAAAAACCCTATAAAAGTAACAAACGGAACACAGAAAATACTCAAATAAAGCAAGGATTGAGGAGATATACACTCAAAAGAGAAAGTATTCCATATGTTGGGTATGACTACGGAATCAGACTGGAATCATGTTGTTTTCAATTCTGGCCCTCCACTACAAATTGGAGTAGGGAATAACTAGCTTGGACTGGGGAAGAGAGTCCTGGAAAAATGAAAGCAATGCAATTGTAGCCTGAAAAATGAACATCAAGCACAAAATTTAACCCAAGACAGTGAAGCATAAAATATGGTAAATATCAAACTACTACTGAAATGAGGGAGTAGTGCTCACCACAATACATCCCCAAGTTCCATGATTCTACTATATATGTTAGTATGCACAGAGCATGCCAAAAACCTATGTGGAACAACTTAACCCAAGCCAGCAAAAATATAGGTCACACTGAACTTTTATGGTACAAGTGTGGTACTAATAGAGATGTATACAATCACCTAGCTTAATGATTAAAGCATCAACAGTAAAAATGTCAAATTGAATCAAAGTCAGTTAAATGTGAAATATGGGTCACAGTGACCTACTTTTATGATGGTTGTATAGTACTCATTAAGGTGCATCCTCTGGCCAAGTTTTACGATTCCAGGGATAGCAGTATTATACAGTAGATAAAATGCCACAAGCCAGCAAATATTAATGCACGTCACAAATGACCTTCTGTTATAAGGATGTGGTACTAACCGGAATGCCAGACCTGCCAACCCTAACATGACCTTCTCAGTAAGGCAGTCTATATTTTTCTGCAAGTCAGACCAATTTTCAGTAAGGTGTAATAAAATATAATGTACTGATACTGTCAAGTTAGAAAACATGCATTAAAAAAGTTCAGAAGTGTAATTGGAGACTGATGCAGCGACGGTAAACATGATGTTCAACTAAAAAGTTTGTAAAGTACATAAACCTTTATTACTTCCAGTAGTTTCACAAACTGCAGTTCCAAACCCTATGCAGCTCAATGGCTTCTTGCGATCTCTCAACTTGACATAATCCTTTGCTTTTTTTTAAATTTCACATGGTAATGGCAATCATCTCTCTTGCCACAAGACATACTCAAATCAACACGTAATATAAATGTGATTGTTTCCCTTCCAGCTTTTTTTCCCCCAAGAATTCTGAATATTCCTTTTTATTCTTGTGTGCTATTTAAACTTTTCAAGATTCTTATCGTCCCTTTCTTTTTGAACATGTATTGTTTCTTTGATGCCATTTTTAGAAAATTCTATAAGCAACAGCTTGATCATGCAGACGTTTTGCATGAAATAAATTCTGCAGTTGAAAGCGTGTTAGGTACTCCTGTAAAGTTAGTCTGGTTCCCTGACCAACTCTGTTGATTCTAATATGAAATCCAGATCTGAATCAAAAAGGGCCAAGCAAGTATCCAGATTTTACCACAACAATCATATTTCCATAATTTTTGCTATTATTCCTCAAGTCCGTATTTTACAGGTCATTTCTGCAAGACTTATGGTCAAATCATAAGGGTTGGCAGGTCTTGAATGCATAAAATCGCCTAGTTTGATGATTCTGGCATGAACAGTGCAAGACTGAACCCATGGCAGCGAAGCATGAAATATGGGTCACATTGACATACTTTGTACTAATCAAGCTACATCCCCTCACCAAATTTCATGAATCTTGGTATAAAAATATGAATACAGGGTGCTAAAAACAATCCATTTTGTTAGGAGCTAAACACAGAAACTTATCCTAAGCAAGTAAAATGTGTAATGTACATCAGTGACATTCTTTTGTAGAAAGGGTGTGGTACTAACCAAGATGCACACAAAACCCAAACTGTTTCCTTGGACATAGTTAACATTCAGTTAGGGTTCACATATTTATTTTAAGTGCCGACACCGGAGGTAGTACACTAGCTTACCTCCACTTCATAGAGGTGAACTAAAAAGTATACGGATAATAAAATGCTGCTGACATGACAACAATGATGATGGTGTAAAAGGTAGAGAGTGATGCATATGTTGATCAATGATGAATCAGTTAATGCAGGTAAGACAAAAAACAAACCAAAGAGATGGTGTAATCAAATTTATTTCTTTACGAAAACTTTTTACTTAAATTTCCTTACCATAATTATGATATTCTAAACAAATTTCAAAGCTCCAAGCTTCCCAAACATTTAGGATTGACAAAATAAGAAAGTGTCTTGAAATTAAATCTACTTAATTCAACGTTATTATACTACTATATCATATTCTTTAAAAAAGCTATTTCAATTTTATGACATTATTCTTCATGCAAATTATTATGGACCATAGTTTCAAACAGATATAAAGGTAAACATCAGGTGTAAAAGAAAAGTCTGTTTACAAATTAATTTCCTTGGGAAAGAAAGCTGTTGATATTGCAAATTACAAGTTAATTATTCATACATGAATTCTCACATGGTTCATACAACCCAGGAGAGATTTGTTTCAAAGTCTTTTCAAACATGTTCTGTGCCATATTATCCACCCAATTTTATTTATATGTTTATTATTTTTGGAAAATATGTAAATAACAAACATTCAAATTCTAAAAGAGATATTTTTTTCACTTTTAACGTTTTGCATTCCCTCAAACATTCAAGGAGTTTGCGGCAAAATTCACTTAGTTTTTTTCACAAATGAAAGGACTTTTTAAGGATAAAACCAACTATTTCTAGATTCATGGAGTTTTCAAGGCAACCCCTTAAATTAAATTGTACAAACCATATTCTGATGACCTAAAATAATGCAAATTATATTCAATAATTAACAACTCAATTAGACATTAAAGTAAATAGACACTCATAGGCCTTGATGTACATGCATTTATGACTTTCACTATCTGACAATCAAATTAAGAAATGAACAAAGTCATATCAGAGACAGGGTGGATAAGAAAGTTACACATCATTTATAATTACAGTTTCTCATAACAGAAAAACCATTACCAAAAAAATTGTGGAAATGTTATGATGTCAACTTAAAGGTATATAATTTACAAAATTAAAGAATGGCAGAGATTATTTATCAAATCTCTGCAAAAAATCATATTCTGCTTGTGCCAACAAAATGTTTCATTAGAACATATTTTAGGAAATAATCTTCCTAATAAATTGTTCTCAAATATAAACATGATCTTTGGACATTACTATGAGAAAGCACAGAAACAAGCAGTATTTTTGTTGCTAATACATGTATCTTCACAAGAGATCTCAGTACTTGATCAAATATATAAGGATCTTTTAGATAATTGCTTAATCATCACAAGAATTTTAAAGAATTTTTCTTGCAAGTATAGTACCTGAAAATGGGAATAAAATAAAAAGTTTTTGATTGAATTTTAAATAGAAAGATAATATTTATAATAACACATGTAGTTGAACTGAATTTTACCAAAGATTTGCCTATCTGTGATGTCACAGGACCTTTCATGATACACAAAAGGACCTGGTAGTGAACTGACAAACTAGCAGTGAGAATAGATAACAGCTTTCTATTTGTGATAAGACAAGACCTGTTGGATAAATAACAATCCTCAGATTAGCCATGAATAAAGTTGCTGCTGTTTTCTAGTATCGAACTGTTGTCCAACCATCATCCTCTAGCTCTACACGTTTCTCTGAAAACAGAAACATTTTAAATAAAATGTAATCTGGTAGCAAATTTAAATGTTGTCAAGATGCTTTGCTTCATTTTTAAATCTGACATGCACATTTTCTATCTATTTTTTAAAAATTTCAGTAGAAAAATACTCAAAGTGGGACATTAAACTACAAATTTTCTTTTCTTAACTACATAAAATCAATTTAAAAACCCTCCTAATGATCTGGATGAGTGCAGAAATTTTCAACAAATGCAACCAATTTTTAAAACATTTATGATGCAATTTGATACTGTATAAATCTGTTAAGAGTCATGTGTTTCCAGTTAATGTCAGATCATATTCAAAATACCTTACTTAAAAGGTTACCATTTACATTGAAAGTAGAGATGGCCTCCTGAACACTGATTATTACAGTGGTCCCTTGCTGAAGCGAGCTTTACGATGATGGTTTTGTATAATGAATGCCCAATAGGTATAAGCAGTGCACTTTGTTACAATGTACATCTTGTGGCAAAGAAACAGTTGCATTGATGATGAATTATCCAATGTGGCCAGGAACTCCTTATTCAAAAGCAAACAACAGCAGAATACATGACGAAAGGTTCCTAATAGATCTTCAGAACACAAAACTACCACTAAATGGCACAGAAGAAGAGCATTACTGCAGGAGAACAAGTTCAAACCTGATTACTGTGAAGTATTTGCTCAGGTTCTAACAAGTCCCAAACTGAAGTGTAGACCCTGATATTCCTTAACATATTATGCTATAAGATGAAGGAATATGCCCTTCATCCAGGCAGCATATATCCTGATCTGCTGGGGCATTGTGTGAAGACAGATTTAGGTCTAGGGTACTCACAGTAGTTGGGTGATGGTAGTACAGGGGGAACTGATCTTCTGGGGCATTATGTGTTGACCGATCTCTGTCTATGATACTCGCACTCAAAGAAGTTGGGTGCTCGTTATACAGGGAGAAGCATATTTAAAATCTACTTGTCATAAAATTCACTTATATCAGTTCAGAGAGTATAATTGTTTATTGACATCATGAATATCCACCTTTGTCCTGCTTTTCAGGAGGTGGTTTGTTGTCCCGTTCTCTCCATTGTCCTCCCTCTTTAGCTGGAGTTCCTCTGGGAGCTTCACCTGCAATGTCAGATTCATATGGCATTCAAAGTCAGCATTTTCATTTTAAAAAAAGGACAAGTAACTATGGGGACTGAAAGTTCTTCATGGCTCATATACACACCTCAATAATATGTGCAAAATGATTACACATGTATTTTAACAAGGCTATAGTAACACAAGTTAAGAAGGGTCCTATTTTCTTAAAGTTCTTTCTCCATTCATTTAAATAGTCTCTTTGGTGTGGAACAATGTCTCTTCATACACAACTTCAACCTTGAATTACACATACTGGCTGTTTTGTAACGAAGACAATAACAAGTATTTAAATGCAGCCCAATGTCATTGTGACTAGTCATAATATACTGTTATTCATAATATTTAAGCATAATCTGAATTTCATGTATTTGGTAAATGCTGCATATTCTCATTGTGACATTTCTGCAAATTAATGAGCAACTAAATGCAAACCATCTTGCTTCATAGTCATTAGTGTGTAACATTTTCAGGAAATTGTTTTATCAATGATTCAGCAAGATTTTGACAATCATAAACATTCATTTTTCATGCATTTTCTTTTAGTTTGTAGTAGTGTAGTTTATAAACTATACAATGTAACAGGTCAATGATGTCCTTACCTTTCCTCCAACTGTCGTCTCTATCTTTATCATCGCGATCTTGTGGGGGATTTCTGTCTCTGTCACCTCTCTTGTCTCTGTCATCTTTTTTATCTAGAATGTCATCTCGCCTGCCTCTATCATCTCTCCTGTCTCGCATGTCATCTCGCCCCCAGTTCTTCTCTCTATCAGGAGCTCTGTCTCTCCAAGCATCATCTCTCCCTCCCTCTCGTGACCTCCAACTTCCCTCATCACGCCCTCCACGATCATCCCTGCCACCCCAGCGATCTCCTCCTCTGCGTTCTTTGTCATCAATTCGTCTGTCTCGATCATCCATCCTCTTATCCCGGTCATCACGTGGGGTCCCACGATCTCTCCAGGCATCTTCCCGTGGAAGTGCACGGTCTCTCCATGAATCTCTCCCACCTTCCCTATCACCTCGGGGAGGTACCCTATCACGCCAGCCACCTCCACCACCAGGAGTACGCCAGTGCTCTTGATCATCACGAGGTGGCACTCTGTCCCGCTCATCTCTGGGTGACTCTCTGAAATCACGACTATCTCGCAGTGTTGGTCTGTCACGATCATCTCTAAATGGTGGCCTATCACGACTGTCTCTAAGTGGTGGTCTGTCATGATCATCTTTAAGTGGCGGTCTATCACGATTGTCTCTCAGTAATAGTCTGTCACGATCGTCTCTAAGTGGTGGTCTATCATTATCATCTCTAAGTGGTTGTCTGTCACGATCGTCTCTATGTAGTGGTCTCTCATGATCATCTCGGGGTGTTGGCCTGCTGCGTTCATCTTTTAAAGGTATGTCTGTATCATCTCTCATCGGAGATCGGTCTGGGTCTCTCTTAAATGGAGTTCGATCTGGGTCATCTCTTGGTGGAATTTTGTCTCTGTCTTTATTTGCAGGAGTTCTTCTCCATGCTTCTTCTTCACCATGCCTACAAGAATGAAAGAGCATATGGATAGTTATAACCGATGACCTTTGCTGTAGATTCAAAACGAGATCCAAGTGGACCTATGATAGCTTACCTGGTTGACATTTGCCTAACAGCCAAATGCAAGAGCAGTTGGCCAAGAAATCTGAGTCAGTAGGATGCTTTCTTAAGAAATTTCTTCCAATGGTGCTGATTGCATATGTTATAAAACTAACTGTTTCAAGATTTCTCAAGTTTTTCTATCTTCATTCATATCTGATGGCACAGCAGCATTATTTACCTAATATATAATATGCCAGGATGCTTTGTGTCGAAGTTAATCAAACTATGTTCAGCACTTTTTAGGTAATTGTGTAAATGGTTTTTTCCCATTAATTGTAGATTGGCATCATCTGTATAAATTGGAAAGGTCTTCATGCCAGGATGCTCTCTATCAAGATTGGTCAAGTTCTATGCAGCAGTTTTGGAGAAGTCATTTCAAGGTTTTTCTATTTTTAGTAATGCCAGCCACATTTGATGATGGATCAACATCAATTTTACAGACTTAACAGGTCTTCATGCCAGCATGCTTTCTGTCAAATAAGATCAATTTTGTTCAGCAGTTTTGGACAACAATTTGTTTCATATTTTTCTAACTTTAGTAATAATGATTATATTTGATGACAGATCAGTATCTGCTGTACAAACCTGAATGCCTTCTGTGTCCGGATACCTTCTACTGAATTAGGTCAAGTTCTGTTAGTGGTTTTGTGAAGTTGTTTAAAGGTTTTTCTATTTTTAGTAACAGTAGCCATATTTGATGGAAGATCATCAATTTTTTTGTTAAAAACTTTGAGGAATTTTTTCTATCAAGTTTTGTCAAATTTTCTTTGGAGGTTTTGTTCCACAAGTTGTTTCAAGGTTTATCAATTTTAGTAATGGTAGCCATATTTGATGGTAGATCAGCATCATTCATAAAAATCTGAAAGGTTTTCATGCCAAAATGCTTCGTGTCAAGTTTGGTCAAATTCTATTGAAAAATTTTTGGATAATATATCGTTCATAGTTTTTAGTAACAGCAGACATGGAAGGCAAATTGGCATCATTTGTATCAATTTCAAAGGTTTTTATGTCAGGATGCTTTCTGTTAAATATGTTTGAACCTGTTGTTTCAAGTTCTTTTTCTATTTTTAGTAACAGTGGCCAGATTTCATGGTGAATCAGCATCAGTTGCACCAACTTTAAAGCCGTCTATGCCAGGATGCTTTCTGTCAAATTTGGTCAAAGTATGTTGAGCAGTTTTTGAGAAGAAGTCTTTTGAAGATTTTTCTATCTTTAGTAACAGAGGTCATATTTCAGGCATGTGGAACCTATGGGCCATGACTTGGTTTTATCTGCTTTTTTATATCATAGGGTGCGACTTTAAAAATCGCTTATCCTGGCCCACATCCTGGAGGAAGTTGCACATGCCTGCCATATTTGATGGTAGATCAGCATCAGTTGTATAAACTCAAAAAGGTTTTCATGCCAAGATGCTTTTTGTCAAGTTTGGTCAAATTCTATTCAGCAGTTTTGGTGAAGTCATTTAAAGGTTCTTCTATTTTTAGTAACAATGGCTTTTCTATTTTGAGTAACAGTAGCCATATTTGAAGGTAGATTGGCATCAATTGTACAAACTTTAAAGGTCTTTCTGCTTTGAATCAAATTTGATTAAATTCTATTCAGCAGTTTCTGTGAAGTTGTTCAAAGGGTTTTTACTACTTTCAGTAATGGTAGCTACATAAGATGGCAGATAGGCATCATTTGTACCAATTTTAATGCCCTACATGTCAATATGATCTTTGCCAAACGTTGTCAAAATTGGTAAAGTGATTTTTGAGAATAGTATTTGTTGATGGATGCCCAATGCACAACAAACCAGACACTGGGCCATACCATAAGCTTGTTTGGCCTACTGGCCAGGTGATCTAATAAACAAAAACTGAGCTGCATGTTGATTATGATTTGAAAGTTAATACTGATCACTTTGATGAATTAGGTCGATTCAAAATTATCTGTGGTAACGACATAAAAAAACTTTAAATATGTACATTTGAATACATAGGGATTAATGGCACATCAGCACAATCCTGGCAATGCAGTGCAGAATAAAAGCTGGGTAGTAAAAATGGTAGAAGGCTAGATTTGCAACTAGATAAACCCTTCAGAATAAAAATAAACATCATGTTCCTATTGAGATAAAGATTACAATGTAAATATGTAAAAATTCTTCACAATATAGATGTCCCCACCAATATGATGCAATTAAGGTCCCCAACAATATGATGTAATTAAAGGTCACCACCAATGATGCTATTAAAGAGCCCCACCAACATGATGCAATTGAGGGTGCCCACCAATATGATGCAACTGAAGGTCCCCATCAATATGATGCAATTAAAGGGCAAAGTTCCAAGTCAAGCATGGGCCATAACTTCAAGTATTACATAATTAAAATTAGTTTTACCACCCCACGCCCGTAAACCACATTTTAATATAAGTAATACCTGTCACTATTGTGTACCTGAATTGTCAGTTAGGAGTGAGGTTGATGACGTCATTTTCGAACAAAATTACTGACCTTAATAACAACAGTTTGGGTCACTGTTTGTGCCACAACTATTGGACCTTGGCTCTGGTTTGACAAGGACTGAAGGTAAAAGGAGAAGGTCATGTGCTATCGCCAAAATGCAGCCTTCATAGTGTCCTTCAAGGATGGTAGAGAAGTAGTAATAGCCCTTACTTTGTGAGCTTTTATTCTTGTGAATGAAAGGTCTCTCTTAGTGAGTGCCCAGTAAGCTCTCTTGGTAGTGAGTGAAATCCAGCTCGAGATGGTGGATGCTGAAATATCAGATGAGACCTTTAAAGGAATGAAAAAACATTTTCTACCCTGCCTTCTTCCTTTTGAAGATTCCAGATAGAACCTAAGTGCCCTGAATGAGCAAAGGAATCTATCCTGATCATCCCCAGCACAGACACAACTGAGACTGGGGATCTCTATTGGAGATGGCAATACTGAGGGAAGTTGGTTTTTTGTGAGAAAACCTGGCTGACATAGAAGGGAAACAGAATTGTAATTTCCACTGAACCATATACATCCCTTCTCTATAGAGAGGGCATTAGTTTGATTCTTCTTCGCACTGAAGCATCAGCTAGAAGACCGTTTTAAGCGCAAAATTTTCAAACGAAGACTCACTAACAGGTTCATAAGGGTTTTTTGCTAAGACCCATACAAGACACGAGATTTCATCTCGACATCAAGAAGCGAGACACCAGTCTCTGCAGCTTGAAGTACTTAACAGGACCCACTAAGTGAGGATCTGAGCCAATAGCCTGACTCCTGAAGAATTTAAGTGTGTTTGAAAGGCTGCTCTATAACCTTCAATTGTGGAGACTGAACATGATCTCTCCTCAAAGAAGAATAGTAGAAAATCAGTTACTGCAGACAGGGCAGCTACGATTAATGCATTTCCAAGAACACCAACCACAAAAGATTCTCCACTTTGCATCATAAACCTTAGAGGTAGATCATCTCCATGCCTGAATGGTGTAGTCGGCAATATTGCTTGAAAACTCTGCCTGGCACATGGATCACGAGATGAGCCAAAGTGAAGGTGGAAAATCTGAAGGCTGTTGTAAAGAAGAGTCCCCTTGTGTTGTGACAATAGATTCTTCCACCGAGACAACACCCTGGGTTGGTTTATCAACAGGTCGAGAAGGTCGCTCAACCAAGACTTTTGAGTCCACAGAGGTGCTATCGGGATAACCAAGCTGTGAATGGCCTGACCTTCTGAAGTACCTGCAGAATCAACCTGAAGGTTGGGAATGCAGAGGCTACAGCCAATCCCACCTCAGGCTGAAGGCGTCCACTGCCCAGGCTCTTTGGTCTGGGACTGGGGAGACATAAAAATGGGAGCTTGCAGTTCAATTTCATTGCAAATAAGTCCACTAGAGGCTTCCCCCATAGGACTCTACAACTGCTTGATGCAGAGACCATTCTTTGAGAACTACCTTGCCTGTCCTGGTCAAACAGTCTGCAAGGATATTTTTCTTTCCCAGAATGTAATGAACTCTGAGTATAATTCCTTCCGACTCTTACCAGCATAGAAGGTTCCCCGACTTCCGTGCAGAGAAAAGGAGCAAGAGTTCCTCCTTGTCATCTGAGGTATGCAACAACCAATATGTTGCCTGAGGAGACCATCACACAATGACCCCTGACTTGATTTATGCACCCTTTAAGGGGAGGAGTACAGCTCTCATTGCCAAATTGTGTACGTGGAGGAGACTTTCTTCCTGGGACAAACAGCCCCTGAGAAGTACACCTAGCTCTAAATGACTGCCCCACCCTTAATCTGATGTGTCAAGTATACAGATAGGAATGGGCTTTGGGGGCATGCAGTAAACTCGGAAATTTTTCTCGATTGTACCAGTACTTGAGATGGTTATGAAATGTCGACTGTAGAGAAATTTGGCTGATCAAGCTGTTTTCACTTTCTGGGCAGTTTTGACAGGCCAGGGGCCAAAGTGAAAGACCTATGTTGATGGTCCTTCAGATCCCCAAGAGGCAATGGAAGGTACAAGACTGCAGAATAAGATCTCTGATTCCAGGGGAGCAGTCCTAAGAAGGTTCTTGCTATGATCTAGCAATATCTTGAGATGTCCAAAACGATACCTCTGCAGAGATGGAATAACTCTGCTGACAGCACCATGGCTGTAGACAAGGCGTGTCTTGGCTACTGCTTCCAATAACCACTGCAAAGCAACGGGCGATAAGTGTGCGAAGCAATAGTCACAATCGACCTGACCTTAGTCTGTAAAGCCCTGTCTTCACAGTGGCGAACGAATGACCTCGTTAAAATCGCCACTTGTGAAGCTCCAGTGTCCAGGGGGTTTGGGGTGGTCTTAATGGGCCAGGGGTAACTGACCACCCCTTATGTTGCCTTGCAGATTCCTGCACTTTGTTAAATCTCTGTGTGAGCTCCTTGACCATGCTAGAGTGAGGGACCAAAAGCAGATCTGGTCTTGATGCAGCACCTGAAAGTCTTTCCAAGCTGGAAAGGATCTTGGTGTTCCCAAAGCTGGAAAGGATCTTGGTGTTCCCACAGCCCAAGGACTTAGGGCAAAGATTGGCAGAAAGGAGGCAGTAAACTTCATTTACTGTCTTGTCAAATGACCATGTCTCTTCCTCTTCTACCATCTGGGATGCCTGGTGGAAAGGGGTAGGAGATACTAAGGGAAGGAGGGTGAACGAGGGTTATCATCAACAAATTCATTGGAATCAACCAGGAGAGACAATACATCACTACCTTGAGGCGATGAAGGACTATTAGAACCGGAACAATCCCTCTTCGGGGACGGCAGGGAAGACATTGATGTCTTGTGACTCTTCATGGAGAATGACTGGACTGTTCCTTGTGATTGCTTTTTCTGAAGAATGAGAATGTTTCTCATCCCTCCTGGGCTTTTAAGGTGAAGGGGGTGAAATCCCCCCTAAGCAGAAAGTAGGGGTTGCAATACCTCAACACCTATACTGCAAATGGGCCATGTAGAGGCCATCCATGGCACTGCAGGATGATGACTAAGATCCCTATCTTGAGAGGGGGAAACTCCACTTCCGTAGGGATTGAATGGGAACAAGGGAAAAGGGGTTGGGGTAGATGTGAGTTCAATTTCCTTTCACAGTAGAGGTGCATAAATGCAGACTCTGTCCGTGTGACAGAATAATTCAGTAGTGTGAAGGGGGGGGGGGGGGCTTTTTGTGCTCTCACTTTCTCACATTTTGTGACATCTGAAATAAAACTTTCTGAAAAATTATTTGATGACAAGAAATGGTGATGTTTAATAACAAAAAGGGTTTGTGTTAGCTGCATTATCTTTACTACTTACCCACGAGTGAAAACCTCAAATTTGTGTACTAACTGAGGTGTAAACAGAGGTAAAGAAACATCATCTATGAATTAAACTTATACCACAATCACTACATAATGAATGGAGGAACATATAATCTCTACTAAAGCGACTGAGATTAATTAGCCGTTTAAAAAGCATAATGCATTCAACAAGAGTATCAAAAAAGAAAACACATACCCCCACACTAAATGTAAACACTTCAAAGTGCAAACATATGTATGGATAATATTCAAGTGAATATTGACCTGCTACAACAAAATTTTGTAACCTACAAGGTAATTGTAACCTACAAGGTAATTCCCGAACCCTTGAAGGGTTGGGAGCCCATCGTAACCAAAACACACTGAAAATTATCTCTGGACTATCAAAAAAACTTTTGATAAGCAACGGACTGAAGATAATGTTCGATAATCAAGAGGAATTTGAATATAAGGTCCTGAACAGCAATAAACCATCACTGGAAGGTATTTTTTCCCAAAAGAGAATTTTCCATTGTTGACAAAATATTATCCAGAAAAGAATGAAGAGACACTATTTGCACATGGGCCTACGATGTGGAGTCAGACTGGGCAAATGTACATGTTACAAGAACTTTCTAGAACAGGAGGATGGTACATCTGGCACGAATGAGGATTTTCCATCACTGAACGGGTCAGCTAAACAATAGTGACAGGTTAAAGTATTTCTGACTTTAAACTGGGTTTTTATACACAGGTGGTCCTGGTATGCAGGTGGTCACCAGTGCAGGTTTTACCTCATAAAAAGTATACAAACAAATAAAACCAGAAATGCTGCCAGGATTTTATCTAAAGGGGGGAGCTCTCCCCTTGTCACCAAAATAAGGGGGGGGTTGAAAAAAAATTAGGGGGAGGAGGAAATGGCCATAGTTCAGTATTTACCCAACACATAATTATCCATCTCTTTCTTTCTTCGTGCTCTATTGAAATCTAAATCCTCAAAAGATGTTTCCTCTAGTTGTATAAGCATTAATCTGCTGATCATTTCCGAGTTTAATTTGTGCCTTATCTGTGTATGAATATTGTTCTGTGCTGATAACCCTCTTTCACATATGCATAGCTAGCTAAGCCAGCTTGAACAAGTTGGAAAAAATGTTCTTTATGGTTGTTATGTACAATTTTCAGCAGCTCAGAGGTATTGTCTCTTGGATATCTCTGCTCCAAAATAATCAAGTTTCACTTTCCTGAATCAGTGCTTTGCTGACTACTACATGTATGCCATATTTCTAATCTGTTCCACAATTTTGTATTAGGATTTTAAGTCCATCAATGCCATAGTCAGCTTGTTCAGACAGAGTAATTCTGATTAAAAATAAATATCCATACTTTGTAATTTCTTTTTAGATTTTTATTTATACAATTTATCTTAACCCTTAGAGTGCTAATTAGTTTTGTACCACAAGATCCCTCAAGGCAGAATTGTTTGAGAAAAGAAATGAAAAATTGCACTCTACTTTTAAATTGCTTGTACTTTAATTAGACTTAGTTTTCTGCCTTTGACATTTAATTGCGAAGGACCGGTTAATAGGGGATTGACCGGCATACCATCTGTTTTTGTCCATCCAGCATGTACAGCGGACTCGTATTCAACATTATTTTCTGGTTCAAAATTACTCACTGGTATTTCCAGTAACACTTTCCTGGCTCCAATAATCTCATATACTTCAAAACTTAAAAAATCATTGTCATCATCGCTATCATTGGCCAGTATTTGCTGAATGAAATCGTCATCTGAAGATGAACCAAGTTGCGAGTCAGCCATTTTGGATTTTCTAGGGGCCCTTACTTTTAAACATGTATTTGTAAAACTTCCTTCATGATTGCAAGGTTTAAAATTCGACAATGTTTGTTCTAGGGCCCAATATGCCAATCAAATTTAGTTGCCTACCTGAAAAAGGAACGACGATGAGTCAAGCGGAACGAGACTTCTACTGGCGGCTGGACTTATGCCCCGACAAGCACTTTAAGGGTTAACAGTTAAATAAAAATTGCATACTGCGCAGAATACATTTTTATATGCACGACTTAAAACGAATTTGCGGGAGCTCTCACGCATTACTGCTTTCCAAGTGCGCAAATTCGTACAAATTTTGCGCGATTCGCACAGTTGTGCGACCTGACAGCATCTCTGTAAATCAGAAAACTAACCCATCATCTGGCTCCTTCTTCCAGCTATCATGTCTTTCCTTTTCTCGTTCCCTCCAACCCTTATCACTTGGGGCTGGTCTCCAGGCCTTTTTCTCTGATGTGGCTTCGGATGTCTCACCACGTCTCCACTCCTCTGGGTCACTTCTACCTGGGTCACTTCTAACGGGGTCACCTCTAACCGGGCCACGACGTTCCCTCCCTAAATCAAATCAGAATCAAAACTAGAGTAATTGCAAATGGCTTGCCATTGCAAATCCACACACTTTTCAACTGCATATTTCGATTTCCCCACTACTTCTCCCAGTAATCACCCCACACCCAAAGACAGTGACCCGGGGGTCATTATGCAAAATCCAGTTTACAAAAGTCCTGTCCGTAATTTTGGCCACTTGTCTATATTTATCATCCAAACACTGCCAGCGGACAGTCTACCATAACAGTTTTAAAAGAACTCCACAAAGCATGCATGTGGCTGTTTTAGCATAGCTGATCCTCTATTTAGTTGACACCCCTACGACCAATACCAGGGCTGGACAAGTTTCAATTGACTACTTGCCCTGCTGGGCAAGTGACTTGTAACTTTCACTTGCCCTGCATCAATACTCATCCTACACTGTTCATAATACTGTATCTGTTGATTCCAATCTGGAGTGGGCTAGGACTAAATGCACGTGACTAACCCTCAAAAAAGAAAGAAAAGATTTAGAGTAAAAATGTAGAGGTCAAGATGCCTGCAAGTTTAGAACAGAATCTGATAACTGGAGGTATGTTGTGCATTATTTGTAAAAAAATGTGCGAAAAAAAATCCTTTTACATCAAAAAACTGGTATTCTGACTCTAGGACTTCAACTCTAATGGTCACACCGACTTTCAGGATCATGTACAGTCAATGAAGGCCAATAGCATTGAGACTGATTTTAAGTGCATCAGTCAGTACAGTATTTGATCATGGCTCTTCCAGTAAATATATTGTAGTATCTTTTTGTGGAGCTCAATTTTTGTGGTTTTGTTTTTTTTAAAAAGACATTTTCGTGGGTACTTAAATTCATTGTTTTGCTTGTCAAAGTTTGCATATTAGGTATTTCATTTTGTAGTTTAACTTCTACAAATACCCAAAATAAAGAATACAAAAGAATAAAACTATGTCGACGTAAATGGCAGTCACATAATTGTTTAAACAATACTACCACATGTACGAGCACAAAATCAAAGACCTGACAAGTGCAATATGTACACCATATTTTCATCCAAGTGAATAACATCAATGGACATCGACACAGCCAACAACACTCAAAACAATACTACCACCTCTATGAGCACAAATAAAACAATCACTTACACCATGTTTTTGTCTGAGTGCTCAACATCAAAGGAAGCTGACGCCACCAAAGTGCGAATAATGCTAACTAAACTGAAAGACAGTGGAATAACTCTTTGTTTGAGCCTGCTTAATGTACGAACCAACTTCAACCACTAGACTTGACAATAAATACTGAGTACAAAGAAGAATTAAAATCACAGACATGAAGCCATCATGGAAAAGGAAGATGTTACTGGTGACGATCAGTGCACTGTATTAGTAAACCCTGCATTCTTATTAATCAAGGCCAATTCATGTTGAATGGATAATTGCAGCTCACATGACAATGAGTGAAAGATCGGACTTAATTATCAGTGGTTTTGAGAAAGCTGGACTTGTTTAATTCTGCAATTTGGGGATTATTTACCTGACAAGTCATTTGTGTGTACCATGAGACTTGATTGAGATTGATGTTGATACAGTGGCTTTGTCCGAAAATCAGTGGAGTGTGAGCTTTAATTACTCTGCTGTAATTAGTGTATATACATAGTGTTTCATTAATAATAGTGCTTCAAGCAATAGTTCTAGTATTTTACAGACTTGTTGTTCTTTAGGATTAAAAATGCAAGGATAAAATGAAATGTCCTTTCAGGAAGATTTAAATTTAATTTTCATATGCTAGTATTTCTTATTATTCTTTCTTTCATTTTCAGTATCACTAGTGTTTGAATACCTTATGCTTTTTCTCGTTTCTCTCTATTCTTACTATCTCACATATCGATTTAGGGCAGTGAGTGGAAATTACAGCTACCAGATACCTTATCGATATCTGCACATTGAAACAATATAAAATGTTTTAAAATTCTTTGTTTCAAAGGGTTAAAATAAAACAAATACGTGTAAAAGCTAATATGTTATTACCCAGATTACAGTATTGACGTTGATTTATCAAATACTAGTAAGCTTTGTTAATCTCTAGGAATGAAACAGTACGACGGGGGGGGCATCGTTGGGTATTGAAATTCATGGTTCGGGGCAACAATAATAACCGCAAAAATTGGTCCCCCATGGATATTACAGATACTACAGTACTTGGGACCCAGTGGAAGGCACTATTTTGTACATGAGTTGGAGTCAGTGACCACATTGCTAGAATATAGAATTTTGTATACGATTCTCATATAAACACTTTGAGTAATAAGAGTACCGTGGCCATATATTTTTCTTTTAAGTGGCCTTCCCTGGGTACCTTGTATGGTTAAACTGGAACAGTCCTCATGTATAACACGAGAAGCCCCATGCTACGCAAAGTGTATGTAAAGTCCCACAACAAATGATGTTTAGGGGGGTGCTGTTCACGAATCTGGGCTCCTAATGCTGTCACACACCAGGTATGTATCAATGCACTACCATGATAAAAGCACGAAAGTAAAAGCAGTATATGTTCTGTTAATTTCCTGCTAGACCATATTTTGCCACACCACCTTTAGGTTTCAAAAGTGTGGCCCAACATCCTCTTGGAGACTGGGAAACGAATATTTTCCTTCTCGGAGGATCACTGATGTCCCCCACCAATACAGCACAAATGTATAAACATCAGCATGCAAAATGCAACAGTGAACTTTTAATACATTAAGCATGGGTCATCAAACCTCAAATGTTTTTGCAAGAAAGGAGGTGAACCATCCATCTCCCAAATGACCTTTTACTCTTTTAACTACTCCACAGACCACACTAACATGGATTAGAATGCCACCAAGTCCTTCAAAAACAGAAACACCAAAGTCACATCATACAAGATGGTTAGACAGATTTTAGGCAATACGACTTACACCATGACTCTGCTGAGAATATAGCTGATGCGTAAAAAGCAAGAATATAGCTTGAAGATAAAAAGATACCTTCATTCTCTCCACATCTCGGTGATCATTTTCACCGTCTCTTAGCATCTCTCTTCCTCGATCTCGCGCTCTTTGGCTAACAGTTATTGCAGGCCTGCTGCTCTAGATTTGTCCTATTCTCTCCTGATACTCGCGATCCTTCTCCGTCCCTGCATTTTCTCGCTCTAGACGTTCCTTTTCCTCATGCTCTGCAAAGATATTATCAATAACAAAGCTACAGAAAGGCTGTTAAAAATAGTATTGTTTATTGCTCAAGGAAATGATTTCTAACCCATGTTACTGCAAAATCAAAGCATTCCATTGCTCACTCTAAACGACAGAAATTATAAAAAAATTCATTGCACTTATCACTTGCATCAAAGAAGTCCATTTTGACAAAGTTTTCACTTTAAAACAACAAATAGATATCAAACCTGCATTGGACTACTGACTTTCATTAAAACCCAGAAAAACAAGATGACAATACACTGTACCATCTAAGCAGTGCCTCATCTCTGATCCTCTGGCTCCTCTTCCTCTTTTTCCTTGCTGATACTTCAGTTCGACGCTCCTCTTTACGCTTTGCCATTTACGGTCCACAAGTCGTTTCTTGTGCTCTTCTGTAAGCTTTTTCTCAAAGTCAACCACTTTTGTCCTAAAATGTTCGAGCAGTAAATTATTCTAAGCAGTTTATATAAATGATAGTGCAGGGGTTGAAAGGGGGTTAGCAAACTTAGATTTCTTGTAACAAAATTGATTTCCTGAAGTTTGAAGGAGCTTTGTTTATACAAACGACTTTTTCCTTGACGGCTATCTTATCTTTTCCAATGAAACTACGGGCATGAATTCTGCTAAACGCCCATTATCAAGTTAGCAGCAGTTTGTTCATGATATAATTTAGTTTTAGTAATTCAAATCAAAGCCAATCAAGATTTGTTACAGTTTTAGTAGTCATAGAACTGACCTATTTGCAAGATTTTACAGATCATGTAAAAATTTAGGGCAGCAAAGTCCTACAGTGCATTTCATGGTGACAAGTATCAAATGATCTGAAAATTCACCAGTAACAAAGGAACATATGTTATCTCATGTTTTCCTCCCATTATATATAAATAAACCTTGTAGGTTTTCTTTCTTCTATCCATCAGCTGTTCCATGAAATCCATTCTGTCCTCTCGCATTCCGGAGCAGTCGACTCCACGCGTCTCCAGACTCCACCGTACGTGCCTCCTTCATTCGCTCAATCCTACAATGGAACAAGCAATATTGTCTCAGAAATGGAATAAAAAGATATAGCATCATCACAATAGATGCAAGGGTTCTAGAGAACACAATTTCCAACTTGTGAACAGTTCTATTATTCACGTTAGATGAAATTTCAAATATCTAAACTCAAAGTCTTAACCACTGTTATATGCTAGGCATTTGCAGAAAAGTGATACTATCTGCAAACAAAGGGAGGAATAAAGGG